>CM042246.1:53843689-53901189 GCA_023566225.1 Romanogobio albipinnatus | reverse complement strand
TGCTCGAGAAGTTAATGCTGGTTCTGATAGAAAGGGCTCAGAATACACAGAGCATCTCAGTTTGAGGCGTATGGGGCGGCACAGCCGCTGACCAGTCAGGGTGCCCATGCTGACCCCTGTCCACCGCCCAAAGCACCAACAGTGACACAAGCATCAGAACTGGACCACGGAGCAATGGAAGAAGGTGGCCTGGTCTGATGATCACGTGTTCTTCTACATCCCGTGGATGGCCGGGTGTGTGTGTGTGGCTTACCTGGGGAACACATGGCACCAGGTGCACTATGGAAAGAAGGCGTGGCGGCGGAGGCAGTGATGCTTTGGGCAATGTTCTGCTGGGAAACCTTGGGTCCTCCATCCATGTGGATGTGACTTTGACACGCCCCACCTCCCTAAGCATTGCTGAGCCCATGTCCAGCCTCTCATGGAGACGGTATTCCCTGTGGCTGTGGCTCTTTCAGCAGATAATGCGCCGCCACAAAGCACAAATGCTTCAGGAATGCTTTGAGGAGCACAACAACGAGTTTGAGTCCAAATTCCCCAGATCTCAATCCAATCGAGCATCTGTGGGATGTGCTGAACAAACAAGTCCGATCCATGGAGGCCCCACCTCGCAACTTACAGGACTTAAAGGATCTGCTGCTAACATCTTGGTGCCAGATACCACAGCACACCTTCAGGGGTGTGTGAGTGAGAGAGTGTGTGGGTGTGTAAGTGTGTGCATGTGTGTTTATACACGCGAGTCTGTGTGCATGTGTATATGCACGTGGGTGGGTGTGTGTGAGAGTGAGTGTGTGTGCGTGTGCACTCAAGCCTCTCACCAGTGAAGTCGAAGCGCGTGCAGGAAAGCGGACAGTCCCTCCATGATGAGCAGGATAGAGATGGTCAGCACAGCGAAGGCGGCGAAGACGACCACTGTGATGACAGAGCCCACGTAACTGAGATCCTTGAAGGACTGCCGCATCACCATCAGCCACAGCACCTCGGACAGCTCTGAAACACACACACAGGTGAGGAGGCGCTCCTCAGGGACGGCGGCAGCAGACACACACACACACACTTACGGGCGTGAGCCAGGCTGAGCGCCCAGAGCCGCAGGTACGAGGCGGTGTTGGAGATGCAGCCCAGACAGTACTCGATGGTGTGGATCGCCTGATGCATGAACACATTCGCTGCGTCAAACTCCTGAGACAAAGAGTGGAAGATCATACATGACGGTTCACTCACAGTCTGACATCATCGTGTGGTTTTGAACCTGTGTGAAAGTGTGTAAAAGATACCGCAGGAGAGACATGACTAGCTAGTTTTCCTCAAAACGCCTGGACAAAACACACTGATCTCATATTATCAGTCTGAAGGGACCGTCAAAGAGCAAAACCCGAAAAGTGTTACTACAAAAACAGTCATTAACTCCCGTTCACAGCTCAGTGCCTCCTGCTGGTCATACTCAACACTACTGTGATTGGACAGAGCTGTCATTCGTGCTTTAACGTTTATCTCATGAGTTATTGATCAGGAAGTTTGAATCTGTGAATATATTGCAGCTTTACTGAACTCCTTGAACAAGTCCAAGATAAACTCTGAACCGCTGCTGTTAACATACTGAGCAGTGAAACATTAAACAGGAAGTGCTTACACTCCGGACTCAAATATTCTCAGGGGGAACGCAATATTTTTTCGGCCCATCCCATAATTTTTCCACCACCATGTCCATTTAGGGGCTCTGTAAGAGTGTGTGTGCGCTCATCATTAACTAATGCTGTGCAAATCAGTTTGAATGAATCTTTAAAAAGAAAAACTCATTCATTAACTCATTTCCCTCTTACCTCCTCTTCTCCTCCTCCTGCATCCGCCTCTCCCTGATGAGCGTTAATGGAGCCGTTTTCTGCTAGCAGAGGACGCCTGTCTCCCTACAGAAGACCAGAGTGGAGTTACACACACTTACACACTCACACCATCACACTCTGACACAAAAACATCACACTCACAGATAGACAGACAGACACACACTCACAGACTCACAGATAGACAGACAGACACACACTCACAGACTCACAGACAGACACACACTCACAGACAGACAGACAGACACACACTCACAGACTCACAGATAGACAGACAGACACACACTCACAGACAGACACACACTCACAGACAGACACACACTCACAGACTCACAGATAGACACACACACAGAGACACACACTCACAGACTCACAGATAGACAGACAGACACACACTCAGACTCACAGATAGACAGACACACACTCACAGACACACACTCACAGACTCACAGATAGACACACACACAGAGACACACACTCACAGACTCACAGATAGACACACACTCACACACATGCACACACTCACACAGACACACACCCACACAGACACACACCCACACAGACACACACCCACACAGACACACACCCACACAGACACACACCCACACAGACACACACCCACACAGACACACACCCACACAGACACACACCCACACAGACACACACCCACACACTCTCTCATAAATTCAGAAGGCGCGCTCACTGTAGGCTGATTCCTCTTCAGCTTGTGTGTGATGTATTCTTGCGTCGGCTTCCCCAGGAGCAGCACAGGAACAGAAAGCACCGCCACGATCACCAGAACCTTCTGCACCACCACCTACACACACACACACACAGATCAGATGTATGACTGGAAACTGCTTTATTAAAGTGCTGCATTATCTCCATCCTCACGTCTGATATAAACCGCCCAGAATTACAGACGCAACTCAAGTCCCTAACACCATAAAGAGGAGCACACATCATCCTGAGAGACGTTTGCCCGCAAGCACACACACCTGGTCCGTATAGAGAGGCTTGTTGTCCGCGTTCTCAGTGAACAGGAACATGTCTATGAAGTGGATGAGGATGCTGGGGGCGGAGTCAGAGTTCACAGGGCCGTACGCCAGCCACTTATAGATCACCATGAAGATCAGGTATCCGAACAGACACAGCATGAAGCACAGCTCCGGGATCAGCACCAGAAACACACTGCTGAGGTCTCGGAAGTGTCTGCGCCGCAGGAGAAACAGAGCGGACACATGATACATCACTTCTGCTTCAAATGGCAACAATGCAGTTCATGAGAGACTGAAAGGCACACTCACATGAAGTTGAAGAGGGATAAACACACGCCGAAGCTCATGTGGATGACTCCGATGATGACAGACATCTTCATCTTGTAGCTGTTGAGGAAGGTCAGGTGATTGTTGGCCAGACCCCAGATCTGTGATCATTGAGGAAGAGTGTTACTCTATTACAGCAGAACAGGCACTGCGGTGTCATTCACACACTCATGTGATCGACTTACGGGATCAATCCCGAAAGGATACGGGCCGGTGAAAACGCCGGTGATGTTGGGATCCAGCGAGAGATACTGATTCGTTCTGAAAGTCGCCTCACTGCACAGAGAAACAGACTTTATATACAGCACATGTGACCTATGACTGAGGACAGGTCAGTGTGTGTGTGTGTGTGTGTGTGTGTGTGTGTGTGTGTGTGTGTGTGTGTGAGTGAGTGAGTGAGTGAGTGAGTGAGTGAGTGAGTGAGTGAGTGAGTGAGTGAGTGAGTGAGTGAGTGAGAGAGAGAGAGAGTGTGAGTGAGTGAGTGTGAGTGAGACTGAGTGTGTGTGAGTGTGTGTGAGTGAGAGTGTATGTGTTTGTATTTGAGTGTGTGTGTGTGTGTGTGTGTGTGTGTGTGTGTGTGAGAGTGTGTGTGTGTGAGTGTATGTGTTTGTATTTGCATGTGTGTCTATCTATCTGTGTCTCTCTTTGTGTGACAGAGAGAGAGAGAGAGAGAGAGAGTGTGTGTGAGTGAAAGAGAGAGAGTGTGTGTGAGTGTGAGTGTGAGTGTGTGTGTGTGAGTGAGTGTATGTTTGTATTTGTGTGTGTGTTTGCATTTGAGTGTGTGTGTATGTGTGTGTGAGTGTATGTATTTGAGTGTGTGAGAGTATGCGTGTGTGTCTATCTATCTGTGTCTCTCTTTGTGTGACAGAGAGAGAGAGAGAGAGAGAGTGTGAGTGTCTGTCTGTCTTTGTGTGTGTGTATTTGTATCAGAGTGTGTGACAGTATGTATGTGTGAGAGTGTGTGTGTGAGAGAGAGAGACTGTCTGTGTGTGAGAGTGTGTGTGTGAGTGTATGTGTTTGGTTGTGTGTGAGAGTGTGTGTGTGTCGGTCGAGTGTGTGTCGAGTGTGTGTGTGTGTCTGAGCGAGTGTGTCTGTGTGAGTGTATGTGTTTGGTTGTGTGTGAGAGTGTGTGTGTGTGTGTGTGTGTCGGTCGAGTGTGTGTCGAGTGTGTGTGTGTCTGAGCGAGTCTGTCTGTGTGTGTGTGTGTGTGTGTGGGAGTCTGTCTGTGTCTGTGTCGAGTGTGTGTCTGAGAGAGTGTTTGTGTGTCGCGTGTTTGAGTCTGTCTGTGTGTGTGAGGGAGTGTGTTTGTGTTGAGTGCGTGTGTGTGTGTGTCTGTCTGTATCTGAGTGTGTTTGTGTCTGTGTGTGTGTGTGGCACACAAGCTTTGGCACACAAGCTTTGGACTGTGTGTGTGTGAGTCTGTGTGTGTGTCTGTCTGTATCTGAGTGTGTTTGAGTCTGTGTGTGTGTGCGTGTGTTTGTCTGTGTGTGTGCCGTACGTCCAGTTGTAGAACTCTGCATTAGGCCGGACGTGCCACCCTGAGGAGAAGGTGTTGAGTCCTCGGCTGAAACACTCGTTGTAAATGGCTCCAGTATAGATCGAAAACAGCCCCATCAACAGAATGAGATACCGGCCTCCAAACATCATACGCCAGATCTGACACACACACACACACACACACACACACACACACACACACACACACACACACACACAGTTTAACGTGCGTTTGGGGCACAATGTGCGGCAGTTGTGCTTTATATTCAAACTCACATCATTGTTCCTGTTTTTAGGCAGTGTAGTGAAGTGTCATTATTGTGAAATTCAGAAATTCCAGTATTGTGAAAACACGTGTGCATGATGCGTCATATTTTTACTTCATTAGTGTTTTTCCTCATTTTTGGATCCTTCTCCTCCAGAACCATCCAGAGACCCGCCAGTGCCATCAGCAGACCGTGCCCAACGTCCCCGAACATCACCGCAAACAGGAAGGGGAACGTGATGATGGTGTAGACGGCTGCAGGCGGTAAAAGATGTGTGAGAGTGGATTTAAGCTTGTGTTAGTGGGGTGTGTGTGTGTGTGTGTGTGTTACCTGGGTTAACCTCCCTGTAGCTCGCCACTCCATACGCATCGACTATGTTCTGGAAACCTGCGGTGAAGGCGTTGGTGGGGAAGACCGTGGGCGGAGATGTGGTGGCCGGCAAGCGGTTGTAGAACGAGTCCACACTACTGCCACTCTTCCTCTGAGAGACAGACGAACATAAACAGTGATGAAAGCCACAATAGTAAATGTCACAGATGTGTATTGACTGAGTAATCACTGTTTTGTAGAGGAGGGTCAAAATGACACTTTTCACCTGGAGCCAAATCACAGGGGTGTAAAGATGACTTTAGAAAGATGGCAGCATCATTATTTTATTTCCACACAGAGATTGGTAGATCTATTAGTGAAATCTGTTGACTTTATCAATCTGTGTCTCATTATATGCCAACAGTGAGCGTTCAAACATGGGGAATAAGCACTTCTTGTGTGTCTGTGCCTCAAGTTTGAGGGCCTGTAACTCCAGAAGTATTAAATATATCTTAATATCCTTTTATATTCTGCTTCTTAACTAACTTTTCTTTTGGTTTCTCCATTGTAAAGGCCCTCGATGTTTCAATCCCAGAGATATGGAGATCTCAATATGGCTCCAAGAGTGCATTTTTCTGAAGAACAAAATGTTAAAACTAGAAATGTATCTCGTGTTTTTCTATCAACACAACTGCTTTACACCCCTGTCCAACGCTTGTGTGCCAGAAATCCACTGAGATGGTCAAGTTGAGGCACCTTAACTTTCTCTCGAAAGTATATTTATAAGAATCTATATTTAAATCAGTTCTAGTGATATTTGTTTTGTTGGACTTTGGAAAAAATAGAGGCGTGTTGTATGCAATTGTTTTGATAGAAAGAAACAAGTAGCATTTCTAGTTTCAACATGATTTATTGTTCAGCAATTTACTCAATTGTTTCAACAATTTACTCATGGAGCCGCATTGAGATCTCCATATCTCTGGGATTGAACCATCGAGGGCCTTTACAATGGAGAAACCAAAAGAAAGGTTAGTTAAGAATCAGAATCTAAAAGTATAGTAAGATATATTTAATACTTCTGGAGTTACAGGCCCTCAAACTTGAGGCACAGACACACAAGAAGTGCTTATTCCCCATGTTTGAACGCTCACTGTTGGCATATAATGAGACACAGATTGATAAAGTCAACAGATTTCACTAATAGATCTACCAATCTCTGTGTGGAAATAAAATAATGATGCTGCCATCTTTCTAAAGTCATCTTTACACCCCTGTGATTTGGCTCCAGGTGAAAAGTGTCATTTTGACCCTCCTCTACAAAACAGTGATTACTCAGTCAATACACATGACATGTGTGACATTTCATAATTAGGCTTTCATCACTGTTTATGCATTTCTTTAGATCTAAATTTCTAGCCGGGGACCTCTGGTTGAGTTATTTTTAGCATCTCAAAAGTTCAGACCAAAAAATGAACAATGAAATCATATGCAGTCCCATAATGGCACTAAAGTCTCACCCCTCCCTCTCTCAGGGCGCTCTGCAGGGCGGTCAGCTGGCTGACGGGACACCAGGCTTCAGCGATCAGACACTTGTCGGTGACGGACGGGCTGCAGAGGTTCAGCACCGTCTGCACAGCCTTACACTTCTGAACCTGGACCAGCCACTCGGGCAGCCGGGCCAGCGCTCGCACCAGCAGCTGCTGCATGTACTGCTCCGTCTCGCCCATCACCTGCAGGAGCACAGGGTTTCCATCAGCAAACACACACTCTGTTCTGAGCTGCCTTCACTATGCATTCAGACACATCTACAGAGCAAGCGACTGCAACTCAGTACATGTGCTCTAACTGTGAGTGTGGCTGATCATCCTCACCGAGCGGATGTCCTCGATCCTCCCTCGCAGTCCATTAAGGGTGTCCTCTCGCTCGGCCTGGTTCTCAGGGTAGGGGAAGGTTTGCGTGTGGAAGCTGGTGTACGTGGAACATAAGAGGAGAAGCATGTTGTACATTTCACACGGCTCACAAACTCATTTCTGTACCATACAACCAGTGTTCATTTTGACAGCATATTTTGATTTAGTCATATTTTAGTCACCCGAATTGTTTTTAGTTTTAGTCGACTAAATATCATAAGATTTTAGATCTACAGTAGATTTAGTCTCCTAAAATCTAATGAGTTTAGTTCAATTGTAATACATTAAGCATCACATAACCAACGGTCACTTGAACTGACATTTTGACATCATTTTGTTTTTGACATTAAAAATACACGAACTAGAGCTCAATTCACTTTTTTGTTTGTTTTTAAAAACAACTATACAGTTTTTATAACTTTGTATTTCTGTTTTAGTCAGTATATCATGTTAAGATAAAGCTTCAAATAAGTTTGTTTATTTTTTTTTACATTTTATTTCAGTTAACATTTAATTAATTTCAAGTAACAAAGATTTTTTTAATGGCTTTAGTGAACTATTATAACCCTGATACTTTATTGAATATGTGTCAAATACTGGTCTTTCCTCCTGACTATGAATTAAATGGGAATTAAATTAAATACAGTTTATTGTGTAAGCAAAAACGAATATATAAATGCGTGACTTTTAATGATAAACCAGCTGGAAATACACCGGGACTCTTATTTTGAAATATCGCCTTACTATTGCAGTTGCAGGAGCTCAACTGCAATAGTAAGACGTAAAATTGGGGACAGGATTTGAAAAGTCTAAGTGGTCGTAAAAAAAGAAAAATAGTCACACTCAGGACCTTCGGGTCAAAAATGACCCCCATAGGAAATGAATGGGAAAATGACAAAAAAGTGAAAATACAGAGTTTTTTGTGCATACAATCTACAAATCAGCCAGGATGCAGAAAAAAGGACTCAACAGTGAAGGGGTGAATCTCTAAAACATCAGGAGTGCAAATCACACACACACACAAAAACACACGCACACACAATTGTACGCATGCCATTCCAAAAGCTGTATGTATGCGTGAGTTTTTTTGTCTGTTTTGCACTCTTGATGTTTTAGAGATTCACCCCTTCACTGTTGAGTCCTTTTTTTTTTACCAAGTTCCGGACCATTCCGATGAAGCTACGATTATTTTAAAAAAATGTATAAAACGCTTCGGGTAATTTTTGACCCGAAGTACCCCAGAGGGTTAAACCATTTCTCTCTCTCCAAACCCCCATATCCAGATCACCTACCAATCACAGATCTTCTTGACCTTCTGACCGATCTGATCTCCCCAGAACGAGATTAAAAACACGGTCCACTGCACCTCCTCGCCCTGTGGAAACATCATATTCTGCTTTCACAAAGCTGTGCTGTACATGTTCATACAAATGTATTAAATCCCACATTCAAACGTATACTGTATATACACATCACTCGGGTCATTATTAATGATGTAGGTCTCACAGAATCGGGATGTTCAAGTTTTTCCTCCATCTCATGGAAGTCCACAATGATGTATCCCCGACATGCGCGCCACAGCAGCCTCTCGAAGGAAGGCACCTTCCACGGGTGAACCACGCCGGCCACGAAGCTCAGCCTGACGTCCTGTCTGTTCTCCACCAGAGCAGCCGGCTCGAACGACACCGGGGCCTGTGACACACACACACACACACACACGCGTGAAGCAGACTGACCGGCGCACACGAGGGACGCGTGAGAGTGAAGAGGTCCCACCTGTGAGGCTGTGAGGGAATGGGTCTGCTTCAGAACGCCTCTGTACTGACACAGCTGAGTGAACTGAGTGCGGAGACTGTCTCTGTTCCTGGACACCTGCACAAACATCACAAACTCACACGCTTAACAACTGCAACACTTAAAGGTGCTGTATGTAAGTTTTTCACTTTAGTAAAGCATAATACCATGTACCATGAGTTCACCTACTCGTCTCTCTGACAATCAACACTACAGCCAGTTATTCTGCTTTCATTGAAATGTGCTCTCCGTGTGGGAATGTCCGTTATTGTTTCGGTCTGTTAAAACGCGGATAAACCAACTCATCAAGTGTGTAAGTCTCCTCGCCTTCCGTTGTGAATTGCCCTCGTTCCTGTTGCGTGTGCTCAAACTGAGAGCGTTGAGACGGAGGAGGAGGGGCGGGGCAAACTATATTCTGAATTTGGACTGCAGTACCCATGTCAACCACTAGCTGTCATTCTTACATACTGCACCTTTAATCAGAAAAATTCAAGAGAAAACAAAAAGAGAAATGTAGCGTGAAGCTGTCTCCCAAAAGAAAGCACTGATTCTGAACTGAAACGAGTCATTAGTAATTATTTTTGCATAATGCCCGCCTCTGGTCTTGATTGGCCGAACAGCGTCTCTTTGCCCCGCCCTCAAATACTGTAGTTAATTTGCATAATGCCCGCCTCTGGTCCTGATTGGCTAAACAGCATATCTTTGCCCCGCCCTCAAACACTGTAGTTAATTTGCATAATGGCCGCCTCTGGTCTTGATTGGCTGAACAGCGTCTCTTTGCCCCGCCCTCAAACACTGTAGTTAATTTGCATAATGCCCGCCTCTGGTCTTGATTGGCTGAACAGTGTCTCTTTGCCCCGCCCTCACACACTATAGTAATTTGCATAATGTCCGTCTCTGGTCCTGATTGGCCGAACAGCGTCTCTTTGCCCCGCCCTCACACACTGTAGTTAATTTGCATAATGGCCGCCTCTGGTCTTGATTGGCTGAACAGCGTCTCTTTGCCCCGCCCTCAAACACTGTAGTTAATTTGCATAATGCCCGCCTCTGGTCTTGATTGGCTGAACAGTGTCTCTTTGCCCCGCCCTCACACACTATAGTAATTTGCATAATGTCCGTCTCTGGTCCTGATTGGCCGAACAGCGTCTCTTTGCCCCGCCCTCACACACTGTAGTTAATTTGCATAATGGCCGCCTCTGGTCTTGATTGGCTGAACAGTGTCTCTTTGCCCCGCCCTCAAATACTGTAGTTAATTTGCATAATGTCCGTCTCTGGTCTTGATTGGCTGAACAGTGTCTCTTTGCCCCGCCCTCAAATACTGTAGTTAATTTGCATAATGGCCGCCTCTGGTCTTGATTGGCCGAACAGCGTCTCTTTGCCCCGCCCTCACACACTGTAGTTAATTTGCATAATGTCCGTCTCTGGTCTTGATTGGCCGAACAGCGTCTCTTTGCCCCGCCCTCAAATACTGTAGTTAATTTGCATAATGCCCGCCTCTGGTCCTGATTGGCTAAACAGCATATCTTTGCCCCGCCCTCAAACACTGTAGTTAATTTGCATAATGGCCGCCTCTGGTCTTGATTGGCTGAACAGTGTCTCTTTGCCCCGCCCTCACACACTATAGTAATTTGCATAATGCGCGTCTCTGGTCCTGAATGGCTGAAGAGTGTCTCTTTGCCCCGCCCTCACACACTACAGTTAATTTGCATAATGCCAGTCTCTGGTCCTGATTGGCTGAACAGCGTCTCTTTGCCCCGCCCTCACACACTACAGTTAATTTGCATAATGCCCGTCTCTGGTCCTGATTGGCTGAGCAGCGTCTCTTTGCCCCGCCCTCACACACTACAGTTAATTTGCATAATGCCCGTCTCTGGTCCTGATTGGCTGAACAGTGTCTTGCCCCGCCTTCACACACTGTAGTTCATTTGCATAATGTCCGTCTCTGGTCCTGATTGGCTGAGCAGCGTCTCTTTGCCCTGCCCTCACACACTACAGTTAATTTGCATAATGCCAGTCTCTGGTCCTGAGTGGCTGAACAGCGTCTCTTTCCCCCGCCCTCACTCACTGTAGCTGTATCTGAGACTGGAAGAGTTTGGTTGGTGTTGTTCATGTGGAGAAGACGCTGTTTTCTGCTGAGATTGAGACAGTCATACCCACGCCATCGTTACTGAGATTCAGATATGATAATGAGCGTTTGCTTTCTGACCACTCAGAGCAGAGCAGCTCTCAGAGAGGCGGGGTTTAGAGAGACTGAATCTTTAAATGAAGCGTTTCAGACTCTGAGAGAAAAGAGCTGATGCTGCAGTGGAGATTATGAGAACATTAAAACAATTTTGACCTTTGGCTGCATGTAAACCTGTTGTAGGAGACGCCAGAGCAACATTAGGAGCCTTAAAAATGCATGATAGTGTCCCTTTAAGAGGCAGGTACAGAGTTACACACCTCCCTGAGCTCTCGGGCCAGGCGCTCGCTCTCCTCTTCGATGGTGAGCAGATCTCGGGGCTGAGGGGCCGGAGGGATGGGGATCGGGGGCTGCAGCGTCTGGGAGAGACTGCGGACAATCTCCTGCTCCAGAAACACTGGGACAAAGAGGATGACCTTTAATGACCCTTAATTCAACATGATGTCCATCACTTTGCAAAAACCAAACATGCCTTGAAAGTGCACGTCTGTCTTACATTTATACCAAATGATATAGTCAAGCAATATCACACAAGCTTATTGTTTTTCACGAATATCAGCACGATTGCAGTTCATTACTGTGTTTTAAACTAATCAGTTTAACGAATTATTCAAACGCCAAATAAATCAGCCATTTGAACGATTCGTTTGAATGAATGACTCAATGACTGTTTCCATTTCTCTTCAAAATGAGCAAATTGAAAATATGTTCAATGAAAACATGCCAATTTAGGCAAAATTCGCAAAAAAGTTGCGCTCGTGTGTGAGGTGGTTTTTCAGCCAATTCGAAAAAGGAATATTTTGCTACTATCTTAATGCGATCATTCTTTAAAGATGCCACAGTATGTTTGGACCACAGACTTTATAAAACAATGGATGTAGGGTCCGTGACGTCACCCGTAGGTTTCTGAAGAGCATTTTTGAAGCCTAAAGTGGGCATAGCCGACCGTCGCCATCTTGGCAGTGCGTCACTCACAGATAACTGAAAATGAGCAAAGAGGCGGGACGTGGGCGGAGCTGAGGTGACATGATGACTAACAGACAGAAGAACAAACGAAAATCCACCTGTCACTCAAAGTGGCCACGCCCTTAATTATGCAGAACGGCTTTATATAATGTAAACGAATGAGTTATAAATAAATTCACCCCCTCACAGTCGTCATGAAGGGCAAAATTAGCCGTATAGACCTAAAGCACAGTTTGTCCCAGACTGTAAACATGTTTTCTTCTGCTGTAGAGTTGGGCATTTTAACATGAGGGTTCTATGGGATTGACTTTCTTCTGGAGTCTGTCTCTAGTGGCCAGTCCATGAAGTGCAGTTTAAGTCACTCCCGTGTAGGATCCGAGAGAGAGACGAGAGGTTGTCGCTTGGGTGGCTGTGATATACGCAAACCTAACATCCGTTGCCATGTTTTTTGGTATGACTTATCACGAGAGGGAAAAATAACGTTTTAGTTGCATAACATCAGTCAATAGGTGCGTTTACATGAAGCACTGTAATCGGTTTAAAAGTCCAATCCGAATAAAAATGCTCCATATAAACCCCTCAATCGGAATAAAAACGGCCAAACCGAATGAAATTGTAATCGGTTTGAGAGGGGTGGGATAAACCTTTTCATGAACCGATCAAACGAAAAATTCCACCATGTAAACGACCTGATCCGATTACTTTTTTTTGAGTGCACGTCTTTCTGTGACGTGATATACAGCGCGCACCTCCACAACTGAAGAGCGCGCGCCGCGCTCACACCAGGCTAATGTTGACAAGCGGGGAAAGTTTTTCTGAGGTATTAAACTTTTTATTTCGTAACATGTTATGAACATGATGTTGGAATAATGACACAGACATAGTCTGGCTACACCATCTCATCTTGACAGCGTTTGTCCTAGGCTTCAACTGCGCCTGACAGAATAATAAATTTTTCTGAGGTGATTCTTACACTTTACGGCAAATAATAAATAGCTTTTCTAAAACTGTACAAGTCCGGTTGGCCGTTGAGAGCTGCCATTTCAACGGGGAACATTCAAGCTGCTCTCTGTTTCTCGTTAGTTAAGTTAGCTATAAAAAAATAAAATAAAAAAAATCAACAACTGCTTCAAATTGGTTAAGTAACATAACCCACAGTCTACTTTAATTACTTTTGTTATTATTTATACCTTTGTGATTATGGTATCTTTCCTTAATCATCTGAAATATATATGTTTAGTAGGCCTACTACTAGTAATGATGCTGAGCACGTCTTGAATGCTTCATTCATGTTTCACCGTATATCCTGTGTTTTTATTAATAATTTGAGTGCATTTTATTGTTAATTTTGTGTTTTTCAAAATAAATGAATTGAATTCATTTTTGATTCCTCATTCATCATTCACAGCTGTTGAAATAGCCATTGTATAGGACATAAATTAGGTTAAACTACTGCATGTCCGCCCACAGAAAAATAAATAAATATAAAAATTACCAACACAGAACTATTGATCCACGATACGTAACGAATCTGAGGCGGCAGACAAACTGTGTGCGCATGTCACAAAATGATTCCTACTAAAAGTCAGCACTTTTAAACACCAGATCGGCTTAGATAACGTCTCATGTAAACAGTCCACCGAATCTTTCAATCGGAATGATTTTAATCGGAATGACAAAAAATGTGCGCATGTAAACGTGGCTAATGGGAACACCGCAATTTTGCAATCGTTTCTTCATCGACATTTAGAAAATAATCGCTTTTTGGCTTCAACAATAATCTGCCAAGGGTCTTCTTCAATGAGACCAAACTTAAGTATGTGCTCCCAAGATTCAACTTTTTATAACAGTTTTTGACATGGACATTTCTGTCCTCTATGGACTTGTGTCTTTTTTTATTTGATGCACAATACTAAATCAGAAATAAATGACTGCATGAACTACTGGCAAACGTTAGAGAAAAGCTGCTTTACAACACATTCGGTCACTGGTTAATAGATTAGTTCACTTTTAAATAAACTTTTGCTGATAATTTACTCACCCCCATGCCATCCAAGATGTCCATGTCTTTCTTTCTGCAGTCGAAAAGAAATTAAGGTTTTGGATGAAAACATTCCAGGATTGTTCTCCATATAATGGACTTCAATGGGCTCCAAACGGTTCAAGGTCCAAATGACAGTTTCAGTGCAGCTTCAAAGGGCTTTAAGCGACACCAGACGATGAATAAGGGTCTTATCTAGCCAAACCATCAGTGTCTGTGAGAAACCGAGCAGTATTTATGCTATTATTTTACCTCTTATCAGACGAACGTGATCATTGTTATAGGGTGTCATAGACATATCGATTGTAGATGCCTCATTCTACTGATCCGTGCCGGTGCTAATGAGGCATCTACGTATACATCTATGACCACGCTCGTATTTTGACCTCACTTAGCGGAAGTTATGGCGGAGCTCAGAGATGAACACGTTCGTCTGATAAGAGGTAAAATAACAGCATAAATACTGCTGGGTTTCTCACAGACACTGATGGTTTGGCTAGATAAGACTCTTATTCATCGTCTGGTGTCGTTTAAAGCCCTTTGAAGCTGCACTGAAACTGTCATTTGGACCTTGAACCGTTTGGAGCCCATTGAAGTCCATTATATGGAGAACAATCCTGGAATGTTTTCATCAAAAACCTTCATTTATTTTCGACTGCAGAAAGAAAGACATGGACATCTTGGATGACATGAGGGTGAGTAAATTATCAGCAAAAGTTTATTTAAAAGTGATCTAATCCTTTAACACTGGTTATTACGCTGATGCCAGCTGATAACAAAATGCAAAGTTTCCCAGACCAAACCTTGCTCTGTTTGGGATGATGTGCATGGATGACTGGCGTCCCAGCTCACGCTCTATGGTAAACAGGAAGAAGAGAGACAGACTCACCGAAGGTTTTCTCCAGCTCCTCGCATCGCCTCACTTCATTCACAAACTTCCTCTGGAACGCGTTGACATTGGGATTGAGCTGGGATCAAGAGTTCAAAAGATCATCATCATCATCATCATCATCCTCTACGTGACATCAGAGTGATGTCAAGACACTTCATAACACATGAACATGAAGCACAGGGGTCGTAAAGGGCTCATATGATGCTTTCCTTTAATCTGCGCATGTATACGATCTATAATGTTACAAAGCAGTAGGGCTGCATGATTAATCGCAATCGAGATTTGGCTTATGTGCGATTATGAAAGCGCAAAGGCTGCGATTTTAAATAAATAAATGCCCATCGCGTGTGTGTGAAGAGCGGCTCTGTGATCAGTAAACGCTGCTCCGTCTGAAAGACTGCGAGTTTGAGTCGCTTATAACGTGCGTCTGTAAAAGCAACACGTGTCAAACATCTTCACAAACTAGAAATGTGAAGTGTTCATGAACCTGTTCAACAAAATACGTTTAATAACATGTTCTAACTCACTTCATGTAGTCAGTCGAGCTGATGTGAAATATTATGCGCCGAAAGTGCGGCGTATTGGAAAAAATGCGGCCCCCGCATAAATATGCAGACTTTGGCTGATTATGCTTTAAAGGTCCCGTTCTTCGTGTTTTTTTTAAGCTTTGATTGTGTTTACAGTGTGTAATATAACATGTGTTCATGTTTCGCGTGTAAAAAACACAGTATTTTTCACACAATGTACTCATCTGTACACCGCTGTTCTCACTGTCCTAAAAACGGCTGATGAGTTCCTTGTGCTATGAAGTCTCTCCTTCAGAAATACGTAACGAGTTCTGATTGTGCCAGCGGTTCCTGTGTTGTGATTGGACAGCAGCTTAGCGCACGTGGAAAGGTCACGCCTCTTAACGGGAGATGTATGCGCTCAATGATCTCTACAGCGTCCCTGGGAAAGCCAAACAAAGGTGATTTGACTCCGGGATGAAAATAACAGCGTCTCGACGACATGGCGACAAACACACTCAAACGCAGCACTTCCTCTTCTCCACGTGGGACAGCAACAAGACCACGCCCCCTTTTTTCACGTATTCTTGTGGGCGGAGGTTAGTCTGTTCTACTGACGTCATTAATGAAGGAAGTACCAGGATGTAGTCCAAGCCAGCCGTTCGCTGTAGGCTTTGAAAGGGAACTTCTGTTAAATAAAATATCTCGCTTGGCATTGAACTTTGAGCTTTATAATTTTACAGGTATTATTTATGCTCTAACAGCAACATCACACACTAACTAAAGTTTGAACAGTGGGATCACGAAGAACGGGACCTTTAAATCATGCGATCGCATAATCGCGTTTTTCTGGAGGGACTGGATAATAAGCGTTTGAAACAGCATCACACGACCCCTTTATGAACACGGACAGAGACAGGCGAGCAGAAGTCCTCTCACGTCTCTGAACTCCACTATCCCCAGCTCTCCCAGCTCGCTGACGCAGTTGTAGGCCGATCCCGACTGGAGGAAGAGCTGCACCAGACAGACCTCTTCACTGCGGAACAGAGAGCCCATGACCTGCTGGGACACAAGCACACGTCTGGACACGTCACTTCCCCTTCTGCTCTGAGTCAGTGTGTGTGTGTGTGTGAGGCTGAGTGTGTGTTCCTCTCTGGGCTTTTCAGGCTTTCATAAGGACACCATTAGTAATGACTGTAAAATCACGGGTTACACACTAAAGCCTTCGGAAAGACCGGAAAATGTCCAGAGAGTAGCTTTGCTGTTTTACACATTACATTTTGGTATAATAACACTACAGATTCCATATACACCGATCAGGCATAACATTATGACCTAATATTGTGTTGGCCCCCCTGACCCGTCGAGGTGTGACCCCTGAAGGTGTGCTGTGGTATCTGGCACCAAGATGTTAGCAGCAGATCCTTTAAGTTCTGTAAGTTGCGAGGTGGGGCCTCCATGGTTTGGACTTGTTTGTTCAGCACATCCCACAGATGCTCGATTGGATTGAGATCTGGGGAATTTGGAGGCCGAGTCAACGCCTCAAACTGAGATGCTCTGTGTATTCTGACCCCTTTCTATCAGAACCAGCATTAACTTCTGGAGCAGTTTGAGCTCCAGTAGCTCGTCTGTTTGACCGGACCACACGGGCCAGCCTTCGCTCCCCACGGGCATCAATGAGCCTCGGCCGCCCATGACCCTGTGGCCGGTTCTCCACTGGTCCTTCCTTGGAGCACTTTTGATAGAGACTGACCACTGCAGACCGGGAACACCCCACAAGAGCTGCAGTTCTGGAGATGCTCTGACCCAGTCGTCTAGCCGTCACAATCTGGCCCTTGTCAAACTCGCTCAAATCCTTCCGCTTGCCCATTTTTCCTGCTTCTAACACATCAACTCTGAGGACAAAATGTTCACTTGCTGCCTAATATATCCCACATTTTATCATAATGTTATGCCTGATCGGTCTATTATCAACTCCTCAGTTTGGGCCACACCGGTCATACAGTTCATGTGTTGATCTTAGAGGTGACATATGGGTCATGTGATCTCCTCATCACGTGCATCATCACAGGTTCTGATGGAAATGCAAATCAGGGCTGCAGTTCCTCTCTCTGGAGCAGTTCAGCTGCTTTATATTAAACCAGGACAGTTTTTAAACCCCTCTGATTATACTCTATCATTTATATCGGGTCTGAGTTACTTTACACTCTCTCCACAACACAATAAAGTTTCATTTTCGTTTTCCCGAAGGCATAACACCTCATTAAAAGCATCAGGAGCGAGTTTCCATCTGATTAAAGCGGGTACTCGTGTCAAACACCACGTGATCTGCACACTTACCGAAAGATGAGACACCGACACCGATAACGATTGCGTTTTCTCCTCTGGCGGTCCTCGCGCGGTGTGTCTTCATGAAAGAGTAAAGTTTGACCAGCTGCACTCAGAGGGAATCACCAACTTCCCGTTTCTGCGGACGGTCACGTGACTGCGGCTCGTCACGTGACTTCTTCCAGCTGCTTTTATTAGACAGGAGGTTGTTATTAATTTATGCTATTTTTAATTTATAATCTATGAACATTTGTATCGTGTCTTATCGGTATGTAAAAAAACGGCGTTATTAGTTTTGTTATTAGTATATATATTGTCGTTTTTTTTTTGTCTCACGTTTGTTTTGTGAATAATCTTTCAAATGTTGTATTTAAAAAATAAATAAATCCCTACATACATGCTTTCACGTCACCACGCCATATTTACCGGAATCTTGAGATGTCAACACGTGACGTTGTATTCGGTGCTGATCACGCATAGATATGCACACGTAGAAGCCTCATTCGACCGCTCCAGGTACGTCGACGTGCCGCCATTTTGGAACGGTCAACACTTCAGATGCTCGCGTCAAAAGAAACCTGCGCAGCCTCTGTAAAACCCGGCTATTTAAATTCCCGATGAAATGGGATAACCTTTCCCAGGTGAGAATGTGTTGGTTTGTGTTTTATAGCCTATATGTTTTAGCCCAAATGAAAACACAAAAGGGTATATATGATGAGCATTTATTTAAAGGCTAATTTGCATATTTTCTGTTAATTTAACATTGCTTGTCTTTACATTTTATTTTCATTCCACACATTCTTTTCATTTCATATTGCTTTTCTTTTACAGTTTTTCTTTAAGCCTGTTTTGGAAGGAGTGTATTTGTGGGCTGGGCCAGAGTGGTTCATTTTACATGAGAGTAGAGCACAAACAGTTCTGTTGTCTAATGTCATCCTATTCTCTGTAACAATCTTTTGTACCATGCTAAACACCCTTTCTGAACTTGCATTGCTATGGGCAGGGCTCGACATGAACGCTTGTCCGGGACAAGTGGGTTTTTTGAAGGGGCAAGTGAAAAATAATGTCACTTGCCCAACGGACAAGTATCCTGAGTAAAATGTCAAAACAAAAAATAACTAGGAATCACCAAAGTGCAATAATGATTCTGCATCAGTGTAAGCGGAGATCGATAGTGGATAATAATATCAAACGAACTGACGTTAACAAGGTTGAGCTGTTGAGGCTCGCGCAGCCTCTCGAGGAGAAAATCGGAAAAAAATGAGCGTCGCTCATACAAAGAAACAAAGTTAACATACACAGTTAAAATGGTGTAGTTATTTATAACATATGATACAGTTAAGCAACATCACACTAACAAGAGTGTTGTTTACCTGAATACCATCACGACTGGAAATGACACTGATTTCATACGCCAGTTCCATAAACAATTAATTCACATTAAGTCACTTACATTTTATAATTACATTCGCTGTCCCATTGATCACGGTATTTACACGAGGGTTTTTTTTTTTTTGGCAGGAGTGCCTTAATCCGTCTCTATCGTTACGTCCATCATCCGTCTCTGTTTAGTTTTTTTCCCGCGTTGTCACTCGTCATCTGACCTCACACACTAACCTCGCGACAACTGACACCTATACTGTAGGCTACTGCAGATGGCAGTTATCGCGAGGCTAGTTACAGAGCTCAGATTGGAAATGTTTTTGTTTTTTTACTCCGGTATTATTGTTTTTTAATAACGCAGGTTAAAATACGTAGCCTGGATGCCAGCCGAATTTAGCCCCGCCCACAACATTTTTACACGGGCAGTTCGGTCTGGACTTGATCGGTAGAGAAGTAATTATGCCCGAACAGAAACTGTTCGGACCAATGAAATTGTCAGGGCGGGCTTTAGACGATGATGGACAGATGATAAACAGTAACGTAATCATCCACGTCATCAAAGGCGCTTGGGTTGAGTTTGTTCTAATCCTAAACGGAGAACTTGTTCGTATATGCATTCACCTTTACTATTTCTCTCAGAAATGATGATGGTGTTGGTCAGTACTCTGTGTATCCTTAAATTATTTTTTACAACACCGGCAAAGATCGTTTACAGTCATCTTCTTCTTCTAACGTTAGGCTACTTATTCAAGCGTGCGTGCAGGTACAGGGTTGCCAAATTTTTACAACAAAACCCGCCCAATTGTTAACGTTCCTCAAAACTAGCCAAAAACAAGCCCTATAGCTTTCCAGAGGGGGTTCTCCGGGGAAAAAAGGCATTTGGGGGGTAAAATATGTGTTATTTTGGATGGGCTGGCAGCTAAAAATCGCATTCCTGGGTCTGTATATCACATAATTGGTGTCGCTTCAACCCGCGGACTTGGCAACACAGTGCAGTTGAGTTCTGTTGACATTTGACAACTAACGTTATGCGTCGCTCCGCTGCTCTGATTGGTTGTAGGTCTATCCAATTGAGGTCTTTCCTGGTTCGGTTGAAACACGCCCCATAATCACAGCCCAACGGAGCAGGAGCAGACTCAAATTCTGACTAGAATTGAGTATGACGACGTCAGGCTATAAAATACGGGAGATTTACAGGAAAATACTAATACGGGAGGACGGCGGGAAAGAAGGGTAAAATACGGGACTTTCCCGGCCAAAACGGGATACTTGACAGGTATGGTTTTAACTCAGTATTACAGGTTTTTAACTACAGGTACTTTTTAATGTTGTTTCAACGGCTCTGCGCGTGAGGTGCAGCGGTCACGTGGTACTCTCTAGAATCTCAGGTGAGTCTCAAAGCGAAAGTGTTTGACAGACTTCTGGATTCTGTTCCTGTAGGACAAGAGCGTCTGAACTCCTGCAGGTGAGCTTTAATACTGACACCATTAACCTTATCTGGGGAATATCGACGGATTTCATATTTAGTCAGTGTGATGATAATGATTAGGTTAAGTTACATATTAACCCTTACAAAAATTAACCATGGTTTTATTGTAGTAAAAATGTAGTAACCATGGTTTTTTGCCTAATTGAATAACTACAGTTTTACCACAAATACCATGGTTAAACTGTGGTTAGAGAAGCAAAACCATGGTTAATTTGCGGTTACCATGGTTTTACTACAAGAACCATGGTTTATTGGTTTTATTTGTAGTAAAACCATGGTTTATTTTCGTAAGGGTATAGATTAGATTAGATTAGATTCAACTTTATTGTCATTACAGTACAAGTACAAGGCAACGAAATGCAGTTTAGGTCTAACCAGAAGTGCAATAGCAGCAAGTGCAGGATATATACAATAGGCTACCGGTTGTAAAATTATAAAAAACGACCAAGAATTACTAAAACACACCGTTTTGTGGACATTGATGTTGTAGAAATTAATAATGGTTTTTTTCTTCTTTTTTCCCCCAGTTTTATAATGTCGTTTTGTGATAATGCGGAAATGAAAGTAGGCTATTCTTTGGACAATCCAGTGTTTCCAGTAAGAGAAGGTTTTGCATCAGGGCCAGTGTTACGAGAGTTTAGGGGAGCATATATAAATGCGATCGATTCCGAGACAAGACCAAGACCTTTAAAGCGACACTGTGTGATATTTTCCCCCATCTAGTGGTGAAAGGGTATATGACCATCCAGTAAATATTAGTTTCTGTTCCTCCCAATTCCGATTTCGTTTTAACTCCTACGGTGGCTGATTTAGTCCAAGATTAACATGGCTTCCAGTTCGACCTCGTCCATTAGTGTTCCTTCAAGTGATGAGGTTACTTTAGAAAACTATTATAATTTGCAGTTATTTAATTTTTCAGTTAACATGTAGGCTATGACATCTATGTAAAATGAGCTATCAGCTATTTGCCTGTTGTGTTGCCGTCTTAATTCTCTTATGTTTTCATACAGCAGTCTCAAGCAATCCCGCTCTTCACATTTGACACGGTGCCATCGAGTGTTAAAACGCCAAAGGCGAAGCTTGAATTTACGGGTATGTTCCTCTTTGGCTAATGTACTTTCAAGATGGAGGGGCAACATGGCGACGCCCATTCGAACCCCTTACCCGTATGTATTTTCAATGGCATATTATAAACTTACGAGAATACTTTATTACTTGAAAGAAGTAAATATACATTAATGAGCACTTATATTTTTGAAATAACTAAGTGTTTTTAGCTAAGAATAAACTAAAAAAGTTACACAGTGTAGCTTTAAAAAGTGGTCTCGAGACCAAGACCGATCTCGAGTACTACAACACTGTCGTCATACATTCACTTCATTTAAAGGCACAATATGTAAGATTTTTGAGATACTTGTGTTATATTTTCTCCAAACCATGTTCTCCAAATTCTCAAAAGTATATAATCTTCCATACCTGTAAGAAGCCTTAATGCCATTATAAAAGTGTGAGATAAGATGTAAGAAGATAAACTAAACATTTAATATTTGACAGCGGTTTGAGGATAGAAATGTTAAACAACTGTCATAAATAATCAGTGATGCAAACCAATAAACTTTTGTGTAATTTCGCCATTTTGAATTAAAAATAGGCCTATAATTTACGTGATGTAATAATTAGTAACGGTCAATGTGAGGCGACAAGAAACATTAACGAAGCCGTTTTCATCATATTAGGCATACGATTAATGAATGTGTACATATTGTGAATGAATTTAAAGGGTTACTTCAGTGATTTAGCATTAAGCTTTGTATTTAAACTGGGTCATTTATGTAGTAGAAATGTGCAATTATTTTTGAATTTGGTGCCTTCTTGACTGAGAAAAGACAGAAAATGTATTTTTGTCTCATGTGGATGAAAGACAACAACTCCCAGAATGCACTTGCTTCACTGCCCTACGAGGCCACTCCGTACACTGTCGTTTTGATCTTCATAGTAATACCATCATTTCATTCAGTTAGAGAATAAACACTACAATTAAAAACTGAACGTGTCTTTTCAATAAAGTGTGTCAAGATCTAAAAACACTGAAGCAGCTGACTTTGTGAAAATTAATATTTGTGTCATTCTCAACTTTTGGCCACGACTGTAGATAATTTATTTTATTTTTTATTTTAAGCATTTGACACGATTGTGTACATGCAGAAATCTGCTTTTACAACAGAATAAAGAAGGGATACATCAAATAGTTAAAAATGAAAGAGAAGAAATAGTCTCTTCCAGCAAACAGAACTAGTGGACTGGGTTTCAAAACAGACTATTGGAACTATATGCTGTAACCTTTTATTAAGATGATCATCATGGATCTGAGACATTTTCTCTTTCTTCCTTCAGTCTGAGTGTATGCGGTATTACAGAGAAACAGTGTCTCATCCTGACTTCAGCTCTGAAATCAAACCCGTCACACCTGAGAGAGCTGGACCTGAGCGGGAATAAACTAGAAAACACAGGAGTGAAGCTCTTATGTGACGTACTGAAGGATTCACACTGTAAACTGGAGAGATTGAGGTCAGGCACATTCACAGACAAGAATTAAAATGCTTAAAATCACTTTAACAGTTTAACTCCTAGAGATCGATGATCGCGACAGCCTTGATTTTTTTTCTTATCAGTGCCAAAGAGACTCAAATAACTCTGTCAATTTTTTTTCATTCAGGCAAGTGTTATACACCATTATAATTGGTTAAGATTCTACTTTTATTTGTGTACAGTCACAATAAAAACAAAATGTTGTGCTATTTGCAAAATAAAGAAAACAAACATGATGTGTGATCTGCAGCCTCTCAATGAAGTCTAATCTTATTCTCTTCAGAAAATGAACTGTAACTTAGTGAACACTTGTCACACAAACATGAGACATGTCTAAAGAAACATTGAAATGTCAGGTTTTAAATAACGTAAATCAAAATGATAACAAATATTCACTGTTTATGTAATCTGTTTGAAAAGAGAGAAATGTCAGTCGCAAGCCTCTTCATTATCCGCTAATGTGGCCACGCCCACGGACCGCATGTTCTTTTGAGATTCAAATACTGACGCGATCAATGCGAACAGAGTCAACACCCACATCAACTCAAATAAACACATCTAGTTTAGTGCATGTACTTTACATTGTTTTGAGACGCGGTGGGGAATAATCCTGCAATATTTTACTCAGAAGAGTTTATTTATAAGAGTAACGATGATTGTGAGGTAAGTTTATTCTGTTATTCTTTGTCTGTGAATATTAAACTGCAAAACGACCGTTTAAATATGAATCCTGCTGCAACATAAAATGTCATAGTCGTAAGACTGTTTAGACAATATTTCTTTGGCCTGTTTTGGACAGATTATGAAATGTTTAATGTAAAATAGCCTAGCGTCACATCAATAAAGCTTTTGTTCGCAAAGTTCTGCTCAGATCCTTTATGTTTTGTGTACAATAAGCAATAGCCATTAAAACTTTTTTGTTTCATATTGATGTTTAAATATTATAGCCTAATATTATTTTTTTATTTAATATATGTTGATTGTGAAAAGTGAACAGCATGAGTAATAAAGGACACATCATTAGATACGCAATTTGTCAGAAGACGGAGTTTGTCAGAAATGATTTTGACCACTTCAATAAGTTTTGTATTGTAGAAAGCCTTTCTTTAAAGTGAATTTCATTTGTATAAATTGTATCTTAATTTTGATCAATGTTTTATCAGCCAATTGCCTGGATTTAATAAATAAGAAGCAAATATAGCAGACAACAGCCTTAGCGCTGGAGCGATCATGCATGGCACGCATTTCTCATAAAGGAACCGAAACTCAAAATTATATTTGAGTATTGTGTGTATCGAATAGTTTACAAAATCAAATGATTCAGAAAATGTTTGCCATTGAAATGACTGGGGAAAAGTGTCCAAATCAACCTGAATTCGCCCTATACTCTTTGAAATCAAAATTGCATTGTTTTAAATCCCCCAATATTTTACTTATAACATTCATAATTCATCATATTCATCATTCAGTTATTTGTATTTACTGAATACTGAATTGTCTTCAGTGTCATAATATTACTGTTTTTTAGCATTAGACTTCTTTCAAAAACAGTAAAAATAGTAATGTCAAATCTTTTGATAATTTAAAATACAATAGGCCTTTGTAATGTGCCTTTGTTAACTTCTAAATGTTAACTTCTTTGTTTTTCTAAATAAACTAAAACAAAATATATTTATATTGCTCCCTCAGTCACACCTGACTCAAAGGCTCATTCATTATGCAGGTCATTATGCGGCTCATTATGGGTTCTATTGTCTCCTCAGATGTAAATCACAGCATTATTCATGAGCATTCACACCCATCCGCATACGGCTTTTGTAAAGAAAAAGTATATAACAAAATTTAAATCAAAATATTGTTTTATGTGAGTAAGTAGGCACAATGATTCTCACATCAGTTTGAAGCAAAAACTCTAGGCAACAACACCCATTAGTCAAAAATCTTGTGTACACGTCTTAATTCAGTGACATACCTTTTTAAGTTTTTTCAAAAACCTCGCTACAGTGTAATGACCCTTTTGCCATTAATGTGTTTATAAGCAACTGAAAAAAACACAAATGTCAGAGCATGTCAAAACTTCTAAAGGGCCCCAAACAGCTCAGACTTCAGAGAGATAAACCAAGATGTTTTATACTCAATATCTCATGAAGAGCTTGAGTTCACATTATATTTGTGTAAAATTCTTCATCTTAATGATTTGTTTGTAAGATAATCTCTCTTCCTCTGTTTGTGTCTTTCTAGTCTACAGGACTGTGGCATTACAGACGTTTCTTCTTTAACTCAGTCCTTGACTAACTCCAAAGCACTGCAGTTTTTAAAAGCGCTTGATCTGAGACTCAATATGATCGGAGACTCAAAGCAGCGGCTCAGAGACGAGCTACGAGACTCAAACTGTGTCCTGAGGTGAGGAAACATCACTGTGATATTAAAGAGAGCTTCATTTACCTCTGATATGTGAACAAACCTTTCAAATATCATTTAGCTTTATTGCAACAAAGGGTTTGTGTTAACACAAGAGAACAAAAGTACAGCTTTACACAGCAACACCTGCTTTATGAACTGTGTCAGTAATAGAGAATCATTTTAGTTTGAGAATAGACTTGGTCAGATTGTACAAATTTACTAAGAGCCCTACAAACATGTGTAAACTAGAGGGCAAACGGCTTTAACTAGTGGAAGTTTAACTGACAGGTTTGAACTGAAGATAACATTTGTGTTTGCTCGCTGTGGTTTATTCCATACGCCGTACACTCATTAGCATGTGTTTCTCCTTTACAGTGACTCAATAGGAGTCGCAGGTCCTTCTGCAGTCACACCAACACACACACACAAACATATGAACGCCATTCATGGTTTAAATCTAGAGTATTTAATGCACACATGTTGTTTGAGGAATATCTCTGCAGGATAATGTAAAGTCAGTAATTAATCTGATTACAGGAATTCAATGTCACTTCTTTTTACTAAAAAACAGTCATTGAAATATAGTAACTAATTCACTGAACACTGATAGTTTTCTCTTCTGGTTCCTCCTTACAGACTAGATGAAGATCAATCACCAAACGTCCCTGATTGATTGGTTACATCCGTTTAATTTTAGGAGGATGGCGAGCTGGGCCCACAGGTTTTGGTGGTTGTGGGGCTCGACGCGTTTTGCTTGATATCTGGGACTCACAGCGATAGTTTGGTTCCAGCATACACCAGTTCTTCCATTTTCTCTGAGAAGCTTAGTTTTCTCTTAAAACCTATTCAGAGTCTCTGCTGAGACCAAATTTTACTAAGGAATAGAGAGAAGTCTTAAGCTTAGAGTAAGGGCGGTAGGGATGGGCGTATATCGATATTCGACTGATGTGAGCATCGAAAAGTATCGCTATTCAAATAAAAATATCGATACTACGGTGTTTTTTCCGGTAATATTGTTTATTTAAAGAGATTATTTAATGCATACAATACGAATAACCTATGTTACTGAACATTTGTGTAGTATAGGACTATTCCTGCTCATCTGAACCATGATCTGAACGCACGCAAATGCTGCAAGACAGAAGCAGTCAATCACTGATGACACTGTGTTCAAACAGAGCTGCGCTTCACAAAACTATCATAAGAAACCATTGATGCTTTTGGAAACGCAGCCCAGAACAATACTCAACAGAAGACAAAAAACATATGTTTGAGTTATTTCCCAATAAACAAATAGAAATTGTAGTCTACATAAGTGCAATTACACTCTTTAAATTGAATGTTAAACGTTGATACTGATCATGTTCTATTCTGTTACAAATGTTAATATATGGGTGCAACGTCCTGTCACTGGCAGTCCCTTATGAAAATGAAAGAGTATTTTTTACTACAGTGATCATAGTTCAACTAGTATTTGTACATTTCCATGGTTACCACTACAAGAAAACATATTTTAACCATGTGCAAACAAAAATATGATCTAATAAGTTGTAATTAAGGCATATTGAATGTTAAAATATCTTTCACATATGATGTTAAGTGGGTATCTTTAGCACCCTCTTAGTAATTTTAATAATTTAATACATTTAATAATTAAAAAGTTCCGTTTAGAAGTATCGTATCGGTATCGGCGATACTGGCCTTGAAAGTATCGGTATGGTATCGAAAACAAAATAAGTGGTATCGCCCATCCCTAAAGGTTGACTTTGTTGCTATGGATGATGTTATCACACTTACTGACTATGGCCTTAGTGATTGGCTGATAGGGGAGGAGTCTTTCTCAGTGATGTAATTATAAAAATGTTGTAGAATTTTTCAAAAGTAGGCTTAATGTAACTAATTAAACAAGTATATGTTCAGCTAATTGTCAGCCTCTTACATGTTATCATCTTGAGAGATTGCAGAATTCAAGCGACAAATTATGTTTTATAAACCAAGTTCGGGAGGAGCACTATCTGATCCAGTGGTTTCCAAACCCCGGGTCGCGAGACTTAAAAAATGGATCACCAGGATGATTTAAGGAAAATAGTTACATTAAAAATTATTATTATAATTTTTTTTAAAATAAAATCAGTCTATAGGCCTATATAAAAGGAATAAATATGCAAAAATATATTTGACTTAAATAAAAGACAGTTTAACAAAAAGAAAGAAAAATCTGTGACTGTGTTGCTGAGTTTGGTTTATTTTTGTGAGGCGTGGCGCTCCACAAACAAGTTTACGGAAAGATAACCCAGATGACAGAAAGCACATCTTGTTTCCTTTATTTTACAATAGCACAATGTAAGTAAACACTTTGCTCTTTTGAACGATGTCTACACTCAAAAAAAAATACGTTGGATTTACTTAATTTTTTTATGTCAACATTGTTTTTTTGGTTCCACGTAATTGGGTTATGTTGAATTTATTTAACATTGTTTATTTCAGTAAACGCAAGTTTTTTTTAACGTAAAGGTTAATTCAATGCCATTTCGTTAAATCAGGTTAACATTCTTAATTTTGTCCAAAACTATTCAATTTAATTATTCTAAAATGCATATAAAAAACAAAACAAGTAATCCAGTTTATTGATTATTTTTATTTAGTGAAATACTATTTTTACAACATTTACAAAACCTTTTACAAGATCTTATTGGCTAGCCAGAAGATGGTTTTGTTACATCCATTTCATGCCCAAAGTAGTTGTTTTTTATTATTAAAAGAGCTTTAATTGTTATCAGCAGGTCCTCACCCCAGCACACGCTCTACACTTCACCACAATAACCTCCAAAAACACTAACATAACACACACTTTTAAATATCAACATTAAGCATTAATAAAGTCTCTCCATTTTCTCATCTTGTTAAAAACGCATCAAATATCTCTTTATTTAAACATTTACTCTCCGAATTCAGCCCCTTTGCAAAGCATGATGGGAAGTGAAAGTCTTGTTTGATTGGGTTACTTGACTGAAACATCAAGTTATGTCAAAGAGTAACGGTTTTAAGTCAGTTTAACATGAATCAATTACATTTGAACCAGAAACCTGATATAATTGTGTTAAATCAAGATCAATTGCTTAAATAAAGTGAACAGCGTCATAAAATAATTTTTTGAGTGTACTGTATTATCTGTATGACCGAAGTGACGAGTGTTTCCTCTTGACATCGCAGTCAGTTCATTATCAAAATGAAATAGTCAACCTAACATCTAAAAAGTTACACAGCTCAGGTTAAATAGTCAGTATAGCCTACAGTTCGTGTTCAGCGTGAGTTTTCAAGCAGAGACCTGCACGGGACAGATTCAGCCCCGCTCCCGCAGGATTCTGTCCCGGAGTGCAGTCTCTACTTCCAAGCACACTTTGTGAAGAGGATGATTTTTTCCATCAATATTGGGACACGAGTGAAGTACAAAGCCCATAATATATAATGGTTTAGCATCCAAATGCATCGCGGATATGGAAACATTTGGATTGGACTGAGAGAGAGAGGCTATGTTAGCCTAACACTGGTTACTTTCAGTTTCTCAGCAGAAATCATCTGATAAGCAGAATCAGATTATCTGTGATTTTCTGCTGTAATGATCAGTTTAACTGGTAAGATCCTCAGAGGAGAAGTTGGGCATTGATTACGTAAGAATGGTAACACAGTCTCTGTGAAGGACGTCCTGAATGTGAGTAAATGTGTGTTAGTTACAGGATCAGAGAATGACACTGTTCCTCTGCCATAGTCCAGCTGAACTCTCACACGCTGAAGCTTCACTTTAACAGGAAAGTCAGTGAGGGGTTTCTCTGGGGATTGAGAGAAGTATTTGCTGTTCCAGTAACACACAAACCAGACATTAGACTTAAAGAAAACCCGTCCCTTCCTTTGGTTTGATGCTGTGGTTATTCCAAGAATCCAGCCTGTACTGTCACCAACCTCCACATCCCAGCAGTGTGTTCCTGAGTTAAAGCCCTCAGATCCCAGGACACATGGATACCCGTCAAACCTCTCTGGATTATCAGGAAGTGTTTTATCTTCATCACTGAACGACACACTGGTCAGATCAGACGAGAGTGTGAGCCGAGGACCTGCTGTGTTTGGATCTAGAGTCAACGGAGCTGAAAGAGAAGAACATCAGATTACAGGAGGAAATATGATCAGAAATGTAAATATAAAACACATATAAAGACTTTGTTGAAAGAGATCATAAATCATAACAATGGTCTCTCAGTTTCTGTCAGAATGGATTGAGGCTTCAGGTTTAATATCAGTATTCAATAAACACTATTGTATCCTAATACATAAGCAGAGACCATGAGGAACTTCTGTAGTCATTATGAGTTCACTGTATGATCTGATGATCTTCTGAAATACAGTTCAGATTCACTCAGAAATTCAAGAGATTATTAAATATATTTCTCTCAGATGTTAATGTTGTGTGTGTTTCTATCTGAAGGATCTTTTGCGCTGGTGTCAGATCTGCTGAGACTCACTGTGTTGGACAGTTTCCAGCATCTTCTTCCAGACTCTGAACGGCAGGTTACCCAGGTAACGGGACACATCAATCAAAGCTCCAGAACTCATCCGTGGATCCGGCTGTGAGATCTGGACTCTGGAGGAACATTCAGGAGTCAGAACTGCAGTGAATTTGAGTTCAGATCCACTGAGAGAAGAGATACGAGCAGCTCACTCACCTTTCCATTGAGACGCTAAAGTTCTGGAAAATATAGAGTTTGAAAACATGTTAATATCTTATCAAACACTCTCATTGTCAGTGAGTCTCAAGTTGTTTTCTGCTCAAAGAATGAAGCCAGATTGATTGGTCACCTTTAGAAACGAGACGTCATTGGCTTTCATCATCTCCTCCATGTCTCTGATTGTGTGTGAAAGAGCTGAGATGTGTGTGTTCATCTCCTCCAGCTTCTCCTTCATCATCTGCTTCTTCTGCTCCTCTTCCTCCCTCAGTGCAGTGATTGTAGCTTCTTCTTCGTCTCTGAGAAACTGATGAAGCTTCTCAAACTCTTCTTTAATCTGACGCTCTGTGTGCTCAGCTTGAGACTGAAATCACATCACATTCACTTCAGTCAGCTCTGTGTGAACACACACTCCACTAATGTCAATAATAAACTGTGTGTGTGAATGTTGAGTGTTTAACTCTTTACACATCCTCACCTCGATGTGTTGAATTGTTTTATCACACTTTCCTTTCATTTCTTCTCCATGTTTGAGCTTGTTTTGTAAGGACGTCAGCGCTGAATTAAATTCCTCCTACAGGTTAAGATGAAAATCTGTGAAACTTATGAAGCTATAAGAGGTTTAAACATTGTGTGTCTAACAAACAAATGTTTTGGCCCCACTTTATATTAGGTGGCCTTATGTACTTACTGAGTTCAAATTGTATTACAAAACACTTTTGCTGATATTGAGGTAGAGTTAGGGACAGGTGTGGTGGTATGGGTAAGTTTAAGGGTAGGGTTAGGGACAGGTGTGGTGGTGTGGGTAAGTTTAAGGGTAGAGTTAGGGACAGGTGTGGTGGTATGGGTAAGTTTAAGGGTAGAGTTAGGGACAGGTGTGGTGGCATGGGTAAGTTTAAGGGTAGGGTTAGGGACAGGTGTGGTGGTGTGGGTAAGTTTAAGGGTAGGGTTAGGGACAGGTGTGGTGGTATGGGTAAGTTTAAGGGTAGAGTTACGGACAGGTGTGGTGGCATGGGTAAGTTTAAGGGTAGGGTTAGGGACAGGTGTGGTGGTGTGGGTAAGTTTAAGGGTAGGGTTAGGGACAGGTGTGGTGGTATGGGTAAGTTTAAGGGTAGGGTTAGGGACAGGTGTGGTGGCATGGGTAAGTTTAAGGGTAGGGTTAGGGACAGGTGTGGTGGTGTGGGTAAGTTTAAGGGTAGGGTTAGGGACAGGTGTGGTGGTATGGGTAAGTTTAAGGGTAGGGTTAGGGACAGGTGTGGTGGTGTGGGTAAATTTAAGGGTAGGGTTAGGGACAGGTGTGGTGGTGTGGGTAAGTTTAAGGGTAGAGTTAGGGACAGGTGTGGTGGTATGGGTAAGTTTAAGGGTAGAGTTAGGGACAGGTGTGGTGGCATGGGTAAGTTTAAGGGTAGGGTTAGGGACAGGTGTGGTGGTGTGGGTAAGTTTAAGGGTAGGGTTAGGGACAGGTGTGGTGGTATGGGTAAGTTTAAGGGTAGGGTTAGGGACAGGTGTGGTGGTGTGGGTAAATTTAAGGGTAGGGTTAGGGACAGGTGTGGTGGTGTGGGTAAGTTTAAGGGTAGAGTTAGGGACAGGTGTGGTGGTATGGGTAAGTTTAAGGGTAGGGTTAGGGACAGGTGTGGTGGTGTGGGTAAGTTTAAGGGTAGAGTTAGGGACAGGTGTGGTGGTGTGGGTAAGTTTAAGGGTAGAGTTAGGGACAGGTGTGGTGGTGTGGGTAAGTTTAAGGGTAGGGTTAGGGACAGGTGTGGTGGTGTGGGTAAATTTAAGGGTAGGGTTAGGGACAGGTGTGGTGGTATGGGTAAGTTTAAGGGTAGAGTTAGGGACAGGTGTGGTGGTGTGGGTAAGTTTAAGGGTAGGGTTAGGGACAGGTGTGGTGGTATGGGTAAGTTTAAGGGTAGAGTAAGGCACAGGTGTGGTGGTGTGGGTAAGTTTAAGGGTAGAGTTAGGGACAGGTGTGGTGGCATGGGTAAGTTTAAGGGTAGGGTTAGGGACAGGTGTGGTGGTATGGGTAAGTTTAAGGGTAGATATAGGGACAGGTGTGGTGGTATGGTTAAGTTTAAGGGTGGGGTTAGGGACAGGTGTGGTGGTATGGGTAAGTTTAAGGGTAGGGTTAGGGACAGGTGTGGTGGTATGGGTAAGTTTAAGGGTAGAGTTAGGGACAGGTGTGGTGGTGTGGGTAAGTTTAAGGGTAGGGTTAGGGACAGGTGTGGTGGTATGGGTAAGTTTAAGGGTAGAGTTAGGCACAGGTGTGGTGGTGTGGGTAAGTTTAAGGGTAGAGTTAGGGACAGGTGTGGTGGTGTGGGTAAGTTTAAGGGTAGAGTTAGGGACATGTGTGGTGGTATGGGTAAGTTTAAGGGTAGGGTTAGGGACAGGTGTGGTGGTATGGGTAAGTTTAAGGGTAGAGTTAGGGACAGGTTTGGTGGTGTGGGTAAGTTTAAGGGTAGAGTTAGGGACATGTGTGGTGGTGTGGGTAAGTTTAAGGGTAGAGTTAGGGACAGGTGTGGTGGTATGGGTAAGTTTAAGGGTAGAGTTAGGGACAGGTGGGGTGGTATGGGTAAGTTTAAGGGTAGGGTTAGGGACAGGTGTGGTGGTGTGGGTAAGTTTAAGGGTAGGGTTAGGGACAGGTGTGGTGGTGTGGGTAAGTTTAAGGGTAGGGTTAGGGACAGGTGTGGTGGTGTGGGTAAGTTTAAGGGTAGGGTTAGGGACAGGTGTGGTGGTATGGGTAAGTTTAAGGGTAGGGTTAGGGACAGGTGTGGTGGTGTGGGTAAGTTTAAGGGTAGGGTTAGTGACAGGTGTGGTGGTATGGGTAAGTTTAAGGGTAGGGTTAGGGACAGGTGTGGTGGTGTGGGTAAGTTTAAGGGTAGGGTTAGGGACAGGTGTGGTGGTATGGGTAAGTTTAAGGGTAGAGTTAGGGACAGGTGGGGTGGTATGGGTAAGTTTAAGGGTATTGCACTTACAACATTACTTTTATGTTGAAGTTTATTTGTGACTAGGTTCTGTGTTCTTTTCTGTGTCCTGTTCCTGTGGAGTTTTGTAGTTCTTTGTAGTTGTTCCATGTCAATTAGTTTTCCCAGGTGTTCCCATTCACCACACCCCTTGTTATCTCATTTAGCTAGTCTCCCTTGTGTGTATATAAGGCCCATGTTTTCTCTGTTTCTCTGTTGGTCGTTGTTTAATGTTTGCTGTTATGCAGGTATTCTCAGTTCTCTGTTCCCGTGTTTTCTTTGTGTTTGCTCGGTGCTATTTTGTTCCTGATTTTTGATTGTTTATTTATTCAAATTCTCCCCTGCAATTTGGATCCTGTCCCTCTACCTGCCGTCTGTTTATTCCCTGTTTCGTGACACTTTAATGACATCCCATTCCTAATCCGTAGGGTTTAATATGGAGTCGGCTGATCCTTTGCAGCTCTAACAGCTTCAGCTCTTCTGGGAAGGCTTTCCTCAAGGTTTAGGAGTGTGTTTATGGGGAATCTTCTAGAAGCGCATTTGTGAGGTCAGGCACTGATGTTGGACGAGAAGGCCTGGCTCTCAGTCTCCGCTCTAATTCATCCCAAAGGTGTTCTATCGGGTTGAGGTCAGGACTCTGTGCAGGCCAGTCCAGTTCCTCCACACCAAACTCGCTCATCCATGTCTTTATGGAGCGACGCTTTGTGCGCTGGTGCACAATCATGTTGGGAAAGGAAGGGGCCGTCCCCAAACTGTTCCCACAAAATTGTGAGCATGAAATTGCCCAAAATGTCTTGGTATGCTGAAGCATAGGAGTTCCTTTCACTGGAACTAAGAGGCCAAGCTCAACCCCTGAAAAACAACCCCACACCATAACCCCCCCCCCCCCCCCCCAAACTTTACACTTGGCACAATGCAGTCAGGCAAGTCCCGTTCTCCTGGCAACCGCCAAACCCAGACTCATTCATGGGATTGTCAGACAGAGAAGCGTGATTGGTCACTCAGAGAACACGTCTCCACTGCTATAGAGTCCAGTGGCGGCGTGCTTTACCCCACTGCATCCCACGCTTTGCATTGCTCTTGGTGATGTAAGGCTTGGATGAGCTGCTCGGCCATGGAAACCCATTCCATGAAGCTCTACACACTGTTCTTGAGCTCATCTGAAGGCCACGGAAGTTTGGAGGTCTGGAGCTCTTGACTCTGCAGAAAGTTGTCGACTTCTGTGCTTTGTGACCCTCAGCATGCGCTGACCCCGCTCTGTGATTTTACGTGGCCTACCACTGCTTGGCTGAGTTGCTGTTGTTCCCAATTGCTTCCACTTTGTTATAACACCACTAACAGTTGAGCGTGGAATATTTAGTAGTGAGGAAATGTCCCGAATGGACTTATTGCACAGGTGTCCACCGATCACGGCCCCACGCTTGAGTTCTCTGAGCTCCTGAGAGCGGCCCATTCTCTCACTGATGTGTGTAGAAGCGTCTGCAGGACTAGAGCTTGAGTTCTCTGAGCTCCTGAGAGCGGCCCATTCTCTCACTAATGTGTGTAGAAGCGTCTGCAGGCCTAGAGCTTGAGTTACACACCTGTGGCCATGAAGGGGTTGAACATCTGAACTCAGTGATTTGGAGGGGCGTCCCAATACTTTTGGCAATATAGTGCATGTTAGTGTCAAACATGTCTTGTAATAAATCACATATTATTATTGAAAAAATATTAATAACCCATAACATCTATTTTTTACAAACATGTTTTGTGTCAATGCTGTTACGTTCAGGATATGATCATCAGAGCAGTTGAAGCAGTGGAGAGTTTTATATCAGTAGTAAGTCATGGAGATTTAGTCTGAGCAAAAGTAAATAGGCTACTAGTCTATTGTCTACACAAATAGTACTGTGTGTTTATCACTGTATTTAGCACATGAGATGAGAGACATTTGTCTTACCTTGGGAGATGAAACCACTTCACTGATGGGTCTGAATGTGTGTTTGGTGTGTTTCTCTGAGTCTCTGCACACTACACACACAGGCTGTTTGTCCTCCAGACAGAAGAGTTTGAGTTTCTCACTGTGTAAACTGCACATCTCCTCAGACTCTGATGAACGCCTCTCATTTCTCTCCTTTATCAATGAATCACACAAGTTTTTTAACTCTAGATTAACTGGAGGATCATCTCTTGAGGATCTTCTCCTGCAGACGGGACACTCCTGAGTTTCCTTAGTTTTCCAGAACTGTTGTAGACACTCTTTACAAATACTGTGACTACAGGACAGAAAAACAGGAACCTTGAAGATTTCATAGCAAACAGGACAAGTAGGATCTTCCACAGATTTTGAATCCATTTCCTCGTCTTGTAAAAGATGTATATCCTATACACAGTGTCAGAAATGTTGATTTATTGCTTTATTTATGACCATAATTATGTCCACGTGTCACTCAAACTGACAGGGCAGTGTCTGTCAATGGAAGTATTTATTATTGTATTTATGAGTGTGTCTCCCCGGATTGGCAGGTCACGAGTGTCAATCAGATATAGAGACGGTTGGCTTTATAGTTAGATATAAGGGGTATATTTATGGTGGGTATATCTCAACCTCCTTAGTGTTTACAACCATTTTTGTTGACCCCTAGCTCTCTGACTCCTTTCAGTCTGTTGGAAGCAGTTTCTGACAGGGTTTTCCTTTGATTGTTGACTCAAAGTATGTATCACACCTAAGTGTTATAATCATTGAAGCCTCTTCTAAATTATTGTCGGCAGAGAGTGGCATCCCTGGTCTCTCTACTATCTTATATCATGCTGAGTGTGGAAAGGTAGTTTTGTGTTTATCATTCAGGAGAAGAAAGCTCATGTGTTTAACGGGGGTCATGATCAGAGGCCTATAGCATCGCTCCTATCTATATCCAACTGTGATGTAGTCAACATGTCTGGTGAAAAAAATGTTGCTGATATACATGGTGCAGACGTTAGGTCTATTGATACCCGATATAATTATTCCATGCTCAAATGAAGACTATTGATAATAAAAACATATATGGGGCCCTTAAAATATTATATATGTTTAGTTTTGTTGTTGTTTTTAATCAGGACATTAACATGTGGTGCAATGAACAAAACAGTTCATTTTAAACTTACAATGTAAAACATATATATATATATGATTTTACACTTCTTTTTCACATTTAAAAAATAAAAATGTTACATTTGTTATTTTAAAAACTGTTGAAACAAAGCAATGTTTTGTTTGAAAATAATGTTTATACATATCACGGTATTTTTAATAATGTTAAAACGTTTTAGGGGATGTGGGGTGGTGTCTATACATGTAACACACCTACTTTTCACACCGCTGATGGCAAAGTCTATAAAGGTTTGGTGGCCAGAGAGCGGTGTCTTGCCATATGGTATTTGAGTGAGTTTGTGAAGGTTTTCACGGCTGTTTTACTTTAGATTTTTTCTATTTCCTTAACGGCTTTCCGGTTTTACATCTAACCTAAACTAGGACGTGTGGGTGAACACAAAAGCAAAAATAAAAAATAAAAAATGGCAGTGTCTTCAAATGGTAAGTCTATTTTGTTTCTATATTCTATTTGTATTTTCTGATTTTGTTGATTAATCAAAGTGTTAATACAGATCATGGTATCAATACAATTGTTTAATAGGTGATATGACGTTCTGTGTACAGAACTCCGATTATGATGAGGTTGTGAATGAACTCATAGCACTGAACCCTGCAGGTATGATTCTCATAAAATATCAATATTCAACATTTTATTCAACTCAATGTGTATAAAGAATTGCGTTATGATACAGTTTAAAAAAAACATGTATATATTTTTCCTCTGTTGTTAGGCCGAGGGTCTCTGATTACGGACACTGATGTACATCAAATACATACCGGTAACAAACATCCGATTGGTAAGTTTGGAATACCCGTTTTTATTGATTGATTATATAGTTTTTCATGTTGTAAAAGGAGAAACTAATTAATGTATGCTTTTTTACTAGAGTGTATGAGAACCCTCGTGAAACAGCTGGGAAACGATGGAAAAGGCAAGAAGACTGGGCGGCAAATAAAAGTAAAGGCCCAAATTCACTCTACTGCTACTGTATCTGGAATATCTGATCCGATTGGTAAGTGTCTCAGTGTATTGTTGGTTAACATATTTTATCTTATATTTATAAATATATTTATCATCTTGTTGATAGTTTAAAAAACGCACATACATATTTTCCCCAGCTCATATAAGGGATGCTGTTAGAGCCTTAACGCCACCCGCTGAAGACGAAATCTGTGAGATACACGATACCCCCGAGCGGAAACGTCCAAGACAATCAGTTGGTATGTATAGAATCTTTTTTATGATAATTTGTTCATTATCATATCATCAGAGTGTGTTTTTATTTTAGACTCATATATGTTTTTGTTTTTTACATCACAGAATCACCCCCCAAAAAAGATGCGGTATATGTGGATAATGTAGAGAACTGGGATGATGACATGATTCGAGCATGGGGGGTTTCTGATTTTTCAAATGGATTATCAAATGCATCTCAAACGGTAAACCACGAAACGGAGAACAATGTTCATGCGTCTGCTTCAGAATTGGATTCAGATCGTGACGCATTACCATCCAACCAAGAGGCCTACAGGAATGAGCAACGATCCTGTGAACACAAAAACATTGAACTGATATTGGAAAATATATATGCTTTACATCAACAAGAGAGCATTGAACGTCAGAAGGATAGGGCGGAAAATGAACAATTACGACAACTAGTGAACATTCTCATCAAAGGACGTCAGAAGGATGGTGTGACCATCGAATTGTTGTTAAAAAATCTGAACACAGTTATAGATCATCGACGGAGGGATAGGCTGGATTATGAGATCTTTCATAGAAATGTGACGACAGAACTCCGCCAACAAAGAGTTGCATTGAAAGAGGCTATAGCGTTACAAAGACGTCATGGTTCTACACAACAGCTTTTAAGAACTGATCAGGAGTTATCTGTGGACTTGATGAAACAAATGGTTGTGAATCTTAAACCACGTTTCGGTAAGTCATGATTGTTTTAATTCAAACTGTGGTTATATTGTGTATTATGCTCTACACAGTGGTTTTAGACTTATGATTATACGTATTGTTTTGTGTTCTGGTGTTCTTTTGTCGATTGTAGTTTTAAAATAAAATAATTAGTGTTTAAAATGGCCACAAAACGTTGTCTGGAGTTGTATGATGGCGATCAGGTTCCATCAGCGAGATTTAGACATGATCCCCATTGTCAGCATAACACAACAGAAACTTTGCACTCTTTAATTCAAACGGTTGAAAATATGAATAGACCTAGATCTACAACAGATGTGTTGTTAGACTTGTTAAACACTGTACAATCCATGACTGAAAATCAAACAGATTCAAATTTTGATCTAGATCAATTTTTACATTCTCCACAGACCAATAATGTGTCTAATGATTTGTCAGATTCAAATTTTGATCTAGATCAATTTTTACATTCTCCACAGACCAATAATGTGTCTAATGATTTGTCAGAAGCAAATTTTGACATAGACCGATTTTTACATTCTCCACAGACCAATAATGTGTCTAATGATTTGTCAGAAGCAAATTTTGACATTGACCAAACATTACATTCTCCTCAACTAGGCGAGGGGTCGGGAGACCTCAAAAAACATACATTCGACAAGGCAGCACCCAACATGGGGTTTACACAGTGTGAGATAGATTCGCTTGTGAGAAATGGTGGCGTTGTACGTGAATACCGTGTGATCCCCAGACCCCGGTTCAATGGTTTGGAAATACATAGACTTATAAATCTGCGGCAGATATCTTCTACAGATTTAGCAGTCTACACAGTTTTTTTACATGACTTATTGTCTGAAATTGTGGCATTTTCCAGATTATTAGCAGGTGATGGAGGGTTACTCAGTATAACATTACGTGGTTCAAGCTTAACATCAGATGTTAATGCTCTTTTGACACCTCAAAATGATTACAATGCAGACCTCTTTATTAACCAACTTGAAAGAATAATGCAAAGTAACACCAATGTATCTGTTGACGAGGCTTTGGATTTGAGAGTGTCAATAGCAATGTGTAAAAACGGTGGTGGTTATCGAAAGATACGTGATCTAGCTCATAACCAAGTGATCGATAGAAACAGAATGAATTTGTTCTGCCCCACAAACATAACAAATAATCTATGCTTTACGATTTGTCTGGCACACTTTCTAAACCCACAGAAACCACATACAGATCTAGAGGCTATAGCCGCAAATATGCAGAAGACAGCTGGTTTCACAGTTCAGCATAGTATAGGTTTTAATGACATTGCTTGTTTTGAACACATGCTGAATATCAAGATTGTGACATTCTATCGCACAAATACTGGTGTGTTGGAGAAGTATACAACAACAGACGAGACACATCCCAAAACAGTGTTTTTATATCTGGATGCATCGCATTACTTTTTGATAAAAAATCTAAAAGCGTTTATAGGTGTACCCTATGTATGTGAGTTTTGTTACCAGGGTTATACTAACCGCAGAGATCACAGATGCAGATACGTATGTGACGTGTGTAATTACCGGGACTGTCACAACCATCCGAAAAAGACAAAACAATGTGGTGACTGTTTGCGATTCTGTAAATCTGATTATTGTTTTGAAATGCACAAGCAACCGGCACCAGGGGAGGAGTATTCACAGTGCGCTGTCACCAAATATTGTCCGAAATGCAACAGACGTTTCCATGTCAGCGGTACCAATCCCAAACCGCATCGATGTACAGCCGAATGCTGTGTCCAATGTGGTGAGAGTTTGGTTACCGATGGCATGCATGAATGTTTTATTCAACCGATCAATGCTGAGATGTCAAATGATCGTTACATTTTCTATGACTTTGAGACGCGTTATGAAAATGGTAAACATGTTGCCAACTTTGTGTGCGCTATCACGTTCAGTGGTGAGGAATTTGTGGCTGAGGGGCCCGATTGTGTGGATCGTCTCATTAAAAAGTTCAGACAGCCTTTTTATCGTAATTTTACATGGATTGCCCATAATGCGTCTGGATTTGATAATTTCATACTTTTGGAATATTTCACTAGGATGGGGATAACCCCTAGAATTATGATGCGAGGCTGTCGACTAATCTTAATGTATGACGAATCATTCAAACAGCGATTTATCGATAGCTTCCTTTTTATCCCCATGCGATTATCCAAAACACCAGAGGCGTTTAATCTCTCTAACCAGGGGAAGGGGTATTTTCCGCATTTGTTTAATCGTTCTGAAAATGATAACTACATTGGTCCATACCCAGAAAAACATCTTTATGGGTATACAACAATGTCAAATGAGGAGAGGTCGAAGTTTGATGTGTGGTACAGCACCATCACTGACAAGGTGTTTGATTTTAAACAAGAGCTAGAAATGTACGGTAGGAATGATGTTGTTTTGCTGCGTGAGGCTTGTATGAAATATCGTGGCGAATTCATTTTGTGCACAGAAATCGATCCGTTTAATCACACCACACTCGCAGGGTGTGCAATGGCTGTATACAAATTGCATTTTATACCAAAAGACACAATTGCTCTGACGCATAACAACGCGTACACCAACCAAAACAAAACATATTCAAACATTTCAATAGAATGGCTTGAATATGTGCAAAAATCACGCTCTATAGACATTCAGCATGCACTAAATCATGGTGAAGTATCATTTGGCAAATACTATGTTGATGGTTTTCATAAAGACGACAATGTGAAAAAAGCATTCGAGTTTCTCGGTTGTTTTTTCCATGGTTGTGAACGGTGTTATAATCCAAATGATTTAAATCCTTTATCAAAAGTGGCTTATGGCGTTCTCAGAAGACAGGTTGATGACAAGTTTGAAATTTTGGAGCGTGTATATAATCTACAGGTGGAGTCTGTTTGGGAATGTGATTGGAAACGTACCAAACAGTCTGACGCTGATGTGATGGCATTCATGGCCAATTACAAACACCCCGAGAGATTGAAACCACGTGATGCACTATTCGGCGGGCGCACTAACGCTTACAAATTGTACCACAAAGTTGCAGAGGGTGTGCAAACCATAAACTACCTAGATTTCACATCCCTGTACCCCTATGTTCAGGCTCGGAAAAACTATCCCCTAGGCCATCCCCAGATATTTTACAATGATTTTGAAAATCTTGAAAATTATTTTGGTCTGGTTAGGATCACGGTACAACCCCCGCGAAAGTTGCTTCACCCAGTTCTTCCTTATAGGACAGGGGGTAAATTATTGTTCCCACTTTGCAGAACCTGCGCTGAACAACAGAATCAAATTACACCTTGTACACACACGGATGATGAAAGAGCTCTAACAGGCACATGGGTCAGCATAGAGCTTTTAAAAGCTATTGAGAAAGGCTACATTGTTGTGAAGATACATGAAGTTTGGCATTTTTCACAACAATCAGAAACACTGTTTTGTGATTATGTTAAAACATTTTTACAGTACAAACAGGAAAGCTCCGGGTTTCCAAAAGACGTAGTGACAGATGAGGACAAAGAATCTTATGTCAGAGATTACTTTGAGAAAGAGGGTGTTAAACTGAATCTGGACAAGATTGAAATTAATCCTGCACGGCGTTCTATAAATAAAATTCTGCTGAATTCATTATGGGGACGTTTCTGTTTAAATGAGGGACTTGTACATTCGGAATTGCTTTCAGAACCTGAACAATTTGCTCAACACATTTTTGGCAAGGGGGTATGTCATAAAGTATTTTGCGTTTTTATCTGACTCTGTTGCCCTTGTTCAGTGGGTTCATGCAGATGGGAAAGCAGGTCGCCCCCGGGATGTCAATGTCTTTATTGGTGCATTTACAACCGCTCATGCCCGGTTAGTATTATATGATCTTATGGATAAACTAGGTGACAGATTATTGTACAGCGACACGGATTCAGTCCTATTCACAACAAATGCTGGAGATTGGGAGCCGCCAATAGGTCCATATCTAGGAGACCTTACGAATGAGATTGATCATGATGATCACATTGTTGAGTTTTGTTCAGCCGGTCCAAAAACGTATGGCTATCGAACAGCTAATGGTAAGACTTGCATGAAAGCCAAAGGCATCACATTAAATTCTGTTAACTCTGAAGTCATCAAATTAGACTCCCTGATTGAATTAGTGGATCACCATGTGATGGGGCGGGGGGTCGATCGTCATATTCTGGCATACACTGACAACATTGTGAGGAATAAAAGACATTTCACCCTGCACAATAAAACAGTTGCTAAAAAGTTCAAGATCGTCTATACTAAAAGAGTACTTCTCCCTGATTATACCACACTACCATATGGCTTCTGACAACGTTTTTGGTCGAGGGGTACGAGACACAGAGGGGTTTGACTTCAGATTGTGTCATCCTTTCAGTTGTGTCATATCAGGACCCACAAATTCTGGGAAGACATTTTTTGTAAAAAAGTTGTTGCAAAATGCTGAAACGTTGATTTCTAAAAATATTGACAATATTGTTTTCATTTATTCTTTATGGCAACCACTGTATGATGATTTGTTGAAGATGTATCGTGATATTAAATTTATTGAAGGAATTCCACAGACATTGGATGATTGTATTTTGTTCCCTCCTGATAAGACGACCTTACTTGTGATTGATGATTACATGCAGGAGGCGGCCAACAGCAGGATGATAGAGAAGCTTTTCACTGTTTATGTACATCATAAAAATTTAAGTGTGTTTTACATCGTTCAAAATCTGTTTTTTCAGGGGAAGTCCAGCAGGACTATTAGCTTAAACGCACATTATTTGATTTTGTTTAAAAACCCCCGAGACAGAACACAGATTAATGTATTAGGGAGACAGATGTATCCTGGAAACACAAATTTTTTTATAGAATGCTACACCGATGCTACTGATGCACCTTACGGATATCTCATGATTGATTTTAAATCAAGAACCCCTGAACAGTATCGTCTCAGAACAGGTTTATTAACACAGCATCCTGTTGTGTACCTCCAGAAAAGAAAACAGTGACACAAGATGTCTGCAAGACTTTTAAGAAACCTCTCTCTTTTAAAAGTGTTATTAAAAGCAACACCCAAACAAAGACGCGTTATTTTACAGACAGCCACAGACGGATTCATTTTATCACTGTGTGAGGTGGCACTAAACGTCCTTCATGGTAATATCCCACTAACACACCAACAATATCAGAAACTGAAGAGAAGAAAAACAGAAATCAAAATTGTTGCGAATAAAAAGATCGGTGTCAGGAAAAAGAGACAATTGATAAATCAACAGGGTGGTTTTCTACTTCCACTTTTAAGTGTTGCAATTCCTTTTATAACAGGGTTGATTACCTCTAAATAATCTGAGGTATGGAACATGCAGAGAAAATGTTTCTAGTTCCCCAACATCAGCTGGATAAACTACAAACGGGGGCACCACGTGAATCTATACAACGACATGTGGAAAATGATTTAGATGTGACGATACGGAATATCTTGCACACATCTGATCTCGACCCCTATGAAAAAGCCAAGATGTACACATCTGTTTTGCAAAGGTTTTTAACAATTTGTAGAAACCGGGAAGGTGAGACCAACACGTTAACATTAACACTCCCACCACATGTTCAACCTGATAAAGAAGAACCAGTATCAACCACCAGTGTGAGGGTCCAAGATGATCTAGATAATGTTGTGGATGATATTTTGAAGAATGTTCCAAAAAGGAATGTAAAAAACATTCGCTATATTTTGGATAAGATGTCTAAAATGAAGGATGTTACTTCATGGTCGGACACGGGGGAGTTTGTGTTTAAAGGTCAAACTATCACTGGCTCACACATGATGGATTTAATTAAAAGTGTTACAGCCCCACAAAAGATTAGTGATGAACGAAGGCCTACAGGATGGCATGAGTTTCTGCATGCATTTGCAACATTAAATATACCGCATTCAACGGTACCGAATCACTATGTTAGACATGTAATCAACTCTTTCAAAGACAAATCGTCACCGTCGATCAGGTCATCTAAAAAAAGTAGAAAACAGCCGCTAGTCACATCTAGAACACCAACTAGTTATTCGGAAGACGCTGTTTTCAAATCACCCACGCTCGATCGTGGTCAATGGATAAGTTTTTAAATATCAATATATGTATGTTTTGTGTTTTACTTGATTGTTTTTGTTATTATCTGTATTATTGTTTATTTGTGTGTAAAAATAAATGAGTCAAATGAATAAAATCTCTGTTTCTTTATTTGCTTATTGTAACATTAAACATAAGACATAAACATTTCACCCGTCTGGACACATTGAACACATTTGAATGCATTTTCATTACATTGAGAATGTTTTAGTTTTTTCACAAATGCTGACACCGTTTTGTCATTTTTTATACAATCATCACTATACATTTTCATCACATCATCATAATCATACCCGTTTGTCATGTGGTATAGGAAGAAAACACAGTGTTGGCCACACGTGTCTGAGGATAAATCTTGGACTTGCAGTGGGGAATATTGTATCTCGTTAGAATTTATGTTTAGAAAATCATTGATCATTGATGGAAAACGATCGTGGTCCGGCTTATTACCAAAGCTGTCGAAAAAAGACCCCACAGCACACTCATTTATGTAAATGGCTAACCAATGTTCACCTGGGAGGTAATTCGGATGAGTGTTCAAAACAAGACACAACGGAAGTTTTCTTAATGGGGTTTTTGGTAGATAGTCACATGGCAACACACCGAGAAAATGTGTATCACAGCAGATCTTATCCATGATTGTCGTAAGTTGTATAGTGTCCATTTTATTTTATTTTTAAAATGATTATTTAAAAAAAAAAAAAAAAAAAAAAAAAAAAAATTAAAAAAAATAAATAAATAAATAATAATAATATATATGTATATGTATATATGTATATTAATAGTAATCAAGCAAGACCTGGCGTCTATTTGACAGTTCGATAATGCTATCGTATACAGAATATACTATTAAACTAATAGTTTGTTGTAGAGGTTGTCGAAAGCGAGCTTCTAGCCGGATATTTCCTGTCTTAATAAGTGACACATGTTGAGCACATTCTTCATCTGGGGAAAGGTTAAATGCATATAACGTATATCCATGCAAAAAATCTTCCCTGTCTATTGATAACGCAGTGTTTTTTAAATGTTTTCCAGAAGCCAACGCTAATTGATAGAACTCTCGCACTGCAGAACCGCTTCCATATTCCGGTTGAAAAGGCTTCGAGGGGAAAGAACGGCCGTCTAAGTTCACAGATAAATATTCTAAATTAAAATTCTTAAAAGCAAATGGATTTTTATCATAAGATCCTGTAAATGAATCATTATCGACCATAACAAGTATAATCGATCTCGGTAGTGTTCCTAAAAACAGATTTTCTTGGTTACACACACGTGAACCTGCAGGTATAGAATAGTTTTTCACACACACACGATCGATGGGATACTTGGCTGTGGTTGAGAGCAACGCCTGAGCATGCCCCAGTCTCACAGCTGGTGCCACGGTTACTTTTTTCACAAACAAAGATGCCGACAGGATGTTTAGTTTATAGGCCACGGCGTCATTCCTCATTAAACAAAATTCATCTTTTCCTCTTGTCATTCGAATTTTAACATCAACACCATTCAACAAAAGTTTTTCTTGAAAGAAGATATCGCTATGAATGGGTGTCAGAAGTTCCACAACGTTGCTTGCATTGCTGAAGGCAGCTCTCTTTGTTAGTCCATGATTTCCACCAGCAGGATCGGTCACATCCATATGACCCGCCGTGTCTTTGTAAAAAAGACCCGCGGAAAATGTTGTTTCAAGAGCGTCTTTACCATAATTCATAAGACATTCAATAATACATCGATACGGGTAAGTGTTAGAGCTCTGGGTTATTAGTCTGTCCCCCAATGTCACGTCCACTTGTGAAAAAATCGTAGCTCCTGCGTAGTTAATAAGCCCCACTGGGGCTCCGTCTGCAATATCTGTGCCATCAGGGTTTGTGATTTTTAGACGCAAAAACACCAGAGTGTTGTTTAGGTCTATATAATCTTCACCATTCCCTGCTATAAAAAACTCCAATGGCGATGTGTCCAGTATTGCGGATAATGGGGGAACTTCTATATACGTGTTTTTTTCAATAGCTGTTTGAGTCAGCGGTACTGTGAACAGATCCAGTTCTGATTTTAAACACTCCTCTGACATGCTGTGTAGTAAAGACATGTTTTAAAATATCGTTTTAGCAGTTCTTTTTGCTTTTACGGTTGTTGTACGTTTTGCCGACTCCTTGCGTTTGCTCTTTACGACTGACACTTTCTTAGGCATACTTTTTGTTTTCTTCCGAGCTTGGCCACTCCTCCGTACGCCTGGAGGTCTAGATGTTCTTTTGCGAGACATCACCATTAGGCCTGACCCATCTTGAGTGCTGTTGTTATTAAAAGATCTTGATAAAGTGTTGCTAACAACATCACTTAGTATGTTTTTTGCAGCTGATTTAAGATGCGGTTTGGCTATACTAAATCCTCGTTTTAACAACGGTATAGCCATTCTGAAAAAATGTCTAAAAACACCGCCGAGACCAGCCCCATACATGACTCCGCCCCCAGAAAAACCAGGAAGTCCGTTTCCAGCCTGGTTCTTATAATATGACACATACCTATCAACATCCATTCTGTGTGTATTGAAATACACCATTTTCAATATTTATTAAAACATACACTGTTTCACTGGTCTGAAGTGTAATTTGGCACACACCTTCCCGTAGCTAAACCGCACTTCTTTATTTTGATCGTCTTTCACTTGTATGGTTATGTCGGTTATGGAAGATTTATTAATAGGTGCGTAATGCGCACTATCGTATCTAACACTGACAACACTATTATTCTGTCCATCAATATGTACACATCGTAGTAGAGGCACATGGGCATCACCAACAGTTTGATATTCTATAATATCCGTGTATACATATAACGTATAAAAACCACCGTTTATGTCTGCTTGATAGGGGGCATACGTCACAGAAAGGGGTCCACTGCCTGTTCTCTCAACAGATTCTAATGGAACTCCAGGTTTTAAACCTAAAATAACAGCAAGTTTCCCGTAAAATGTCAATGACATTTTAGGGGGGGCTTTCAGAAATACCATGTTTTTAACATGATCAAAACCAAGACTCATCCGAGGGGGGAGATTTGCATTGATCTCCCTGACCAAAAAAACGATATCATCATAATATCCAGACTTTAGATTGTAAAGTACATTTGTCATGTTTTGTTCACTGTTGATGAAGATCTCAATCTCTTTGTCTTCATCACGATATACGGTGTTGTGCATCTTGTCATTTTTCACTGTTGTTTCACCATTGTTGAGTATGAAACCGGCATCTTCCTTGTTAAATGTGTACCACGACACCGGATATTCAAATTCAATCAACCCAACTTCCCATTTTCCTTTTAGGTTTATAGTTCTTGCTAGTCTGGTTGTGTAACTAGATATACGATTTTCTGGATAAACAGCTAGCGAAGCGTTGCAAGGCAGCGTGACATAAAATCCATCCTCAGACATGATCGATTATAAAATGAATGTGTGCATTCCATGTGGATCTTTTTATTTTATGGCGCCTGTACATCGGCCACCTCTTTCAGATTCACCCATGAGGAGAATTTTTCTGGCCATCCAAGCCAACGACAAAGTACATATGTCTCTCGACCTTTTCGTTTCTTGTCTAAAATTTTTTCCACTTTAAATGTCTTGTTATCATTCACAAATATTTTTTGTAATTCCTCCTCATAAAAAACACCGTCAATGACTTCATTGTCATAATCACACAATCTGTAGACTGGTGGGCTACGTGGGATGCATGCCGTTATAGTGAAAAACTCCTGTGTGTAATTTTCCTCATACCCTTTTGTGAAGGGGCCTCGTACTTTAGAAATACGAACAATGTCACCAGTTTTATATTTAAATTTTGGACAGCTACCCCGAACATCTCTAGCACCGTATAGATTATGAAACACCACATTTTCGTTCTCTTTACACACATCTATTGGTCTCATTTTAATACTTCTATGGTGGCTAGCATTATATCCATCTGTTATGTCTTGGAGTATGTCAATGTAGCGTTTAGAGTTTGTAGCGGTTAAATACCTCCACATCCTGCCTTTTAAGGTTCTATTAAACCGCTCGACAACACATGCCTTTAATTCTGTGGCAGGTGCAAAATGCGTGATGTTGTACTTTTTTACCATACTTTGAAAATGTTTGTTATAAAACTCTTTTCCTTTGTCTGTTTGCAGTTTGTAAGGGACACGCCCCTCTTTTAGTATCGTTTCAAAAGCTTTAGCCACTTCAGCACCACTCTTGTTTTTTAACACACGTGTCCATGCATATTTGCTGAACAGGTCTATACAGGTCAGCAGAAAATGATTATTGTCATTTTCCTTGGAGTATGCAGACATATCGACTAGGTCGGCCTGGAACTGCATATCAACACCATAAACGAAAACCCGATTCCTTTTGTATTTTAGGGGAGCTGATTTGTGTAGTGTGTAAGCATCTTCACCTGCGAGCCAGTCCGACACTTGTTGATCGGTTAAACGATGACCCGTTTCTTTTAAAACGGCATCTTTTAAGCGTTTTTTACCACCTAATGACCCCGGGTTAGAAGGTGTATAATAAATATTTTTCATTTCTTCTTCAGACATATTGACTCTTTAGTCTCCACAAAAGAATAACAAGGATGGTGTATGTGTTTTGGGTTTTTATTTCAGTAAAAGTGTACATCGACATCATACATTATCGAGGTACTGTAGAAAATTTATACAACAATCAATGTTTCAACATTTTCACAAACATCAGTTTGATCGTTTCCAGACATAGTGATAACACATAAATCAGTCACGTACGTACACATACACAATATGTCAGCTATTCTAATACAACTACCGCATTCGGTCACCAGATCTAGTATTTTTCTAATAGTTCCACAAATTGGCTCACCCTTATTAATACACAAACGCATCATATCTGTCCACTCATTTGATATATCTCTTACATTAGACATTTGTTTCTTGAGATTTGTTAACCGTTTGGGGTCAACAACACAGTCATTTACAGCAACAGGTACATGAACACTATCATTAATGATCATATACATTAAGCTTGTCATTTCACATCTAATACGTTGTTTAAGTAGACTTTTTGCCAACCCCATTGTACAGCATGTATTCCCCATTTCAGTATTATAGTCAGACAGCATGTGCAGGGGCTTTCCAACAATCCACGGCGTCATAGACAATCTGTTCACTGTTGACATCCACAACTTTCTCTCTGATTTGTTGAAGCTTTTCCACAATGTAAACCTCATCACGCAGATCATACAATATAGTGTCCACAGATCCCTGGATTCTCTGGGGGTGAATTCTCAAACCACACCGGCTCAATGCTTGAGCTATTATGTGTTTGAGTCCTGGTTTAAAGAGATTGTGTGTCAGGTCATCAAAGTATGTATCAAAGAAGTAGGCGTCAGGTTCAAATAAACAAGAATGTCTAATCTGACTCGGGTGCTGCACTTCACACCCCAAGCAAAGTTCCTTTAGCTTTTTGTTGATGAGATGCTCCAGAAGTATCACGACAGTCGCTTTTATGATTTTGAAGCCATCAGAGCGGATACAACTGTCTATGTCATCAATCCCAGCATAGGCCGCAGCTCCAGCTATTGCTCCAGTGTTGCCGTATGGCGTTGTAAGAAATGTCAGATTGTGATACCCCAGATCCATGCAAAATTTATCCAACCAGCTGTTGTCACTAGTTTGTGGGGGGGAGGGTTCCCCCGTCATAGCATTGTCATCAGCCATCGCCGGTGCAGTCTCAGGGGTGTTGTTGTAGCAGTAGTCGGATGCTGTTTCTTGAGACATGATGTATGAATGTAACGAGTGTACAGAATTGCAGGCGTTTTAATACTTGTAATATGTGGGTGGGTTTAAGAGACGGTCTTCCGGGGCGGTGACGACTTGTTCAGGGTGAAACAATTTAACTTTTACAGAATTGTAGCGATCATACATGTCACACCATCCGAACATTTTGTCAATGCTTGTAAAAACATTGTCAAACAAGTGTATATCCTTCCACTGAAGTAAAAACTTCATGTCGTAGTGCATATGGTGCTCGATCTCTGGAATAGGCCATGCACGTTCGTGGAGTTTTGTCTTGTCTTTGCAGCCAAAAATATAAACACAGTCGTCTGGTAGCTTTTTGCTGTGATCCCCGATCACACGAAATCTTGTGTTGGGAGTCGCGCCATCCCACTCAGCAATGTACATCGGACCCCCACTGCAGTCATTCAAATCCCTCCAAACGTAGTTGAAAAATATAAACCAATCTTTTGCAGGGAAAATCAAGCAAGGGTCTTGGGATGTGAATTCATCACCAACATCCACAGCGTAGATCTTCACAGTCCTTGTCGACTTGTCAAACACATAATGTCCAACACGACCACCAGACATTGAGAAATCACGCTTCACAATCCGCATATCTTCATGAAGAAACCTTGTTAAACCAATATTTTGCCTCTTCTTCGGCGCAAATGTCAGCTTTTCAAGCATTTCAATAGGTCCTCTTGTCGGTGAAATACACATCACTTTTCTAGTAGTTTTAGGGGTTTTTGGACCAGCCATTTTAAAAGGAGAGATGCTGTAGGAGCTCTTGTCTTCAATAGTGTTGCCTCTAAACCTTATTTAAATAACCAAACATCGGCAAAATGGCCGTAAAACACTGGGGGGTGAGATATACCCCCCATAAATATACCCCTTATATCTAACTATAAAGCCAACCGTCTCTATATCTGATTGACACTCGTGACCTGCCAATCCGGGGAGACACACTCATAAATACAATAATAAATACTTCCATTGACAGACACTGCCCTGTCAGTTTGAGTGACACGTGGACATAATTATGGTCATAAATAAAGCAATAAATCAACATTTCTGACACTGTGTATAGGATATACTACTTAGGTCAGTTACGTTTAGTCAGAATAAACATTTACAGATTATAAACATATTTACAGTATGTGAGTAATATGAATAAATATAAATATCTCCTGAGTTTAGAAAATATTGCACTAAACAGTCAGAGTATTGCACTTACAGGCATATGCCTTGGGGGAGGGGGGTATATTTTAACTGTTCAAGAGGGAAATGGCCTGTGGGAAGAAACTGTTCCTGTGCCTAGATGTTCTAGTAGCCAGTCATCGGAGTCGCTGTCCTGATGGTAACAGTTCAAACAGGCGGTGTCCAGGATGAGTGGAGTCTGTGATGATTTTCCCTGCTCTCTTCCTCTCCTGGAGGGTTGGCAGGGGGGCACCAATAATCCTTTCTGCAGTCCGGATTGTGCGTTGTAGTCTCCTGATGTCAGATATTGATATACGTCAGCTGTCTCATTACCTTGTTAACTCTGCCTATGCTTTCAACATGTCTCTTTCATACCCTGTGGAGAAATCATGTGTGTCCACTCGCAGGTGTTGTGCTATGAATTCTGACACTATTGAGGATTGTTGTATTGTGTTTAATGATGTGGCCTCTTCCAACTTGTATTATGAAAGTTCACCTTCGCACTTCTGTGTGGATGAGCTACTCTCTTCTTTTACCTCTGCGTGCACCAATATTTTAGACTCTATTGCCCCTCTGAAGACCAGATGTGTTGAACCGAAGCTATGAGGATGGTTAAACGACTCCACCATGCCCTTCGTTGGTGTGTAGACGGGCAGAGCGTAAGTGGAGGAAGGATAAGCTTCAAATTTCTTACAATATTTTTAAGGGTCTGTTGTCAAATGATCAGAAAATGGTAAAAACTGTGAGGGCCAAATATATTTCTGATCTTATTGAAAATAACCGTTGCAACACTGCTGTTAAACCTCCTGCCTCTGATAGTACGTTTCTGTACAAAATGGTGAAGATTTTCATACATATTTAATGGACAAGATTGCTATATTCCTCTATTTCCTCCCTATTCTAGCTTGTGCTGCTCTGGGGAATGTCCTAAACTCAGTATTTCAGGCACTTTTTGTGTTTTTTCCCCTCTTCATGACGGATCAAGAAAAGGCTTTCGATAGGGTTGATCATGTTTTTCTGTTTGACACCCTTAATGCTTTTGGTTTTGGGAAAAGATTTATCTCTATGATCAATCTTCTATATACTAAAGCAACTTGTATGATTAAAATGGGTGGTGGGTTAAGCGTCCCTATAAATGTAAGAAGAGGTATCTGACAAGGCGGCCCAATTTCAGGACAGTTATATAGTATTGTAATTGAACCATTGCTATGTAAACTGAGAAGGGAACTAATGGGTTTAGAGGTTAATACCACAACAGAGTTCGTTAAAGATGATAAAGTATATGTTCCAAAGCTTGCATACTCTTCTGCTACACACTCAAAAGTATGTACTTTTTTTTTTCACAAAAAGAGTACATACTTTTAGGACGTAGTATAAGTAGGCGAATTGGGACGCAGCACTAGCCTTTATTATGGATATCTATGTATACAACCACAACCACTCTTCATCTACTGTTGGTAATCCCTGTAACATATTGTATATGTTATACATATATGAGGTTATGAAGACATCTAGTGGTCATCTGATATAATGACATCGAAAAAACCTCAAAAAAACCTACCGTACATCAGACACGTGTTTTTCACAAGATCGCAAGGGCCTGCAGAAACAATCGACATGTACGTCACTGAAAAGCAAAGCAAAGGACTGTGAGTTTGTTGATCTGCACAATTCATTAATTCATGATAGGATGTGGCATAAGAGAGGATCAACTAAAAGGCAGACTTCTAAGAGAAATGGATCTCACATTAGAAAAGACCATAGACATGTGCAGGGCAACGAGATCACGTCGAGTCAGATGAAAGCACTCAATGATGAAGTAAATGTACACAAAGTTGAATCCATAAAGCCAAAGAAGAGAGACACCAAATCAGAGCAGACGTCAGTGATGAGAAAGGAATGCAGCAGATGCGGCAACAAGCACGAGTACAGAAAATGCCCAGCCTACGGGAAAACATGTAAGTCTTGTCAGAAGAAAAATCATTTTGCATAGAAGTGTAACACCAAAGACCTGCAGAGTCAGAGTAAAGAATGCACGTGATTGAACAAGATGATAACATGTTTATTGGTACAGTAGCAGTGGAAAAAGAGAGAAATGTAATGTCCATCAACTCAAGTAAGGAGGATGAACAATGGATCGAGACAATCCAGATAAACAAGAATGATGTAAAAGTGACACTGGATACTGGAGCTGAATGTAATGTCATGTCAGAAAGAGTGTACAATTTGCTAAACATAACAGGGAGACTGCAGAGGTCAAGCTGCAAACTTGTTACATATTCTGGACACAAGATGGCACCATTGGGCAAGAAAGCACTGAACTGTATGTACAAAGGACAGAAATACAAAATCCTGTTTGAAATAATGAAGCATGATGCACCTGCCATTCTAGGACGATCTGCATGTCAAAAAATGGGCATGATTAAAAGACTGTATGAAATTGTAAAGAGCAGTGACATTCTCAAGGATTTTGATGATCTATTTGAAGGATTAGGCTGTTTACCAGGAGGACACCACATACAAATTGATCCAAATATCAGACCAGTAGTGCATGCGCCAAGAAGGATACCTGTAGCTCTGCGAGAGAAAGTGGTTGAAGAACTACAAAGAATGGAGCAGATGGGGGTCATTGCAAAGCAAACTGAGCCAACTGAATGGGTCATAAGCATGGTAACTGTAGTTACATCGAAGAAAATGCGCATTTGTATGGATCCTAAAGATCTCAATCTGGCAATAAAAAGAGAGCATTATCCAATGCTGACAGTAGAAGATGTGGTCTCAAGAATGCCGAAGGCAAAGTACTTTCTGTGCTAGACGCAAATCAAGGGTTTTGGCAGATAAAGCTGAATCATGAAAGTTCAAAGCTTTGCACTATGAACACGCCAATTGGGCGATACCGTTTTCTTAGGTTACCTTTCGGTATATCCTCAGCGTCAGAAGTCTTTCAGAGATCCATTGCAGAAATGATAGAAGGAATGGAAGGTGTGGTAAATATCATCGAGGACTTGCTGGTGTGGGGAGACTCCATTCAAGAGCATGATGAAAGGCTAATAAAGCTGCTGGAATGTGCAAGAAAAAAACATTTAAAACTCAACAGGAGCAAGTGCAAAATACGAATGACAGAGATCAAATAATTAGGACACATACTGTGTGCTCAAGGAGTTAAGCCAGATGAAGAAAAGATAAGGGCAGTGACTGAAATTCCACCACCACAAAGCAAGCAAGAACTGCAAAGATTTCTTGGAGTCGTGCAATATCTGGCAAAGTTCATTCCCAACATGTCTGACATAAGTGCACCTTTGAGGAAATTGCTGGAAAAAGAGACAGAGTGGCACTGGGAGGATGCTCAACAGCAAAGTTTTAAGAAACTGAAATATTTGGTCACTCAAAGTCCTACTTTGAAATTCTTTGATGTGAGCAAACCGGTCACATTGTCGGTAGATTCCAGTTCAGAAGGAATAGGAGCTGTGATTCTGAAAGAAGGAAGGCCAGTGGCTTATGGCTCGAGAGCTCTGAACGACTGTCAGCGTAGATACGCACAAATTGAAAGGAGTTGTTAGCCATAGTTTATGGATGTGAGAAATTTCACCAGTATGTGTACGGAAAGGAAATCGATTGAAAGTGATCACAAGCCATCAGAGAGTATATTAAAGAAGCCACTGCATCAAGCTCCTATGAGATTGCAAAGAATGCTTCTACGACTACAGAGATACAATCTGATGGTGATATACAAACCTGGTAAGGAACTATACATAGCAGATGCTCTAAGTCATGCTTATCTACATGAACAGAAGGAAAATCTGCTGGAAGAGGATCTAGCAGTGAACTGGATTACGTCACAACTTCCCATTTGAGAGCAGAAACTGGATGCTTTCAAAACAGCAACACCAGAGGATGCAGAGATGCAGATGATAAAAAAGGCAGTGTTGACTGGATGGGAGAAAGAACGATCTATGATGCCAAAATCAATACAGCAATACTGGACATTTCGAGAGGAAATCAGTTATGAAGATGGTCTGTTATTCAAAGCAAATAAGCTCATTGTTCCAAATCAGTTAAGACAGGAAATGGTCAACAAGATACATGAGTCACACCTTGGAATTGTCAAATGTAAGGCAAGAGGCAGAGACATTTTGTACTGGCCAGGTATGTCGTATGTCAAATTGAGGATGCAGTATCCAGATGTGCTATCTGCAATGAAAACAGGAACAACAATCAAAAAGAGCCATTGTTCCAACATGAAGTGCCAGGACGACCCTGGGAAAAAATAGGTACAGACATTTTTTCCATGGTGGTTCAACATTTCTGTTATGTGTGGACTATTTTTCAAAGTACATAGAGGTAAAACTACTCAGGGACACAACAAGCTGTGGAGTCATCAGAGAAATGAAATCCATCTTTGCAAGACTTGGATTTGCAATGGACCTCAATATGCAAGTGCTGAATTTTCAAGTTTTGCAGAGGAATGGGGATTCAAGCATGTGACTTCAAGTCCGGGTTATGCACAGTCTAATGGACAAGCCGAGAGAGCGGTGCAAACAGTCAAGAATCTCTTAAAGAAAGCGCAGAGTAGTCAATGTGATCCGTACATAGCACTACTGGAGTACCGTAACACGCCAATGGAAGGGATAGGATTATCACCTGCACAATTACTGATGGGGAGACGTCTCAGGACGAAGATACCAACATCATCTGCATTGCTTACCACAGAGGCAATGTTGCAAGTGCATGAGCAACTTAAGCAGAGACAGAAGAAACAGAAGCAGTACTACGACAGGATGGCTAAATAGTTACCTGATCTGCAATCTGGAGAAGGAATAAGGATGCAAAAGGGAGATTCATGTAAGGCAGCTGTTGTTCTGGAAAAGCATGAGCAGCCACGTTCTTTCATAGTAAAGACTCCTGATGGAAAGCTGTTCAGATGAAATCACAGACATTTAAGGAAAACAAGAGAAACAGACTCTTCAACATTTGAGAAAAGTGTTGACATGGATACTGATAATCAGCAGTCGGTTGATGAATCACAGAGCAATGCACTTGACAGTAAGGATGTTTCAAATGAAAGAAATGGTAATAAAAGTGTAGAGAAAGAGCAAGCTTACCGTACAAGGTCTGGAAGAATTGTAAAAATACCTGAAAAATACAAAGACTGAGAGTCAGTACAATGTATGAGCATTGTTGCATGTGTAATAAGTTGAAATGCAATAGTTTGAGTATAAATGCATTTGTGAAAATGTGTTGAATAATTTTGTAGTTATGCTGAAAGTTTGGTAAAGTAAACTTAAATGTTGTGTTTAAAAGTTGTGCAGAAGTTCAATGCATCAGTATAAAGAAACATACTTAAGAAGGGGGATGTAATATATTGTATTTGTTATACATATATGAGGTTATGAAGACATCTAGTGGTCATCTGATATAGTGATATGGAGAGTCACGTGTGTATGCTGGGGGACTCGTGGGGTGAATAAATGTGATGGGATGGTACGGCAGCTGGCTTTTGGTCTGTCTGTCTAGAGAACAGAACAATCCCCACAGCTATACCACCAATGTGGCCCTCTAGTGGAGTCAAAAATTACGTGCATCAAATGCATAACACTATATCACAGGCAGAAGGTCAGGATCCTCTGTTTATTCTCTCTCTCTCTCTCTCTCTCTCTCTCTCTCTCTCTGCAGACATGAACTGACTGGATCTGAGAGACACACTTTAATCATTCATGATCACACACTCACTCAATGAGAGGAAGATATTACGAACAGCCTGCTGTAACAGTCACATGTAGGCCTTATTCTGGTTTTACTCTCAATGAAACTTTACTCTCAATTCAGTAAAGACACCGTTTTATTGGGCTTGGAGGAAAAAACATAGTTTGCATAATTAGTAATTGCACCTAATATAGAAATCCTTCCCAATGCAGCTTCAAAAATATGATTAGCACTTTTACCTG
>CM042246.1:53518689-53841189 GCA_023566225.1 Romanogobio albipinnatus | reverse complement strand
GAATAATTGTTAATGAAGAATGTTATAATATTTGGGGTTTTAAGCTTCATAGTGCAATGTAATTATGATTTCAAAGAGGATAGGGTGAATTCAGGGTTATTGGGACACTTTTCCCCAGTCATTTCTATGGAAAAAAACTGTCAGAATCATTACACACAATACTCAAATATATCTCAAAATGGCTGCCAAAGTGCAAAATGGCTACACATTTAACATCAGTGCAAGAACAAAATGTATGCGAATCAACTTTGCGATGCTGTTTGCGAACGTTCGTTGGAACTATGGTTTCGGGAAACACGACTCGTTAAACTATGCTTATAAACCAATCAAATGCGTGTGTCTCACGTCCAATGCATGAGAGTTGGCAGCTCTGTATTTATTTATTTAATTATTTTAAATGTATAATATGGGGATTCATCGAATGATGTCATTAAGACCAAGACATTATAATAAAAGTGAGAAATGTCACAGTTGAACAGAAAGACATTCTGCATTATCAGAACATCTTGTTAACATGCATAAGCGTTTTAGAATAGACTGTGAAAGCACGATCATTTTAATACAAATCTAAATGTGCTTTTTGGCTGAGGGCATACATAAAGTTTTACTTTGACATTGTCATTTATTTTGCATTGCACTCCAAACAGAGTTAAATCTATCCAGTGATATGGTTATGTTCAGTAATTCAGGAGGAGACACTGTTTCCTTAGAGAAAAGAGTTGAGCGTTTGTGTTTATGATGCAGATGAGCGTCACTTCAGACGAACTGAGGTCAGATGTTTGAATGAGATCAGATCAAGAGTTTGATGCCTTTCTTCTTTAATTCTGTGAATGCTTGGGTAATTTGTGTCTTTTTAATTCTAATCATTTTAATTGGGTGGATGTTGATAGTTCAGTGTGTGTGTGTGTTTTGTTCTTCAGGTCTGGGGTTTAACTGCAGGTTTAATCAGGCAGATCCCTGTTACACAGCTCTGGGACACACACTCAATCTGCTGGTGGATGCTAGTGATTATACACTGAAGATACAAAAGAGAATAAACAACAACACAGATGATCTAGTTTGTAGAGTAAAGAGTGACAGGATGGTGGAGAATAGATGTGATCTTTTTAATAACAGATCTGTGACAGTCATTAAAGGGACTCTGATAATAAACCGTGTGATCGGAGCAGATTCAAGGATTTACACTTTAGAAGTCGATCACTCAGACGGCAGAGTAACATCTGCATATCTTCAAGTGAATGTTGAAGGTACAGTAACTCTCTCATCAGACTCATTACAATCTCACGATTTCTAAAGATCTCACTGTCATGAAAATTAAGTAGTGGAATTTTTGTGAAGGTTATTAATAATAATAATAATTATTATTATTATTTAGTTAAAAGCATCTGCACTTTCCATGTATTAACACTATTTTCAGAATTAAAAACGTCTCAGGTTACTGGTGTAACCGATGTTCTCTGAATAGGGAACGAGACACTGCATAGCTATGATGCAATGGGAACGCCCACTGGGTGTGCCGATTGTCTGAAGCCCTTATAGAATCATGCCAATTCATTGGCTGATGGTGCGGGCGCCACCCCGACGTTCTTACGTCGCCACATTATACTGGCGTGCACGCCATCTGCTTCTCAGATTTCTCTGCTGAAAAGGAAGTTCTGTCAGCAGCGCGAGGAGCTTGGCAGCAAACGCAGCGTCTCATTCCCTATTGAGAGAACATAGGTTACACCAGTAACCTGAGACGTTCTCTTTCGTAGATTCACTCAACGCTGCGTAGCTATGACGCAATGGGAACGATATACCACAAACGCCAAGCTAAGCGCTGCCATATCTGGCTCAAAGAATACCAGATAACCTACATGGCCAGATCAAGCAGATAGAACATGCGAACCCGGAGCCATGTCGAGATCCAAACTATAGAATCTCACAAAAGTGTGCTGGGAGGACCAACCTGTCACTACACAAATGTCCTCCAGAAGAGCCCCTCTAAAAAGCGCTTGAGAGGAAGCCACACTTCTGGTAGAATGTGCCTGAATGCTAAGAGGTGAAGGTACACCACGCACCTCATATGTCAGCGAATTAGCCTCTGTCACCCAATGAGAAATCCTCTGCTTCGATGCGGCGGCCAAAACCGAAGCATACTGTAACAATCACCAGCTGGAGTGCCCTTGAGAGCCACCAGAGGGCACTCCACACATAAGACTATTATCACTCACAAACTACATTTCCCATAACTCACTGCCCGGACTCATCATCACTTATCACTGATCACATTCACCTGTACCTCATTCACTGATTGCATTCACCTGTGTCTCACCATCCTATTAGTGTCTGTCTATTTATACCATGTTCATTCTTTCTCTCAGCGGGAAGTCTTGTTTAGTGTTACGCTGCAATTCCGAGCATTCTCCTGTTTTTCTTGTCTGTTGGTTTTGGAAATCTTGCCCTGTTCCCTGGATTACTCTCTTGCCTCTGGTCCCTGCCTGTTTTGTTTTTGTTTGTTTGTTTCTTTGTTTGGACTGCCTGTCTGTGTATGACCCCTGCCTGTACTTTGGATTACGCCTCTGGATTGCCCTGTAATAAAGCTGCATTTGGATCCACCTTCTGTCTCGGAGCAGTTCGTAACACATACCAAGAGCTGGTTTGATTTTCTCCAACCACCAGACCGATCCACATAACACTTCAACGCTTGGACAGGACAGAGCAAATTAAGCTTTTCGTCCTCTTCTGAAGTGAAAGGAGGAGGGTGGAAAGAGTGAAGGGGTTTTAACCTGAGAATGAAACAAAGTGGACAGAACTTTGGGCACATAACCTGGCCTAGGTCTTAAGGTCATCTTGACTAGACCAGGAGCAAAATCCATACAGGTCCCATTAACAGAGAGAGCCTGTAGATCGGCCACTCGCTTCAAGGAGGATAAGGCTAACAAAAGGGCAACATTGAGAGTCAGAATCCATTCTGTAGCTGACTCCAAGGGCTCAAAGGGAGCCTTCGTTAGCGCCTCCAGGACAACTGAAAGGTCCCAAGAGGGAATAACAGGGGAGTGTGCTGGTCTCAGGCACCTCAATCAAATCAAATCAAATCAAATCACTTTATTGTCACACAGCTATATGCACAAGTGCAACAGCAGGTGAAATTCTTGGTGCAGTTCCGAGCAACATAGCAGTCATGACATGACAAGTACAACATTTAAAGCAGCATCAGATTACACATCTGATGCGCCCACAATTACTCACAGCACAGTATACACTACAATAAACAATAAATAATTTACACAATGTGAGTGTAGTTCTCACAGCTTTAACCAATATACACATACTTACAATATACATATACTTTAAACAATATACACTAAACATACATTAAACAGTATACATTACGCTATAATAATAATAATAATATACAATGTACAGTATACATTATTATTCACAGTAGAGATCCAATTATGTACAATAGGTGCTATATGATAAATGATAAATAATAAATGATACATAAATGTGTATATAATGTGTGTGTATCTACAGTGGGTTGTGCGGAGTGATATTCTGTCCAGTGTGTGTTATGATCCTGATGGATCAGGAGTTAAGTAGTCTGATTGCTTGTGGGAAGAAGCTGTTCTGGAGTCGGCTGGTGCGTGTTCTAATGCTGCGGTACCGTCTGCCTGATGGGAGCAGTGAGAGCAGCCCATGGTTCGGGTGGCTAGAGTCTCTGATGATCCTCTGAGCTCTCTTCACACACCGCCTGGCGTAAATGTCCTGGAGGGAGGGAAGCTCACCTCCGATGATGCAGCTGGCCGTGCGCACTACCCTTTGCAGGGCTTTGCGGCTGCGGGCGGTACTGTTGCCGTACCAGGTGGTGATGCAGCCAGTCAGCAGGCTCTCGATGGTGCAGGTGTAGAAGCGTGTGAGGATGTGGTGGTTCATTCCAAACCTCCTCAGCCGTCGCAGGAAGAAAAGGCGCTGATGAGCCTTCTTCACAACGGCCTCGGAGTGGACGGACCATGAGAGTTCCTCTGTGATGTGGACACAGAGGAACTTGAAGCTGCTGACTCTCTCCACCGGTGCTCCATCGATGGTGATGGGGCGGTGTTCTCTCTCATTCCTCCTGAAGTCGACCACCAGCTCCTTGGTCTTGCTGACGTTGAGGGAGAGGTTGTGCTCCTGACACCACCGTGTCAGAGTGTGCACCTCCTCTCTGTAGGCTGTTTCATCATTGTCAGTGATGAGACCTACCACCGTCGTATCGTCAGCAAACTTGATGATGGTGTTGGAGCTGTGGGTTGCCACACAGTCATGTGTGTACAAGGAGTACAGGAGTGGGCTGAGAACGCAGCCCTGAGGGGCTCCAGTGTTGAGAGTCAGTGATGAGGAGATGTTACTAACCCCTTGCATAAAAGATGAGACTAACTTATGTTTGCCCAGAGAAACTTCATCCAACTCCCTATGAGCAGCGATGGCAGCGACTTAAACCATAAGGTTGGTGGCTGCTGCTCCAGCGGCAAACTTCTCCTGCAGGAACTCCAGTACTGAACCCACCAGGCAGCTAACTGGGTCCACCGCATGGGATGAGCACCATGACTCAAAAGCCCTCCACTTGGAGGAGTAGAGTCTCCTAGTGGAAGGAGCTCTCGCACTAGCAATGGTCTCCTGAACATCAGCAGGAAGACCAGCGTCTAGAGCTAATGGCCCCTGATGAGCCATACCCACAGCTTCCAAATTTCTGGGTGAGGATGCCAAATCCTGCACTGAAGCTGAGACAGTAGGTCCTCTCTGACCGGGATCTCCCAGGGGGGAGAGTCCAGAAGGAGAACCATCTTTGAGAACCAAGTCTGGGACGGCCAGAATGGGGCCACAAGCAGGAGACTGACTCTGCTCTCCCTCACTCTGTACAGAACCGCCGGAATCAATTTGATGGGCGGAAATGCATAGAGTTTCAGATTGGGCCATGGGTGTGCGAACGCATCTAACCCCAATGGCGCTGGGGAGCTCAGAAAGAACCAGAGCCGGCACTGGGACGACTCTTTCGAGGCAAAGATGTCCACCTCCGCTCTGCCGAACACTTCCCAAATCTGAGATACAGTTTATAGGTTCAGCATCCATTCCCCCAACCTGAGCTTCTGCCTCGACAGAAAATCTGCTGCGAGGTTCAAGACCCCCGGTACATGGACTGCTCTCAGGGACAGGAGTTTGTCCTGAGCCCACAGGAGGAGACGGCGTGCATGCCTGTCCAGGGTGTGTGACCGTGAGCCCCCTTGGCGATTCACATGAGACACCACCGCCATGTTGTCTGTCCTGACGATGAAATGGTGTCCCCTGAAAGAGGGAAGAAAGTGCCGAAGGGCCAGGGTGACGCTCTCAGCTCTAGGCAGTTTATATGCCAAGAGAGAAACTTCCCCTCCCAGACTCCACATGCTGCTCTGCCCTCGAATACAGCGCCCCAGCCGTTCAGAGAGGCGTCCGTCATAATCATTTGGCGATGAAAAACAGCCCCCATGCTGACCCCCCTCTGGAGAAAGAGAGGGTCCCATTATACTGATAGGGCTGTATAGAAGCTGCGGCCATGTGACCCAGGAGCCTGCAACAAATACCCACAGAAACATGATGGCCAAGCCTGATGCGGACCAAATATGTTACGAGACTGGAAATCCGGGCAGGAGCCAAACGGGCCTTCATCAGAACGGAATCCAGGCGAACCCCTAAGAAGGTGGTCTGCTGAGCTGGGGTGAGAACACTCTTGTCGGTGTTCACTCTCAAGCCAAGAGACTGAATGTGCCGAAGAGCAACGTCTCTGTGATGAGTCACCGACTCCCTGGAGTGGGCCAGGATGAGCCAATCGTCCAGGTAATTGAGTATACGGATGCCCTGGTGCCTCAACAGGGCCAGAGCAGCATCCATACACTTTGTGAACGTCCGCTGCACCAGGGCTTTGTATTGATAAGCCCTTCCCTCGAAGGCGAATCTGAGAAACTTCCTGTGTTGTCGGACAACCTGAAAATGGAATTAGGCATCTTTCAGGTCTATTATAATGAGCCAGTCACCTGCACGTATCTGTGACAAAATAGCCTTCAACGTTAACATCTTGAACTTCCCTTTGTAAAGGGCGTAGTTCAGACGGCAAAGGTCCAGAATGGGACGCAGTCCACCGTCCTTCTTCGGAACCTGGAAGTAACGACTGAAGAAGCCACATTCCATTTCCAATAATGGGACCTCTTCTATCGTCCCTTTGAGGAGGAGAGAAGTAAGTTCCTGTTGTAGAACCGAAGCCTCTGAAGCGCTGTTTACTACAGTTGGAATAACTCCGTCGAAGCGAGGGGGGTTGCAGCAGAACTGGAGTGTGTAACCGGACTGAACTGTGTGGAGGACCCAGGATGATACCCCTGGCAGATGTTTCCACTCGTGAGAGAAATGTGACAGAGGAAGGGGTGTGCTAAGGTGCAGTGGACATACCTGAGATAGGGTTTCAAGCTGATCCTTGAAGGGAGGCGTGGTCATCCGTGAAGGAGTGTGCATGGCGTCCTGATGCGGAGTGGGAGATGTCACAGCCTGAGTGGAAAAAGTAGGCCCCGCTGGCACCTGGAGAAGACCGAACGTGTCTCCGTCTAAGCGAGCAGCGGATGGTAAGGCAATCGGACGTGAGGGGAGAAAACAAAAAGCGCCTCTTTCCTTCAGCGCCGGAGGAGGCGTGGGTCGGGCAAGTTCTGTACTTCGAAATGTGCTGGGCGGCGAAAGTGACAGAGCTGGACAAGGAGAGCTGGCGAGAGGTGGGCAGAAATGCTTGCGCGGTCTGACCCAAACTCGGACGTGAGGCGGAGCTCTCCTTTTTCTGACCTGAGGGTCAGGAGCGACTCAAAGTGGCCGGAGCAGAGGGTTTGCTGGTCCACTTCGGGTCAACGCGCCTGTGAGGCCGTTGGCAAGGAAATGGGCGACCGCAAGCTCCCCAGATCGTGGTGGGTGGGGGATAACCCTGGTCGCTCCTCCTTCTAGGGAATTCTCTCGTGTGAGAAGGAAATTCTCTGGACTGAGAGAGGGAGGGGTTAGGAGAGTCCCTAGCCCTCCTAGGCATAAACTGCTTGAAGGCAGCTGACTGGGACTTGGCGGCTCGAAACTTTTCAACCACCGTGTTGACCACCTCCCCAAACAAACCTGAGAGACTGGGGCGTCCAGCAGGAAGACCTTCTCTTTGTCACGGATTTCCGTGAGATTGAGCCACAGCTGGCGTTCTGCCGCCACCATGCCCACCATGGAACGTCCTATGGCATGAGCAGTATGCTTAGTGGCTCTGAAGGCCAAATCCGTGGCCTTACGCAGCTCTTTAACTGCTTCCGGTACTTCCATGAAGGAGCTAAAGAGGGAGCGAGATGAGTGGCCAGCGTGTCTTCAAACGCAGGAATGGCGGAATAGCCCTGCTCCACAGAACCAACGAGGTTTGTGAATTGCAGCATTTGTCAAGCGGGCTGAGAAGGGCTGTCTCCAGGATCTGGAGATTTCACTATGCAGATCGCTGAAAAATGGCAGCTTTCTCCGTTCTGGCCTGGAATTAGGACCACTAAAAAATCTCTCATCGAGTCGAGAAGATTGTGCCTCGCGGGGCTCGTCCGGCCAGTCGATAGCGAGCTTTTCAGTAGCGCACAAAAGCACGTCGACGAGCTCAGCGTAGGCCGCCGAAGGCCGAGAGCGTCGTCGACTAAAGCAGGCCCGAAATCCTCAGAGTCGGACGCTGCAATGAACACGACGTCATCTAGCCCAAAAGAAACCAACTCGCGTGCTTCCGGGCTAGGGCATAAGTATTCATGAGAAAACTCGACCGGGGGAACCCCGCGCACGTGCTCGGGGTAGGGAGAGAAAGGGCGAGGCCCGTCTGATCGCACTCCACATCCTCAAGCTCTATTTCCGAACCCCAGTTCGCGGATCCAAGAGAGGCCTATGCAGCTTCGGGAGTGCAACGAGGAAAAACCGCAAGCCTCGAGCGGAGGGTTTTGACAAGGATATTATCGCAAAATTTACATTTTGAAGATCCCTGAACCATGGTTTCAAGATTGGGCCATGGGTGTGCGAACGCATCTAACCCCAATGGAGCTCAGAAAGAACCAGAGCCGGCACTGGGACGACTCTTTCGAGGCAAAGATGTCCACCTCCGCTCTGCCGAACACTTCCCAAATCTGAGATACAGTTTAAAGGTTCAGCATCCATTCCCCCAACCTGAGCTTCTGCCTCGACAGAAAATCTGCTGCGAGGTTCAAGACCCCGGGTACATGGACTGCTCTCAGGGACAGGAGTTTGTCCTGAGCCCACAGGAGGAGACGGCGTGCATGCCTGTCCAGGGTGTATGACCGTGAGCCCCCTTGGCGATTCACATGAGACACCACCGCCATGTTGTCTGTCCTGACGATGACATGGTGTCCCCTGAAAGAGGGAAGAAAGTGCCGAAGGGCCAGGGTGACGCTCTCAGCTCTAGGCAGTTTATATGCCAAGAGAGAACCTTCCCCTCCCAGACTCCGCATGCTGCTCTGCCCTCGAATACAGCGCCCCAGCCGTTCAGAGAGGCGTCCGTCATAATCATTTGGCGATGAAAAACAGCCCCCATGCTGACCCCCCTCTGGAGAAAGAGAGGGTCCCATTATACTGATAGGGCGCTGAAGCAACCGCGTGACACCTTCAGTAGGCGAAGGGCAGATCCTGTTGATCGGGTGCCTAAGAGCTTCATCCACCAGAGGAAGGGCCTCATATGGAGCAGTCCCAGGGGAAGCACCGGGGAAGCTGCGGCCATGTGACCCAGGAGCCTGCAACAAATACCCACAGAAACATGATGGCCAAGCCTGATGCGGACCAAATATGTTACGAGACTGGAAATCCGGGCAGGAGCCAAACGGGCCTTCATCAGAACGGAATCCAGGCGAACCCCTAAGAAGGTGGTCTGCTGAGCTGGGGTGAGAACACTCTTGTCGGTGTTCACTCTCAAGCCAAGAGACTGAATGTGCCGAAGAGCAACGTCTCTGTGATGAGTCACCGACTCCCTGGAGTGGGCCAGGATGAGCCAATCGTCCAGGTAATTGAGTATACGGATGCCCTGGTGCCTCAACAGAGCCAGAGCAGCATCCATACACTTTGTGAACGCCCGCGCACCGGGGCTTTGTATTGATAAGCCCTTCCCTCGAAGGCGAATCTGAGAAACTTCCTGTGTTGTCGGACAACCGGAAAATGGAATTAGGCATCTTTCAGGTCTATTATAATGAGCCAGTCACCTGCACGTATCTGTGACAAAATAGCCTTCAACGTTAACATCTTGAACTTCCCTTTGTAAAGGGCGTAGTTCAGACGGCAAAGGTCCAGAATGGGACGCAGTCCACCGTCCTTCTTCGGAACCTGGAAGTAACGACTGAAGAAGCCACATTCCATTTCCAATAATGGGACCTCTTCTATCGTCCCTTTGAGGAGGAGAGAAGTAAGTTCCTGTTGTAGAACCGAAGCCTCTGAAGCGCTGTTTACTACAGTTGGAATAACTCCGTCGAAGCGAGGGGGGTTGCAGCAGAACTGGAGTGTGTAACCGGACTGAACTGTGTGGAGGACCCAGGATGATACCCCTGGCAGATGTTTCCACTCGTGAGAGAAATGTGACAGAGGAAGGGGTGTGCTAAGGTGCAGTGGACATACCTGAGATAGGGTTTCAAGCTGATCCTTGAAGGGAGGCGTGGTCATCCGTGAAGGAGTGTGCATGGCGTCCTGATGCGGAGTGGGAGATGTCACAGCCTGAGTGGAAAAAGTAGGCCCCGCTGGCACCTGGAGAAGACCGAACGTGTCTCCGTCTAAGCGAGCAGCGGATGGTAAGGCAATCGGACGTGAGGGGAGAAAACAAAAAGCGCCTCTTTCCTTCAGCGCCGGAGGAGGCATGGGTCGGGCAAGTTCTGTACTTCGAAATGTGCTGGGCGGCGAAAGTGACAGAGCTGGACAAGGAGAGCTGGCGAGAGGTGGGCAGAAATGCTTGCGCGGTCTGACCCAAACTCGGACGTGAGGCGGAGCTCTCCTTTTTCTGACCTGAGGGTCAGGAGCGACTCAAAGTGGCCGGAGCAGAGGGTTTGCTGGTCCACTTCGGGTCAACGCGCCTGTGAGGCCGTTGGCAAGGAAATGGGCGACCGCAAGCTCCCCAGATCGTGGTGGGTGGGGGATAACCCTGGTCGCTCCTCCTTCTAGGGAATTCTCTCGTGTGAGAAGGAAATTCTCTGGACTGAGAGAGGGAGGGGTTAGGAGAGTCCCTAGCCCTCCTAGGCATAAACTGCTTGAAGGCAGCTGACTGGGACTTGGCGGCTCGAAACTTTTCAACCACCGTGTTGACCACCTCCCCAAACAAACCTGAGAGACTGGGGCGTCCAGCAGGAAGACCTTCTCTTTGTCACGGATTTCCGTGAGATTGAGCCACAGCTGGCGTTCTGCCGCCACCATGCCCACCATGGAACGTCCTATGGCATGAGCAGTATGCTTAGTGGCTCTGAAGGCCAAATCCGTGGCCTTACGCAGCTCTTTAACTGCTTCCGGTACTTCCATGAAGGAGCTAAAGAGGGAGCGAGATGAGTGGCCAGCGTGTCTTCAAACGCAGGAATGGCGGAATAGCCCTGCTCCACAGAACCAACGAGGTTTGTGAATTGCAGCATTTGTCAAGCGGGCTGAGAAGGGCTGTTTCCAGGATCTGGAGATTTCACTATGCAGATCGCTGAAAAATGGCAGCTTTCTCCGTTCTGGCCTGGAATTAGGACCACTAAAAAATCTCTCATCGAGTCGAGAAGATTGTGCCTCGCGGGGCTCGTCCGGCCACTCGATAGCGAGCTTTTCAGTAGCGCACAAAAGCACGTCGACAAGCTCAGCGTAGGCCGCCGAAGGCCGAGAGCGTCGTCGACTAAAGCAGGCCCGAAATCCTCAGAGTCGGACGCTGCAATGAACACGACGTCATCTAGCCCAAAAGAAACCAACTCGCGTGCTTCCGGGCTAGGGCATAAGTATTCATGAGAAAACTCGACCGGCGGAACCCCGCGCACGTGCTCGGGGTAGGGAGAGAAAGGGCGAGGCCCGTCTGATCGCACTCCACATCCTCAAGCTCTATATCCGAACCCCAGTTCGCGGATCCAAGAGAGGCCTATGCAGCTTCGGGAGTGCAACGAGGAAAAACCGCAAGCCTCGAGCGGAGGGTTTTGACAAGGATATTATCGCAAAATTTACATTTTGAAGATCCCTGAACCGCCTCGCGAGCATGTGAAAACCCCAAGCATTTAACACACTTATTGTGAGGGTCGTCATTCGTGATAAAGCGAGTGCACGGTGGCAGGCAGCAACGAAACTCCATGACACTTCACCGCAAGGAGAACTAAGTTCCACTATCCGCAGTCGCTGAAGTGCTGGTGATAAAATTCGAACGAAATCCAAGTTATTTGTGTTGAAACCAAAGGGCTAGAAATGGCCGCTTCGTGAAGGCAGAGAAATCTGAGGAGCAGATGGCGCGCGCCAGTATAGTGGGCCGACGTAAGAGCGTCGGGGCGGTGCCCGCACCATCAGCCAATAGAATCGTGATTCTATAAGGGCTTCAGACAATTGGCATACCCAGAGGGTGTTCCCATTGCATCATAGCTACACAGCGTTGAGTGAACCTATGAAAGAGAACTACTGTTTCATTGTTGAATGTAATAGCATTTCAAACTGTAATATGCTACATTGTTTGCTACAGTGCTTGTTTAATTTGTGGCTTGTTTATACTTGTTTAACCCTTGCTATGTTTAATTCTTGCTATGTCCAGATTTCATCTCAGCAATAAATGTGTTTAGAAATGTCTTGAATTTGACTCTGGTTTCATAATGAGTTGTTTGAATGTGTCTGTCATGTGTCCCTCCCTCCAGCTCCTATTGGCTCAGTGGAAGTGTCAATCAGCTGCTCCTCCAATGGGGTGAAGTCAGTGTCCTGCTCCTCTGACGGGGATCTGCTCATCTACAGCTGGACTCTGAATGGAGATCCACTGAAGGATGGAAACACCAGCATTGAGCTGAATGAGACGACTGATGGAGAGATCAGCTGCAGAGTGAAGAACAACGTCAGTCACGGACAGAAGAACATTAGTGTAAAACACTGTCCTGGTGAGCTTTTAATACATGAATGTATGTAACAACAGCAACAGCAACAAGAGTGATGCAGACGATGAATCTCACAAAACCTGTCAAGAACATGTCAGTCACATTTCACCCCAAAATCAAAAGAAATTATGTTTTGCATTTTAAAATAACTACATGTTATTTATTGTAATGTTCCAGAATTCATTTTTACAAACACAATCATTCATAATGATTATTGTTATTTGATTCTTATTACTGCAATTGCATATGATACATTTTGTGTAAAATTATTATTTTATTTAACATAATTCAAAGACAGATAAAAACTACAAATACATTACAATTTCATAATATATTTATATACTTGTTACCGTATATTATTAATAATAATTATTATATATTTTATATAATTATTGTTATAGTTACTGTAATGAGAATTTTGTGCAAAATATTACTTACTATTTACAGTTTAGCTTTTGATTTTAAAGTCAAATTTGACCTTGAAAGGTTTTCTGAGATTCAGACAAATTGATTCCCTTAATTGACCAATGAATCTTCAAAATGATTATTCTGCAGTAATTTGTCATTTGTGTTTACGTGTTTTCGGTTGATTGGTTGATAGTGAGAATGCAGGTGATTCTGCAGTGATGTTTTATTACAGGATCAACTGAAGCTGTGACCTCTCGTTTGACCTCTACACTGTCCAGAAGCACACCGACATCTGAACATGGTTCAAGTTTCTCAGCAGCTGGTATGAATCTCACCCTCACTCCGAACTCTGGAGCATTTCCTTCATGGATGTGTGTGTGTTGAGCTACAGCACATTCTGTTAATTACAAAACCTAATAATAATGATGGGCCACAAGCTGTTCTGTAGCTAAAATGATTTTTGAACTAATTTACTCTGCTGTTAATTGCATTTAGTTGTTAAAAGTTTTTAAATTCTTGTTGCTGTTGCAGTTGATTTGAATGAACCTTTAGATTCAGTATTGGAGTTTGCTTTAAATGACTTTGTGTTTCTTTCTTTCATAGTTTCAAGTCTCATTAAAGTCTCTCTGATTGCTTTGGGCTGTGCTGCGCTGATCCTGATTCTGCTGTTCATCACTGCATGTCACTTTTACAAGAGGGAACAGCTCAAGTTGACACCAGGTCAGTTCATTTTAAATCTGTAGTCGGTACAGTAAGGTTAAAATGTAATGCTGTAGCTGCAAATGCAAGGAGTAATTACAGAGCCAAACGCATCGGTTAAGTAAGGAATAATTGATTCCGGGCCGTTGAATTATTAGAAAAATAATGCACACCCGAGGCGGTAATGCGGTCTTGATGCAAATTATTCTAATAATTCAACGGCCTGGAGTCAATTATTCCACTTGTACTAGTTACCACACAGTTATTTATTTCAAGACATTTGTCAGGTTTTGACGTTAAACTGCTCTTGTGTGTGGGAGTCATTTGTTACGCATACAAACCCAAGACTCTGTTGCTCATTCCCAAAGAAGACTTTGAATGCAAAAGCCTCTAAAAGCCATCTCGGTCAAAAATTAGATAACGGTACTGAGTGAATGCTCTCCGCACATAGTATACGTTCATCAAATACTTTCACTTCAAACCCACTGAATCCCAGCCTCAGCCCATTCAGAAGTACTGTTTCGTAGGTTGAAACCTATACATACACTCTAAAAAAATGGCGCTATATGGCACTAAAAGTGGTTATTGACTCATAGGGGAACCACTTTTGGTGCTATATAGCACCATCTCTTAAAGGGATCCCATGGTGTCAAGACTTGTATGGCTTAATATAACATAAATTATGTCTCTTACTGAAATATGTTGTAGAAAACCAATGAAAGATCCATTATATATTTGGACAATGGGCGGCGCCATTTTGTTTGCGTTCTAGGTTGATGACGTAGAATGGTTGCACTCGGCAATCAACTGGCGCTACCCATAGCTATTTTTACCACAACACACCTCGAAACATGTTTCAGAGTTAAACAAAACCAATCAATTGCTTTGTAAGTCTCAACACCATGGGATCACTTTAACAGGTTCTGTAAATTGTAGCAGTCATCCCAAGAACCACAGAAGCACCACTGAATAACCACTGAATAACCACTGAAGAACCACTGAATAACCGCTGAAGAACCGCTGAATAACCGCTGAAGAACCACTGAATAACCACTGAATAACCACTGAAGAACCACTGAATAACCACTGAATAAACACTGAATAACCACTGAAGAACCACTGAATAAACACTGAATAACCACTGAATAACCACTGAAGAACCACTGAAGAACCACTGAATAACCACTGAATAACCACTGAATAACCACTGAAGAACCACTGAAGCACCACTGAAGAACCACTGAAGCACCACTGAATAACCACTGAATAACCACTGAATAACCACTGAAGAACCACTGAAGAACCACTGAATAACCACTGAATAACCACTGAATAAACACTGAATAACCACTGAAGAACCACTGAAGCACCACTGAAGAACCACTGAAGAACCACTGAATAACCGCTGAAGAACCACTGAATAACCACTGAAGAACCACTGAATAACCACTGAAGCACCACTGAAGAACCACTGAAGAACCGCTGAATAACCGCTGAATAACCGCTGAAGAACCGCTGAATAACTGCTGAAGAACCACTGAATAACCACTGAAGAACCACTGAAGCACCACTGAATAACCATTGAAGAACCGCTGAATAACCGCTGAAGAACCGCTGAATAACCGCTGAAGCACCACTGAAGAACCACTGAAGAACCACTGAAGCACCACTGAAGAACCACTGAAGCACCACTGAATAACCATTGAAGAACCGCTGAATAACCGCTGAAGAACCACTGAATAACCACTGAAGAACCACTGACTAACCACTGGAGAACCACTGAAGCACCACTGAAGCACCACTGAAGAACCGCTGAATAACCGCTGAAGAACCGCTGAAGAACCACTGAATAACCACTGAAGAACCACTGAAGCACCACTGAATAACCACTGAAGCACCACTGAATAACCACTGAATAACCACTGAAGAACCACTGAAGCACCATTGAAGAACCACTGAATAACCACTGAAGAACCACTGAATAACCACTGAAGAACCACTGAAGAACCACTGAAGAACCACTGAAGCACCACTGAAGAACCACTGAAGAGCCACTGAATAACCACTGAAGCACCACTGAAGAACCACTGAAGAACCACTGAATAACCACTGAAGAACCACTGAATAACCACTGAATAACCACTGAAGCACCACTGAATAACCACTGAAGCACCACTGAAGAACCACTGAAGCACCACTGAAGAACCACTGAATAACCACTGAATAACCACTGAAGAACCACTGAATAACCACTGAATAACCACTGAAGAACCACTGAATAACCACTGAAGCACCACTGAATAACCACTGAAGCACCACTGAAGAACCGCTGAAGAACCACTGAACACCACTGAAGCACCACTGAAGCACCACTGATACCCCTTTTCCACCAGAATGAACCGGGTGCTAGTTCAGAGCCAGAGCTAATCCCAGTTCATAGTTGGTTCAACTGAGGAGCCTTCTAAGAACCGTTTGCTTTTCCACATGCTGAGAGCCACAACAGAGCCAGGTCTTATGTCACTGTATGCGTCTCATATTTCTCAGCAACGCTAGCGAGGCAGAGGCAGTGTTGCCAAATTGGGCGACTTCATCACAGTTGCCGCGGGCTGCTTTTCATGTCCGCGGGTTGAAGTGACCCGAATTATGTGATATTTAGCCCCGGGAATGCAAATGTTAGTAGGCAACCATGCCAAAAAAACACATATTTTACCCCCAAATGTGATTTTTACCGGGGAAGCCCCCCTGAAACGCGATTGGGCTTGTTTTGAGTAGCAATTGGGCGAGTTTTGTTGTGAAAACCTGCCAACCCTGGGCAGCGGGAAACACAAACACACAGACCGATCCACGTATGATATAAAAAAAACGCATGAGTGAATCAAAAGCATAAGGAGTCGTGTGCTCTCTCTGGACTCGTTATCATACGGCGATCGGTCTCTGCACAGCACCGCTGCCAACAAGCCTTCCATCAACAATGCAAACGTTGCGTTTCTGTTGATTCTCATGGCTTTACGATCCTGCATCAAAACACAATGAAAACACAGCGAATCCAACGCATTCATGCAGTTCGCCGTAATTTGTATAGACAGAGATTACAAACGAGCAGCAGCTGTTAGCTCCATTAGCTGCTATTTCAACAATGGCGGATCTCAAAAGTTTGTGTTCGTCTTGTTGACCCCGCCCCCAGCGCCTGACGTAATCGGTTCTTACTTCTAGCCCTGTTCTAGTCCAGCAATGTTTTGGTGCTACTTAAGGACCACCTTTCCTGGCTCGGAGCTGGGGCTTTGGGTGTGGAAACACAAAGAACTGATTTGGAACTAGGCTCTGGCTCCGATCTAGCTCTGCTTTGGTGGAAAAGGGGTATGAATAACCACTAAAGAACCACTGAATAACCACTGAAGAACCGCTGAAGCACCACTGAATAACCGCTGAAGAACCACTGAATAACCACTGAAGAACCACTGAAGAACCACTGAACAACCACTGAAGCACCACTGAAGAACCACTGAAGAACCACTGAAGAACCACTGAAGCACCACTGAAGCACCACTGAAGAACCCCTGAATAACCACTGATACCCCTTTTCCACCAAAGCAGAGCCAGAGCTAGATCGGAGCCAGAGCTAGTCCCAGTTCATAGTTGGTTCAACTGAGGAGCCTGCTAAGAACCGTTTGCGTTTCCACAGGCTAGTAGAGCCACAACAGAGCCAGGTCTTACGTCACTGTATACGTCTCATCTTTCTCAGCAACGCTAGCGGGAAACACACACACACCAGGCTTGTTTGAGATGCATCGGCGCTGCGCAGACCGATCCACGTATAATATTTTAAAAGACGCATGAGTGAATCAAAAGCATAAGGAGTCGTGTGCTCTCGCTGGACTCGTTATCATACGGAGATCGGTCTCTGCACAGCACCGCTGCCAACAAGCCTTCCATCAACAACTATTGATTAACGTGGCTTTACGATCCTACATCGGCATGAAAACACAGCAAATCCAACGCATTCGTGCAGTTCGCCGTAATTAGCATAGACGGAGATTACAAACGAGCAGCAGCTGTTAGCTCCATTAGCTGCTATTTCAACAATGGCGGATCTCAAGTCTGTGTTCGTCTTGTTGACCCCGCCCCCAGTGCCTGACGTAATCGGTTCTTACTTCTAGCCCTGTTCTAGCCCAGCTATGTTTTGGTGCTACTTAAGAACCACTTTTCCTGGCTCGGAGCTGGAGCTTTGGGTGTGGAAACACAAAGAACCGATTTGGAACTAGGCTCTGGCTCCAATCTAGCTCTGGCTCTGCTTTGGTGGAAAAGGGGTATGGATAACCGCTGAATAACCGCTGAAGAACCACTGAAGAACCACTGAAGAACCACTGAAGCACCACTGAAGAACCACTGAAGAACCACTGAAGCACCACTGAAGAACCCCTGAATAACCACTGAATAACCACTGAAGAACCACTGAAGAACCACTGAAGCACCACTGAAGCACCACTGAAGAACCACTGAAGAACCACTGAAGCACCACTGAATAACCGCTAAAGAACCACTGAAGAACCACTGATACCCCTTTTCCACCAAAGCAGAGCCAGAGCTAGATTGGAGCCAGATCCTAGTTCCAAATCGGTTCTTTGTGTTTCCACACCCATAGCTCCAGCTCCGAGCCAGGAAAAGTGGTTCTTAAGTAGCACCAAAACATTGCTGGGCTAGAACAGGGCTAGAAGTAAGAACCGATTACGTCAGGCGCTGGGGGCGGAGTCAACAAGACGAACACAGACTTGAGATCCGCCATTGTTGAAATAGCAGCTAATGGAGCTAACAGCTGCTGCTCGTTTGTAATCTCCGTCTATGCTAATTACGGCGAACTGCATGAATGCGTTGGATTCGCTGTGTTTTCGTTGTGTTTTGATGCCGATGTAGGATCGTAAAGCCATGTGAATCAATAGTAACGCAACGTTTGCAGTGTTGATGGAAGGCTTGTTGGCAGCGGTGCTGTGCAGAGGCCGATCGCCGTATGATAACGAGTCCAGCGAGAGTACACGACTCCTTATGCTTTTGATTCACTCATGCGTTTTTTTAAATATTATACGTGGATCGGTCTGCGCAGCGCCGATGCTTCTCAAACAAGCCTGGTGTGTGTGTGTTTCCCGCTAGCGTTGCTGAGAAAGATGAGACGTATACAGTGACGTAAGACCTGGCTCTGTTGTGGCTCTACTAGCCTGTGGAAACGCAAACGGTTCTTAGCAGGCTCCTCGGTTGAACCAACTATGAACTGGGACTAGCTCTGGCTCTGATCTAGCTCTAGCACTGCCTTGGTGGAAAAGGGGTATGAATAACCACTGAAGCACCACTGAAGAACCACTGAAGCACCACTGAAGAACCACTGAATAACCACTGAATAACCACTGAAGAACCACTGAAGCACCACTGAAGAACCATTGAAGAACCACTGAAGCACTGCTGAATAACCGCTGAAGAACCACTGAAGAACCACTGAAGAACCACAGAAGCACCACTGAATAACCGCTGAAGAACCACTGAAGAACCACTGAAGCACCACTGAAGAACCACCGAAGAACCACTAAAGAACCACTGAAGCACTGCTGAATAACCGCTGAAGAACCACTGAAGAACCAATGAAGAACCACTGAAGCACCACTGAAGAACCCCTGAATAACCACTGAATAACCACTGAATAGCCACTGAAGAACCACTGAATAACCACTGAAGAACCACTGAATAACCACTGAAGAACCCCTGAAGCACCACTGAAGAACCACTGAAGCACCACTGAAGAACCACTGAAGAACCACTGAAGCACCACTGAAGAACCCCTGAATAACCAATGAATAACCACTGAATAACCACTGAATAACCACTGAAGAACCACTGAAGAACCACTGAAGAACCACTGAAGAACCACTGAATAACCACTGAATAACCACTGAATAACCACTGAAGCACCACTGAAGAACCACTGAATAACCACTGAATAACCACTGAATAACCACTGAAGCACCACTGAAGCACCACTGATACCCCTTTTCCACCAAGGCAGTGCTAGAGCTGGTTCAGAGCCAAAGCTAGTCCCAGTTCATAGTTGGTTCAACTGAGGAGCCTTCTAAGAACCGTTTGCTTTTCCACATGCTGAGAGCCACAACAGAGCCAGGTCTTACGTCACTGTATATGTCTCATCTTTCTCAGCAACGCTAGCGAGGCAGAGGCAGTGTTGCCAAATTGGGCTACTTCATCACAGTTGCCGCGGGCTGCTTTTCATGTCCGCGGGTTGAAGCGACCCCAATTGTGATATTTAGCCACGGGAATGCGAAATTAGTAGGCAACCAAAAAACACATTTTACCCCCAATTGTGATTTTTACCGGGGAAGCCCCCCTGAAACGCGATTGGGCTTGTTTTGAGTAGCTATATAGCATCCCAGAAAGAGCACACCCTTGTCTGATGCCTCTAATACCCCTTTTCCACCAAGGCAGTGCTAGAGCTAGATCGGAGCCAGAGCTAGTCCCAGTTCATAGTTGGTTCAACCGAGGAGCCTGCTAAGAACCGTTTGCGTTTCCACAGGCTATTAGAGCCACAACAGAGCCAGGTCTTACGTCACTGTATACGTCTCATCTTTCTCAGCAACGCTAGCGGGAAACACACACACACCAGGCTTGTTTGAGATGCATCGGCGCTGCGCAGACCGATCCACGTATAATATTTAAAAAAACGCATGAGTGAATCAAAAGCATAAGGAGTCATATGCTCTCGCTGGACTCGTTATCATACGGCGATCGGTCTCTGCACAGCACCGCTGCCAACAAGCCTTCCATCAACACTGCAAACGTTGCATTACTATTGATTCACATGGCTTTACGATCCTACATCGGCATCAAAACACAACGAAAACACAGCGAATCCAACGCATTCATGCAGTTCGCCGTAATTAGCATAGACGGAGATTACAAACGAGCAGCAGCTGTTAGCTCCATTAGCTGCTATTTCAACAATGGCGGATCTCAAGTCTGTGTTCGTCTTGTTGACCCCGCCCCCAGCGCCTGACGTAATCGGTTCTTACTTCTAGCCCTGTTCTAGCCCAGCAATGTTTTGGTGCTACTTAAGAACCACTTTTCCTGGCTCGGAGCTGGGGCTTTGGGTGTGGAAACACAAAGAACCGATTTGGAACTAGGCTCTGGCTCCAATCTAGCTCTAGCTCTGCTTTGGTGGAAAAGGGGTATAAGAGCCTTAAAGGGGGCACATAAGTCACCATTTACCTTCAGTATGCTTTCAACATCACAGTACAAAACTCTTTGTACTCTATTTTATCAATAAAAACCTTTTCAAAGCCAAAAGCCTCTAAAAGATCCCATAAATAACTATGTTCAACTCGATCGAATGCTTTTTCTTGATCTATTGATATTAATCCAAAATCTACATTTAAGAGCCTACCAACATCTAGAACGTCTCTAATAAAAGAAATATTATCAACAATTTGTGTGCCTGGTACACATTAAGTCTGATCAGGGTGGATGACCTCCTCCAAAACTTTACTCAATCTTATAGCTAGCGCTTTAGATAAAATGTTATAATCGCTGCACAGCAATGACACAGGCCTCCAGTTTTTAATGTCACTGAGGTCTCCTTTCTTTGGCAGCAGCGTGAGGACTGCTCTACTGCAGCTCAGTGGCAACTTGCCACTGTCCAGACTTTCATTGATCACAGCAAGCAGATCTGCACCCATTTCTGGCCAAAAAGACTTATAAAAGTCTATCGATAGGCCATCTATACCCGGTGCTCTGCCGCTTTCCATACTTCGAAGAGCTTTATGTAGCTCTTCTAAGGTCACCGCTCTGAAGAGTTCAGTATTGCCTTCTTCAGACACCTGAGGAAGACCTTCAATGAACACATTATAACTCGACCCGTTTATTTCACTACTGTACAGCTCTTTATAAAATTCTACCGCTCTCTTGCGAATCTCTACATTATCCGACAAGAGTACACCATCTTTTGAACGGAGGGCATATATGCATCTCTTTTGACCCTTTTTCTTTTCCAAATTAAAAAAAAAAAACTTTGACGATATATCCATCCACTCTATATTCTGAAACCGTGATCTGATCAGAGCCCCCTGTGATTTCAGATCTATCAAACCAGCCAATTCTTTCTTTTTTTTATCTAAAATATCAATAAGCACATGATTCTGCACAATATCAACAGATTCTTGAAGTTTTTTTATGTCTTCTTCTAAGTCAATCATTGAACGAGTTAAGTCTTTAGTGATATTGAAAGTATACTGCTGACACAACTGTTTCATTTGAGTTTTACCAAAGTCCCACCATTGCTGCAGAGACTGGAAACCAGACTTCATGGTTCTAAAATCACTCCAAAAAAACTTTAAAATGTCTCTAAATTTTTCATCACCTAATAAACTATTATTAAAATGCCACAAAGCACTCTTGGGTTTTATAGATCGTAAAGTTACAAAACATTGCACTAAAATATGATCTGAAAAACTTACTGGTATAATAGAACTTTCTCTAAAAAAATTAAGTTGATGATTAAAACCATAAAATCTGTCCAACCTTGCTAACGACAACAAATGATTATATGAATGGACCCAAGTATATTGCCTCTGTGTCTTATGAAAGTTCTTCCAAACATCTACAAGATCATGGGTTTCTATTAACTGAGTTAATCTTCTTCTAGAAGCCATATGAGGCTCAACATGATTCCTATCTGAGGCATATTCAGTACAGTTAAAATCACCTCCTAATAACAAAACATCTTCAGTACCACAATCACTTAATACCTCACATATTGTATTTAAAAAAACATTCTTTCCACTGCAATAGTGGGAGCATATACACAAACAAAAATAAAAAAATTTTTTTTAAATTGAGCTCTTATGTTTAAAATTCTTCCATTCAAAATGTCTTCTATTTGATATGAAATTGGAATACAATTCTTAGAAAATAAAATAGCAACTCCTCCACTAAGAGATGATTTATGACGTAATATAGATAAGCCATCATATTCTCTTGCCCAGTCTGCTTCATTATTAACGTCACTATGTGTTTCTTAAACAAAATATCAATTTTTTTATATTCATTAACTCATATAGATCAAACCTTTTCTTCTCTTCTCTTGCCCCATTTAAATTAAGAGAAGCAATATGAAGATCTCTCATAAATGAAAAGAAAAGGATACTCAAGAAACACAAATGTAAACTCATCTCATAAAAAGTGTAATTTTAAACTATGTCATTACCAACATTAACACCCATCTGGAAACTCACTTTAGTGAGGATCTTTTTCAGTCTAAAAACCTCTTGATCTGAAAACAGACCCTCACTCTTGAAAGCTTTTGCTCTCTCAACAAATTGCTCCAAATCAGGAAAATATTCTCCAATGCGCACATTTCTTGCATTTTTAGTTACTCTTAGGAAGAACTTTATATCATCAATATTATAGGGACGACTCAGGGATTCATTTTGAGATTTAGCATAAGAGACACAGTTTCGCTCTCTGTATCAGTTTGACTCATTTCAATGTTATCCATTTTTGCTTGTTTGCTACATTGACGCTGCTTTAATTTCCTCTTTTGTGGTGTTTTAAACACACTCATCATGTTCTCCTACCCCTTCCATATCTTGGCTTTTTTCAGAGCTTTGCTTATTCAGCCCACTGTCTGACTGAGGCCTGTCTGATACCTCATCTTCCGCTTCTGCTATAGCTACTTGTTCCTCACCCATCTGTTTTATTACTTCCAATTCTCCTTTTTCTTCCACAAAATCTACATCCACAAGTTTTTGCTCAACACTCTTTTCAACTACCCTTGATGTAGTAGGCGACTCATTACTAACAGTTTGCACCAAATCAACACTTTCAACCATCACAGGAGTTTTATTTATCCCACCTTTTTTTGGACAAACCCTCACAAAATGTCCAGTTTCCCCACAACTAAGACATTTCATGTTATTAGTTGTGGCATAAACTGCATAGTTAAAATCCTCATGGTGAAAATTAAACGTTAGATCCAAATCTTCCTTGTTATCTTTTAACACCATGTAAACAAACCGTCTGAAAGACACCACATGCTTCAATAACGGCGATTTACTTCCAATTTGGATCATCTTAATTGGGGACACTAGCTTACCATATCGTTCTAACATCTGCGCAAGTACCTCATTTTTAATGAAAGGTGGTACGTTCGACAAAGTAACCTTTTTTGAAGGAGTAGATAACTGTAGCACCGGGACAAATGCATGATCAATCACTACCCCACTTTCAACCAGGTTATTTGCCAACTCGACAGTTTTCAGAAAAACAACAACTGCGTTATTCATCCTCGATGCGGACACAACGCTCTCATAAACAATCACTTTCCCTACAGCTAAACTGCACTCTTCAATACTCGCGTTTGAGGCAATCTTAACAGCATGACGCCGTGTGAGAAAATCCAAATTCCCAATGTTTTTAGCCGCCATGCTGCCAGTATAGTAACTGGCAGACAGGGAGCTCAAAATACACCTTCTCGGAAACTACCGATAATATAATGCAAAAGAGAGAAAAAAGATAGAAAATAAGAACTTTCTTTTTGGCACAAAGCCACAAAAAAAGTCCACACTCACCGCACTCCGTTCACTCACTCACTCAACAGACGCTCACGCATGCGCACATGAAAGGGAGAGAGAGAGAGAGAGAGAGAGAGAGAGAGAGAGAGAGAGAGAATGTGAATGACCTCAGTCTGTGCGTCTCTTCAAGTGTTCGACAGCAGCGTCTACTAATACGAAACTGTAAGAACAGCACCTTTATGACCTCGCTAGTGAGAAATGTCATGTAGCTTTTTAGCTGCTAAACTATTTTACTGAATAAATCGTCAGAGCCGCACTGACAACACGTTTCTGCACAAGTGTGTGTCCGCACTGTATGTGAGTACATTTGAGTGGGAGAGAGAGAGAGATCAGGAGAAAGAGAGTATGTGCTTGTCATACATAATAAAACATAATTGGCAAAAAACATGGACATAATTTGTCGTTTTTATCCTATTGTTTACTATATTTATTTGCTTGGTCTGTGTCATTGTTGGTTTTGGTTCTTTTGCTGTTGTCGGCTGTAAGGACGTTTGAAATGGTGGAGTGATATGGAACTGTAATGCGGTCAAGACCTGCTGGAACTACTTTAGCCGTGCGTTTCCCTGACAATAATTGCACAACTTAGAACGTTCGCCAACCAATCAGATTCAAGCATTCAACAGCCCCGTAGTGTAATATTCCTTAAATACTGAGAGGATTTGTGGCATATATGTTATATATGCTGCATCGATTTGTAAAGACTATTGGTTCAAAGGCCAGAAGTAGAAACATTACAGGTGTGGTGAAGATGATCTGAGGCAGTTTTGCTGGAGATTGAACATACTTTGTCAGGTCATGAAAAACAATAGGCAAATTGGTTCAAAATGGCAGAAAGACTTTGAAACTATTTTGTTCCACAAGCCTCATGAATATAACTTTAAAATAGATTATTTGACTCCATAATGATTTTTGACTATTCATTTTACTCATGTATGATCGTGATATTCACAGCAAAGTTAAAGTCATTGGGTCTCATTCATGAAGTACACGCAGAATTATTTTTGCAAATCATTCATTAAGCTTTTCTGACATAAATGTGTTTGTATTTTTACAATGTTAGTTTGTATAAAAACTATTTGCACCAACTTCCAACGTATAAAAGGTGTGTAAAACATCCAAACATTTGGTGTTCTTTTGAGCAAATCAATGATGATGCAATTTGACAACACAATTTTACATTATACAACATATAATAACAAATTAGTTAAACAATTAGTTAAATGTGAACATAAATTGCTAATTGTTAATGCACACCCTGTCTATGAATAATTGAAGGGTTATGAAGCATTTGTGGATCCAGAGGAGAGTTTATAGGAAGGCACTTTTTACATGTAAATTACTCAGAATTTACTCATATATTTATGATGGTTTTATAAATTTTATTTTATTAGTTTTATTTTTATAAATCGGGTCGTTTGACACTGACGTAAAACCCCACTTTATTCACCCCAATGGAAAGCATATTTACACTATCTGAATTGTTCCCTATTTAGTGCACTATGTGCAATTCTCCATGTTGAAAATAGTAAATGTGGGAACAAATGACCGATTTCAGCCACAGCTTCAGCTTCTATTTATAATGTAGGGGGGCGGGACGCTTTAGATTCTAGAGAGCATTTGATTGGACAAAAAATCTGATGAGAAGCTGAAGGGACTTTAAAGGGTTAGTTCACCCAAAAATGAAAATGATCCCAAATTGACTCACCCTCAAGACATCCTAGGTGTATATGGCTTTCTTCGTTCAGCCAAACACAATCTGAGTTATATTGAACAAATATCCTGGCTCTTACAAGCTTTATAATGCCAGTGAATGGTAAAAAAAAAATGTTGAAGCCCAAAAAGAGTGCATCCATCCATCATAACAGTAATCCATACGACTCCAGGGGGTTAATAAAGCCCTTCTGAAGCAAAGCAATGCGTTTATGTGAGAAAAATATCCATATTTCTAACTTTATAAACTATAATCACTTGCTTCCAGTAACGGCCCTACGTGAGTCGAGTTCTGGCGGAAGAGTGACCTCTGACCCGACACATGATGTATTGACGAACATAGAAACGCAGAAGATTGAGAAACAAAACACCGGTCACAAATTATAAGTCTAAATATAAAGAGAAATGTCGGAGAAGCTTGAGTTTGTTGCCCAGCGCTATTTGTTTGAGCCGCGAGAGGCATCTACTCTCACCTAAGCTTACTCTACGCCTAAAGACCAAAGTACCCTTAGTTTTTTTACACGTTTGCGAGCATGCACGTACAGTCGAACGCACAGCCCTGCAAAGTATACTTCTTTTGACTTGTACACGTACACAAGCGTTCGGCACATGCTCAGTTTTGAGCAATCGCTCGCCATGAGCACTGTCCTTCGGATGAGACGTTAAACTGAGGTCCTGACTCTCTATGGTCATTAAAAGTCCCAGGATGTCCTTTGGAAAAAGAGTAGTGGTGTAACCCTGGCATCCTGGCCTAATTTGGCCTCCTAATAATCCCCATACTGATTGGCTTCATCGCTCTGTCTTCTCTCCACCAATCAGCTGGTGGGCGTTCTGGCTGTGTGCTTCGCGTCATTGTCATGTTGGAAGACCCAGCCTCGACCCATATTCAATGCTCTAACTGAGGGAAGGAGGTTGTTCCCTAAAATCTCGCAATACATGGCCCCGATCATCCTCTCCTTAATACAGTGCAGTCGCCCTGTCCCATGTGCAGAAAAACACCCCCAAAGCATGATGCTACCACCCCCATGCTTCACAGTAGGGATGGTGTTCTTGGGGTGGTACTCATCATTCTTCTTCCTCCAAACAAACACGTTTAGTGGAATTATGACCAAAAAGTTCTATTTTGGTCTCATCTGACCACATGACTTTCTCCCATGACTCCTCTGGATCATCCAAATGGTCATTGGCAAACTTAAGACAGGGGAACCTTCCGTGCCATGCATGATTTCAAACCATGACGTCTTAGTGCATTACCAACAGTAACCTTGGAAACGGTGGTCCCAGCTCTTTTCAGGTCATTGACCAGCTCCTCCCGTGTAGTTCTGGGCTGATTTCTCACCTTTCTTAGGATCATTGAGACCCCACGAGGTGAGATCTTGCATGGAGCCCCAGTCCGAGGGAGATTGACAGTCATGTTTTGCTTTTTCCATTTTCTAATGATTGCTCCAACAGTGGACCTTTTTTCACCAAGCTGCTTGGCAATTTCCCTAGCCCTTTCCAGCCTTGTGGAGGTGTACAATTTTGTCTTTAGTGTCTTTGGACAGCTCTTTGGTCTTGGCCATGTTAGTAGGTGGATTCTTACTGATTGTATGGGGTGGACAGGTGTCTTTATGCAGCTAACGACCTCAAACAGGTGCATCTAATTAGGATAATAAATGGAGGTGGACATTTTAAAGGCAGACTAACAGGTCTTTGAGGGTCAGAATTCTAGCTGATAGACAGGTGTTCAAATACTTATTTGCAGCTGTATCATACAAATAAATAGTTAAAAAATCATATATTGTGATTTCTGGATTTTATTTTTTAGATTATGTCTTTCACAGTGGAAATGCACCTACGATGACAATTTCAGACCCCTCCATGATTTCCAAGTGGGAGAACTTGCAAAATAGCAGGGTGTTCAAATACTTATTTTCCTCATTGTATATGGTGTCCAATAAGTGAACAAATCTTTTCAGTCGATTATTTAACTCTAAATCAGTCAAACAGTTCAATTATGTTGTTTTCCCATCTCATGTTCAATGCAAAGCTCTTATTGCACGTTTTTAAAAAATACACAATTGACTCAACCAGTCAGAAATTTTGTAATTTATAAACCGCAATGGAAAGTTTTGGTCGTGGGTCGTAAAATACTTCACTTCTGTGGAAACACCAGCATTAGAAACATAGGTTGAGATCTTCCTTATAGAGGAAGAATCTCATACAAACTAGTCTTGGTCTTCATTACTAGATGTTTTTTTTTTTCAACATTTGTTTTTTTGCTACTTTCTCAGTAAAATAGTTTCACTACTGAAAAGGATTTGTCAGTTTGCTGTAGACTAATGGTGCATTCACACCGGACGCAAAATAAATCGAGCTATTTGCGCTATTTGGACGCTTGAACATTTTGAGTTTACTCGCTTCATTCACGCATGACATTCACTTCACAACAGACACGAATTCGCGTCATGGGAGGGGCTTCTGCCAGCGGATCGTCTCGTTGAGAAATGGCGGACATGGGCTGTGTTCACACTTGACGTCTTTTTTGTAAAAATATTACTGTTCATGTGTGACAACTTTGTTTTAAGACTTTTTCAGGCAATAATGTAGTTGTTTAAAGCTCAAATCTGTGGCTTATATATAAAGAGAGAGCCTATTTAAACATTTTATCTGGCGTTTTCGGAGTTGTGAGATCCAGACGATCAGCGGAGCTCAGCGGTCATTAACCCCGGCGAGAGCAGCCTTTCCTCGACCAGTCCTTCAGCCGTCTGCCGCTGGCTCTGATGTCTCTGTGGTGTCTCGAGCTATAATTCGTCTTGTGTAGATGTAACGGCGATCTTTGGGCTCATGGATCTATAATTTGTTCCCTGGCAAATCGTTTAGGCTGAGGGCAAAGTGAAGTTTCATTACTTTTTTATTTTTAGGCTATAACTTTACGTTACCGTTGTAGCCGACTAGCGCTGACTTTGAATGTTTGACTGAATTGTTTGCTTTCTTTCATGTATAGCTTCTTATACCTTTTACTTCTACTTTTATATTATTGATCATACATAAACTTGCAATTAACAAAAAGAGACTGGGTTGTGTTTCATGTAATTTAATGTTATCACAATGATAATCATATGCACACTTGTCTGAACCAGATATTAATATATGGTTAATATAAACCAGATATTCTCCTCATTGTTGTTACTACTAGAGCAGGCTCCTGATTGGTTAATATCCGCCAAAGTTCAGATTTTTCAACTCGGCCGATTCGGGCGAATCACACATCAAACGCTCATTTCGCGTCGCATCTTTCGCGCAAATCACACATCAAAAACTCAATTTGTGTGTCATTTGCGCCGCAGAATGTCTATTTGTGTCTTTGCATTGACTTAACATGTAAATCACTCGTGCAAATCGCGTCATTCGCGTCCGGTGTGAACACACCATAACAGACTCGTACTGACACCATTTCTCGTTTCTGTCTGCAGAATCAGTTCCAGCTGCTGATGTGGAATACGCCACGGTCAGGCCGCAGACAAAGAGGAAGGAGAGAAAAGAGGAAGAGGTTCAATACGGAGAGGTGACCTTCACTCCGAACAACTCAAACGCTCACCAGGAGCCTAAGGAGTGTTTGTACTCTCAGGTACAGAGACGCTAGTTTCACAACAAAAGTTGTGTAAATTAAGGCCTTGTGTCCGTTTATGTTCACTTTGGGAGTTTTACAGTTTATATAAAATATATTCATGGAGTATCAGAGAAAAAATGTTGTAACTTCTTTTGTTTGATCATGCATATTAATGAAGATATTGTATGTTGATAGTGTGTGTCGTGTTATGGACTATCCCAGCTAACAAAAACATGTTCTAAGATAAGTTCTTATAAAGTTATGAAAACGAAGACTGGCTTGATTAAGTGAGTCAACAGGCTTCCTGCTTCGCTACTGTTCGGACGCTCTTGCTTACTGCTCCGTGCTTTGCTTATCACTTCTATATTTTATCTCATAATTTCAACTTCAGCAAATCAGCACAGTGCTCAAACGACAAAGCTTGACTCCAATGATAAAATTAGAAACTCTGGTAACTGGATTACTAAACAAAAAGCGGAATATTTCAACCGACCAGCCTCCCACTGTCTTCAGCTTACATTCTGAAGAAGGGAAAACACAGCTGCCTACATTCAAAAGGATAAGAAAATGCCTCTTCTAGAATCTACTTGCTGCACAAACTGCCACAGACTTTTACAAAGGATTGCAGTTCTTGAAACAAAGTTATTTGCGGAACCATCCAACCAGACGAATCACACAGCAGAGCTTCATCATGAACGCCGTCTTCACACTGTCGGTGAGTCCCATAAATGTAGTGCTACTCAACAGGTAGAGAAACAAGTAACTGATCAACACACTAATCGATGGCACAAACAAGGAGCGAGACCCAAAGGCACTCGAGACATCAGATTGTCATGAGCATCACATATTGCTGCAGTAGCATGCTCTACCCCAGACTCAAGGATTGCAAACACTAGTTTCCTACCATCAAATATACATCTTGAAAACAGATTTGAAGTATTAATGAATGTGGGTGAGGAATCCCCAAACGTGATGAATGTGACCGGACACAGATCGAATCAGCCCGTAGCTAACACTGATGCTAACAGGCGCTCAAGGTCGAGCAGACAGCGGCCGTCAGCTCAGAGCGCAGCCGAGCCCAGGACTCTGATAGTGGGGGACTCCACAGTCAGAAACATTAGAAGCAGGGATACAACTACATGCTGCCTTCCACATGCAACAGTTTCTGATGTCAACAGGGAACTTAAGAACATTCTAATGAAACATAAGACTGCAAATCGACTTATCATTCATGTGGGGAAGAACGATATTCAAAGAGAGCAGTCAGAACTCCTTAAGAGGGATTTCAATGAACTTTTTGAAACACTTAGAAAACTGAAAGCTCAGCCGTTCATCAGTGGACCACTTCCAGCAAGAGGAACAAATAGGTTCTCACGGCTACTTGGGCTTAATACATGGCTGCAAAAAACCTGCAACATGAAGGGAGTGAACTTTATCGACAACTTTAATCTCTTCTGGAGTCAGAGACAACTGTTTACATCAAATGGCCTCCACCCAAACAAACTCGGTGCAAGAGTGCTACAGGACAATATTTATTTTTCCCTTCATCATCCTTCAGCTGTATGTGCTACCCCACTCAACCTGGATGGCACACACACACCAGTACAGAGTATGGACGATCACAGGACTTCATTTCAGCATCTGAATGGACATGCGGTTGACACACCCCACAAGGACAATGATAACACCACGCAGCCACAACAACCACTTCTCATGGACACACTCCCAGCTGAACCCCGCCCTCAGAGCTCACCACAGACACACTGTAACGAATTAGAACTGCTCCAAGTGACACAGATCGAGGCACTAAACAGCAGCATCTCAGCCCAGACTGTGGAGACTGTGGAGGCACTGGTAAAAATGGGGACCATCGGGGGTCAGACTGGTGAACTTTTACGCCTTATGGCTGGTCTGAACATGAAGCTGGATGAAATGTCGAAGTCACTCTATGAACTGGACGATAACATATTGCAGTTTCCAGTAACACCAGAGCAACAGCCCCCCTCACCAGACATGTTATTCCTCTCTACAGCATCCCCGCTTCTGTGCTTCACAGAGAAAATGGATTTTGTTTATACTGGAACCAGACAATCACACTCGATCGCTCCCAGATATCAACCAAAGAGCGTCGAGCCCCACAACCACTAAAGACTGTGGGCCCAGCTCGCTCTGCCCCTCCTCCTATGAGATTTCTTTGGTCACAACGCCAGGGCACACACCCTCCTCCATCTGCACCAAAAACAACTGATACCAGCTCTCAGTGATGTGTTCTGGGTCCTCGCAACGTCAACAGCAACCGTATCAAATGTTTACAAAACAAGCGGGAACCCATGTGCCTGTCTCTTTCTCTATTTCTGTTCTGTTACGTGATAGAAAGACTAAGACCTTCTCAGGCCGTATGGCAAACCCATCTAATCTGCGGCCTGTTACTTGTCAAACTAAGATTACTGTGGGGGAAAAAATTAAAATGAATACTGTTAAGTTAGCACTTTTAAACATCTGTTTACTTAAAAACAAATAATTTCTAGTCAATGACTTAATAACCACAAACAACCTAGATTTTTTGCTTCTAAATGAAACGTGGCTAGAAGACAGCTGCAGTGCAACAGTCCTCAATGAAACAGCCCCTCCTAACTTCAATTTTATGAGTGTCTGCAGGGCAGTCAGGAGGGGGGGGGGGGGGGGGGGGGGTCGCTGCTCTATTTAAAGATGTCTATCAATGTAAGCAAGTATCATTTGGTGACTATTTGTCTCTAGAATATCTGGGCTTTGTGCTAAAAGGTGCTCCACGCATCCTGCTTATCATTATTTACAGGCCTCCAAAATATTCTCCAGCCTTTATTGATGACTTTACAGAGCTGTTATCAGCAATCTCATCTGAGTATGACTGTTTTGCTATTGCTGTGGATTTTAACATTCACATTGACAATGCTGAATCCAGTACAACAAAAGATCTCATGACTGTTCTTAACACTTTTGATTTGACACAACATGTACACGGACCCACACATGATCGTGGACACACTCTAGATTTACTCATCAGTAAGGGTCTAAACATTTCATCGATAGTTATTAAGGATGTGGCACTGTCTGATCATTTCTGTATTTTCTTTGATATATCAATCTCTCCTGCCATTGAAACTAGATCTGTCTCTGTCAAAAAGAGATGCTTAAATGAGAACACTAGTGTGCTGTTTATGAAGGCTATATCTCTAACACCAAGCATATCTGCAGACTCTGTTGACTCTCTTGACTCTTTTAACTCTAAAGTTATGAGTGTATCGATGATATTGCTCCTGTGAAAGTCAGAAAAAAGAGTCAACATCAACCTGCGCCCTTGACACACTCCCCACTTCTTTTTTCAAAAGTGTGTTTAACTGTTTAGAAGCAGATCTCCTAGAAGTGATAAACGCCTCACTTCTTTCTGGTACTTTTCCAAACTCCCTTAAAACCGCAGTAGTTAAGCCTCTCCTGAAAAAGAGAAATCTGGATAACTCCATACTGAGCAACTACAGACCAATCTCAAATCTCCCCTTCATAGGCAAGATCATTGAAAATGTTGTTTTCAGTCAGCTGAACAAATTCTTGAACTCAAACGGATACTTTGACAATTTTCAATCTGGTTTCTGACTGCATCACAGCACAGAGACAGCGCTCATAAAGATAATAAATGATATTCGCCTCAATACAGATACAGGCAAAACATCAATTCTGGTACTACTCGACCTCAGTGCTGCATTCGACACTGTTGACCACAACATACTTCTTGACAGGCTAGAAAATTGGGTCAGGCTTTCTTGGATGGACCTCAAATGGTTCAGGTCATACTTAGAAGGGAGAGGTTATTATGTGAGTATAGGTGACCATAAGTCTGAGTGGACATCCATGACATGCGGAGTCCCACAAGGGTCAATTCTTGCACCACTCCTATTCAACCTGTACATGCTCCCACTGAGCCAAATAATGAAAAATAACAAAATGGCTGACCACAGCTATGCTGACCACACCCAGATCTACTGAGCCCTATCGCCTAATGACTACAGCCCCATTGACTCTCTGTGTAAATGCATTGATGAAGTTAACAGTTGGATGTGCCAAAACTTTCTTCAGTTAAACAAAGACAAAACTGAAATCACTACATTTGGAAACAAAGATGAAATTCTCAAGGTGAACGCATATCTTGAGGCAAAAGGTCTAAAACCAAAAAATCAAGTCAGGAATCTTTGTGTGATTTTGGAGTCAGACCTGAGTTTCAGTCGTCATGTCAAAGCAATAACTAAATCAGCTTACTATCATCTCAAAAATATTGCAAGAATTAGATGCTTTGTTTCCAGGCAAGACTTAGAGAAACTCGTTCATGCTTTTATCACCAGCAGGGTGGACTATTGTAATGGTCTTCTCACCGGCCTTCCCAAAAAGCCCATTAGACAGCTGCAGCTCATACAGAACTCTGAGCAGAACCAGAAGATATGACCATATCACACCAGTTCTCAGGTCTTTACACTGGCTTCCAGTTACATTTAGGATCGATTTTAAAGCACTATTACTTGTATATAAGTCACTCAATGACCTAGGACCTCAATACATTGCAGACATGCTGATTAAATACAAACCTGACAGATCACTCAGATCATCAGGATCAAGTCAATTAGAAATACCAAGGGTTCATTCAAAGCAAGGAGAGTCTGCGTTTAGCTATTATGCCAGTCGCAGCTGAACCAGCTTCCTGAACAGATCAGATGTGCTCCAACAGTAGCCACTTTCAAATCCAGACTCAAAACACATCTGTGCACATCTGTCCAGACTCAAAACACATCTGTGCACATCTGTCCAGACTCAAAACACATCTGTCCAGACTCAAAACACATCTGTGCACATCTGTCCAGACTCAAAACACATCTGTGCACATCTGTCCAGACTCAAAACACATCTGTTCACATCTGTCCAGACTCAAAACACATCTGTTCACATCTGTCCAGACTCAAAACACATCTGTTCACATCTGTTCAGACTCAAAACACATCTGTGCACATCTGTCCAGACTCAAAACACATCTGTTCACATCTGTCCAGACTCAAAACACATCTGTGCACATCTGTCCAGACTCAAAACACATCTGTGCACATCTGTCCAGACTCAAAACACATCTGTGCACATCTGTCCAGACTCAAAACACATCTGTTCACATCTGTCCAGACTCAAAACACATCTGTGCACATCTGTCCAGACTCAAAACACATCTGTGCACATCTGTCCAGACTCAAAACACATCTGTGCACATCTGTCCAGACTCAAAACACATCTGTGCACATCTGTCCAGACTCAAAACACATCTGTTCAGCTGTGTATTTACTGAATGAGCTCTGTGCTCTGTCTAAACGCACAGTTACCTGACCAATATTTCTAAAGTAAACCTGACTCTCCATTTTCTTCCACCCCAGATAGGGGATTTCATCTTTATTTTCTATTTTCTTTTAATTCCTATTATAACTGTTATACTATGTATATTTGTATTTTATCCACTTATGAATATTTTAGCTTCATTTCTGTGTAAAGCACTTTAAATTGCCACTGTGTATGAAATGTGCTGAACAAATAAACTTGCCTTGCCTCAGTGCTGGAAATAACAGATGATGGACACAACACGGTAACAAAACAGACATTTAAAGTTTAACACCCACCACAAGTGTAGCATACGAACTCTAAACACCAAATTAATACACGTCAGTTTAAATAGATGTGTGTGTGGTTTGGGTTTCAGTGATGTTTAGATAACTATAAAAGAGTTCACATGTTCCCTTGAACATATTTAGCTATTAGATCTATTGAATTACTTCAGTTAGTTTCTTTAAACAAATTGAAGCATTTAAACTGATATAATATACTATCAGTTTAAATACTTAAATTCGTTTTTATATTATATTATAGGCTATTATATTGTATTATAGTGTAAGCCTAATAAAGAATTGATCTCACAAGGGATCCTTGCCATTAAATCATTTGAAAACCCCTGATATAGAAAATTCATAAGCAATAATGAAACATTTAATAGATGGTTTAATGCCAATACATGACTGCACACAAACACATTAAGAACCATCTCAGTGTAACCGCTCATATTATATTATATTATAAAGAATTGAACTGTCCTGGGGGAGATTTTAATAGTATTTCTTGGTAAATAAGACTACAGTTAACAGCACTGTAAAATGTGCTTAATTTAGTGACTTCTGAATTAACTGTTTTTTAATATATCACTAAGTTACATCAGTGGTTAAATACAATTGAAATGGCACATTAAAGTTAAAACTGCATGATGAAACCATGTGTGTGTGTATTTGTGTGTGTGTGTTACCAAAATGGTTACCAAAATGTCCGCCCAATAGAGGAAAGTTTTGCTTAGAGGGAACATTGCTCTAAATGTCTGAAACTGGTGAAGTTGAAGCAAATGTGCCATATTGTTTCGAAGCTTCGAATCCGACACCCGTCTCTACGGCGACATCTAGTGGTCACTGGCATGTGTTGATCTGAAATACCTTGACAATGATCCATGTAAAAAAAACAAAAAAAACACTGACTACATGATCTTGGTTTTGTAACCTGTAGCCTCCTCATTGTGAATAACTCGTTTTTTTTTTGTGGTCATGAAAAATGAACATTAATAAAATAAATAAAGCCACAATGTGTCACATTTGTTACATAACATTTTTATTAAAAACTATTATTTGCTCTGCTGTTGAAGGAGTTAGCTGACTTGTTGTCCTCTGCACCCTCCAAAATGCCAGGATGAGCTCCTCAAATGGTGCATCAAGGCTGTCTATCACAATACACACATCTCACTTTATTTGGTGTTTCCAAATGGAAATGCTCCCACACCACAGATGTACGGCATCTCTTGTAATGGACGATAACAAAGATAACTTCCTGATTAACAACATCCTCATGCTGGGAACATTTGATATCCACAAATGCAAGTTCTTAAAGGTGAACCCAAGATTTTATTAATTTCATAATGAAATTAACTTTTTTTTAAAATTTTAACTCTTATACAAAAGCTCTCAAAGTTATGAAAATGCAATCAGTCTTTTTTCCATTCTAGAAGAAAATGATCTTCAAACAAAACCCTAGCCCCTTTAATGTTTTTTGTTTCTTTTATTATGATTTGCCTGATATATTTTTCTACTGTAATGTTGTAATACAAAAATGTTCTGTTATTGCCATGCTGTTTGTAAATGATTATTTGTTCAGCAATAAAAAAAAATGTACAGCATCTCTTATGCGGAGCCTCCATTTTTATCTATTCTATTAATATATCTATCTATATATCACCTATGAATCTATATCATTCTATATCTCTCACTTATGCTGTGCTATCTGTCACTATCTAACATATGAATGTGTCACTATATCTATCCTATCTGTCACTGTCTATACATATCAGTCAATATATCTCATTTAAATATAGCTTAACTAACCAAAGTGCACTATAAATCTCTATATCACAAAATCACTGCTATCACAAAATCTCTCTCCTCTCACAAAAACCCACGAGGTGAAGATGGGCTTAATTCACTTTTAAACTGTGGGGAATTAGGTTTATACAGATTTGTGGCTGTGTGGTTTGTTCGCCCCTTTCAATCAAACGCAGTTTCGGCAGGCGCCACCTGAGGAAACACTTGAAGCTTCATTTAGCCGTAGTCACGTGACATGGGTGTTTCGAAACATCTGCGCTTCGGGATCTCAGCAAAGCCGAGGCTCGGTCAGCCATCCCTACTGTTCCGTGGATTACCCGTTTGCCTGTCTCTCCTGTCTTGTTTGCCTGATTGGACTGATCACCTGTTATGACCTCTTGCCTGTTTGTTGACTACGAGTGTGGATTACACTGTAAAAAAAATCCCCGTAAAAAAACGGAAATATTCCGGCAGCTGGGGTGCCAGAAAAAATATAACTGTAATTTAACTGTAATTTAATGTAATTTTACACTAGACATATAAATTTGCAGTCTATTTCAGTAATTAATTTTTTTTGACCATATATCAAAAGTACGTGAAATATATGTAAAATATAACAGTAAAATATCTTAAAATTACCGTTTTTTTTTACAGTGTACCCTTTAAATAAAGCCGCATGTGGATCCTCAACCTTTGAGTCTCGGAGCGGTTCGTTAGAGGAAACATTAAATGAAAGTCAACTTTTTATCATGAATCTCGAGGTGATCTGATGTTCACAATTACTCGAAAATACAGCATTTTTATTTATTATATTTTCAGCTAGGGCTGGGTAAAAAAACATTGATTTCTTGATTTTAATCGATTCTCATTTTTATGAACCGATATCGATTCTTAAACCCCAGGAATCGATTAGTCCTGTTTTCAGTTGATGAATGAACAGAACTTTGCAGAGCCTCCCATCCAATAAATCACAATAAGCTTTGTGCTTTTACTTTTGACATAAAACATTACAATTCTGTCAATTTTACTACAAAATTAAGAAAATAAAGTTTTTGTTAGGGCTGCACGATATATCACTATTAGCATGAAATCACGCTTATTGTGATTTGGCTTATCGTGATTTGGCTTATCATGATTATGAAATCGCAAAGGCTGTGATTTATTTTTTTAATGTATGCAGTGTGTCAGTGCAGGACTGTTCTGTGGTCAGTATTAAATGCTGCTCCATCTGAATTCACTGCAAGTTTGAGTCGCTTATAACGGCCATTTGAAAAAGCAACACACGTCAAACATCTTTCCAAACATGAGAAGCATTTGTGATATGATGGCCATAGGGATTTCCTAGAATGACGTGCGCTATTGGAGTATCTAGCGAGAGCGCCCTCAGACCTGCAGATGGAGCAGCATTTACTACTGATCACTGAGAAGCTGCGCATTAAATAATCACAACCTTTGTCAAATTGCATGCGGTTTAATTGTGATTTATCATGCAGCCCTAGTTTTGACAGATCGCTGTAGAGAGAAGCACAAAGCTCACATGAACCAATCATCTCTCAAAATAAACTTGAATGAACATCTGAAGGTGTGTTAAAAGATACAGTGCAACTTACCGAAATCTGTATCATGTCTCATGTGATTGCTCAGTGTTTCAACCGCGGAAAGACGTCGATAAAATAGCTTGTAAACAATATCACGTAACGTCACATTTACCTCAGAAAAAACATTCAGTCAAACAAACAGTCAGCTAGAAAAAAGCTAAATATATGCACCATATCCATATCGGTCTCAGGTGATGTCACACTCATGAGAACCGAAGTGCATTATGGGTGGAGCCGCCATTTGTAAGGTATCAATGCTGGGGGGTTCTGTTGTTAGAGAGTTGTGTTTTTGATTCATTCAAGGGTCAAAAACTAAACAATGGGGAAAGGTTTTTATCAATATTGGGACGCGAGTGAAGTACAAAGCCCATAATATATAATGGTTTAGCATCCAAATGCATCGCGGATATGGAAACATTTGGATTGGAATGAGAGAGATAGGCTATGTTAGCCTAACACTAGTTACTTTCAGTTTCTCATTAAATTATTTCTTATATTTTTAACTTATATTTGTTTAATTCTTGATCTGTTCTGAATACCGTTAAATTTAAAGGATTTGTTGTGGAGTGAGGGGAACTAAAATAACCTATAGCTGTGTTTGTAGTGTTTATAAGCCAATGATCCTGTAATATACATTGAGAAGAAGAGAGAAGAGTACTATAGTATTCTTCAGAAACACTGGCATGGATCCGCATCAGCTGCCATTTTTGGTGAGATCATCTGTCAGAAACTGAAAGAGCCCATTGAGCAGAGCGTCTATAAGAAGACTGGCAGAGATCTGACAGATGAAATGAGATCGAACTGTGAATCTCTGAAGGGAAACAGATAAAATCTGGAGAAACACATCCTGAAGACACTGGCAGAACAGGAGGATTTGACCAAATACATGAACTACAGTCAGAGCCGGATTAAATAAACGGACTACACTAGGCAGGCTGCATTTTTTGGGCCCCCCTCCATCGATGTTATTTATGAACTGAAATCTGAAACTTACCAAAGTTACTAATAAAAGTTAATTCACATTTTACATAGCATAGTCTTTAGTTACAAATTGGTTCTGTTGTATATTAAACAGTCTATCAGACTATTTTTTGATATTCATTATTTATACGTCATTACACGGCTCTATTAAATGCTATTAAATTATCCTCATCCATTGGGAGTGTCATTGTTAAGGCAGTAGTACCAGTAAATAACCAATAGGTGTCAGTAAACTATGTAAACAGAGCAAATAAGTTTATCTTATTTGCTCTGTTTACATTTAATCAACACATTTAATTAAGATTTTCTGCAAAATGCAATAGCTTACAACATTTATAAATGTTGTAATTAAGAACAAGAAGGCAAACATGACCCCTTCACATTCATCAAGACCATTTAGAAACTGTCTAACAATAAATAATAATAAATATAAGGATGGAGGATTTAAACTGTGGAAAACTAAAGGTATTCAGACTATTAAAGACTTGTATATGGATGGAATACTTCTTACATTTCAAGAATTGTGAAAAACACCCGATTCACTCAAAACATGTTTTTTTTTATATTCACAGCTTAAAAGTTTTATGTCTTCCAGGTCTACAGCAGTGGCGATTTTTTTAAGACTGCAAGGGAAGCTCGGCTTCCCTTATAATGTCACAAAATTAATGGTCAAATATGTACTATTGTATTAATATTTTATTGACTAAAAATGCGTTAGAAAACGTTCATCTCAAAGACGAGTTCGTTCAGAATCAGTTACATATAGCAGGTCGGCTGACTCGATTTCCTTCTCATACATTCCCGCAGTGCATTTCCCTATTGAAGCCCAGCGTCCATTGACTTCAATGGGGCCGCTTTGAACGTTTTTTTTCAGCGCTTCGAAACTAGACGGTCATTGGATAAACGCTTCGATTATGTCCCGCCCACGGACGCTCAGCGTCTCTGGGAGTGAATGGGGAATGGGCTGGCCCGGACTCCGAGCTTCTGCGTGATGATTGGAGGGTCTGTCGAAAGACTGCATCTCCCTTTGACTGACAGCGATTCTGTACTATAAGGAATCACTGAAGCTATTCGCGCTCAGTCCCATCGCGGATTTCTCAAGTTCAGTCGAAATAAAAACTGCTGCAACCTATTTCTTTGATATTTGCTTGGCGAAATTGCTTGATTTTCATCATACATTTCACACAATTATACACCACATTCCTTGTTTCAGTTTTACAGAGTTTAAATTTTTTTTTTAGATCGTTCATTCATTCAATCCTTCATTCATTCATTCATATAACGTTAGTAGGCTAGGCTAGCGTCGTGGGTGAAACTGCGCACGATGGCAGACGGTGCTAATATTGTCGACCTGATTTTGGCGAAGCCATTTGAAAGTGTTCCTTACGAGGAAAAACTTAGAATTAAACAGCAGGGCAGATCAACACCTAAGATTGATTTAGTGCAAAAGATAGGGAAAAATAACAGGTCTTTTCAGCTCTCCTGGTATGACAAAGTTAGCTGGCTGACTGAAAGACTCCTAGTTGGTACGACAGGGTCATAGACCATTTTCTTGAAAAGGAACGTAGGGCAGAATTTACTTTTAAATAAATAGACAATTATGATGTAGGCCGAAAATGAGCTTCCCCTCTCTGACAGACCAGTAGCCGCCACTGGTCTACAGATATTACCGCCGCATCTTCCACCGCGTCTTCGGGCCGTGTCTCCGGGCCTGGCTCTGCTGACTCGAGCAGGTTCACAGCTGTCGGACGGCTGCCCGACAGAAACTTCTGTAAAGCCCCCCGCTGTCTCTTCTTTTGTTCCTCTTCATTTTTTTTCTTTTTACGTTTTGCCGCACCCGAAAGTATCTTGAATGTTAGCCTACTTAAAAAACACACCTGCCTGCTAGCTTTGTTTCTAACCTCTGCCCGCCACTGACGTCTCCTCGGTCTTAACTGGCTGGCGCCACAGTCACGGGCTGGCGTTAATACAGTCACGGGCTGGCGTTAATGTGACATAATGTAACAGTCTATGGTTAAGATAAACATCGTCACTATTTTTAGTTAATTAATAAATATTGAAATAAATTGTAGATAGGACATTTGTACATTTTATTTTATTTTTATTATTATTATAATTTTTTTTTTTTTTTTTTTTTTTCCTCTGTCTGGGCCCCATCCCGCAAATCGGGCCCTAGGCACGTGCCTAGTTTGCCTTTGCGTTAATCCGGCTCTGACTACAGTCATAATCCCAGAGATCACTTCAAGAGTTTCATCAGAGATGAAGTCAGTCGGTACATCACTGAGAAGTTCAGTGTCAGTGTTTTACCCAAAGATGGAGGAGAACATTAAACTCCTGCAGCAGAAGATCATAACTCGGCTCATTAATCTACTATTAATGCAATAAGTTGACCTCAGACAACCGTATAAAAAAATTAAAAAGCCAGTTCATGACCCTTTTAAAATTGAAGTACATTTAATTGTGCTTAAAAAGTAGTTCCCTTTCGAGGGAACTCTCACTGCGTCTGGTTAGACACTTCGGGGATACTCCCTAAGCACTAGCGAATCTGAAGTCCGTATAGAAACTAGTCCAATCTGATTGGTCGTGCGTGATGACGTCATCGTGACGGCGTACCCGGAAGTATAAAGGGGCGAGCCGGCGCATTGAAACAGCAGTTATTGCTCTTCAGCATAGCGCTCTGTGTGACAAGTCTGTCTATTTACTGTTGTCTGTCCAAGAAGTGTGTGTGTGAGAAGGTTCTTTTTAGCAAGTAATTTAAAAAGAAAGGAAGAGAATGAGTGAGAACTACAGGCAGTGTGTGCATCCGTGTCCACGTTACATCTCTGGCTCGGATGCACACCTGGCGAGGGAGCCACCTGTCAACACTGCGAGCTGCTCCCGCTCAGACTGCTTCGTTCTCGGCTGGCCGTTTTTGATGAGGGCGACCAGCCTTGTGAACCTCGTGGTTCTGGACCCGCGGCTGTCGAGGCAGCGCGGCGTCGCAGATCATGGGGTTCACAGCGGGACTTGTCAGAGGATTTTGGGACTGCTGCGGCACTTTCCCAATCCTCCTCTGACAGTGCCGATGATCTTCCTCCCCGTGTGGAAGCCCGCGCTGCGGCTTCTTCCCCCGGGGTGGAGGATCCGATGCTGATCCTCTCTGGTTCTGAGGAGCCGGATGAGGGTGGCATCGCGGCAGGTGGAGAAGCAGGAAGTTTATTAGTGCTTCTTCCACCTGCCCAAGAGGAGCTGGTCGAGGTTTTGACCCGTGCGGTGGCCAAACTAAACATCAGTTGGCCACAGGAGGCGCCGGATGTTCAGCCAACTAGTAGGCTGGACGACCGGTTCCTTCCTCGCCGGGTGCAAACACCTCGCCGGGGCTTACCGTTCTTCCCGGATCTGCACACCGAGGTGTGTAGATCGTGGAAGAAACCCTTCTCCTCGCGAGTTTCTAACCCCCCTGTTTTGGACTATTCTAATGTCCTGGGGGCTCGCGAGGCAGGGTATGGGGCGATGCCTCGGGTGGAGGAAGCTCTCGCGAGTTATCTTTCGCCCGAGTCCGCATCGTCCCTCAAAGCCCCGGCATTGCCCACCAAGCCCTGTCGGGACACCTCATCATTGGTGGGCAAGGCCTATATGGCGGCTGGTCGGGCTGGCGGGTCCCTGCACACCCTTTCTATACTGCAGGCCTACCAGGCCGATCTCCTAAAGGAGCTCGACGAGGGCGAGGGACCCTCTGCGGAGAATATTTTGGAACTCCGGAAGGCTGCGGATTTGTCTCTCCGCGTCACCAAGGAGACAGCTCGTGCTGTCGGCCGTTCAATGGCATCCTTGGTGACTGTGGAGAGGCACCTGTGGCTGAACTTGTCGGGGATGAAGGAGAAGGACAAGTCCTTTCTCTTAGACTCCCCGATTTCGCCTTCCGGTTTGTTTGGGGACGCGGTTGAGGCCGTGGTCGCTAAACACCGGGAGGCGAAGAGTCAGTCAGCGGCCTTCCGACAGTTCGTCCCTCGCCGCTCGGAGCCGGAGAGGCCGGCCCCTAGGGGGCAGCCTCAGCCGTCCACAAGCTCCTCGCACCGTCAGCTGCAGAGGGAGAGCGTCGCCTCTAGAGCCCCTCCTCCTGGAGCCTGGCAACAGAGGCGGCGCACGCTCCAGCAGACTCACCAGCAGTCTTCCGCTCCCAGAGGCGATTTGAGAAACGTACTCAGGGCGCGGAAGGCTGCTGGGAAGAAGCCCTAGCTGCGGCAGGGCTTCTAAGAGCGGTCCCCCCCGCAGAAGGGCAATCGAGGTTGCTTCTTCTGGGGCGCTCTGGGGAAATCGATGTGGAATCCCGCCGTCTATGACGCTTCGGGCCACATCGATTTCCCGCGAACGCACGCTGCTCCAGCCGCCTCTAGAAAGACCTGCGGCTGGGCAGCTCACGCGTCCGCACACAGAGAATCGTTCCCAGCTACTTCCTGCCGGTCATCCGCTTCAGGGGGTTGGGAACGAGGCTCGTGTAACACCCGACGCCAGCCTCGAGAGGCTGGTTCCCTTAGTAGATTATCTCGGCGCATAGAAATGCCTTCCGAATATTTCTACATGGGTCCTGCGTACTGTAGAGAATGGTTGCAGACTGCAGTTCGGTCAGCCTCCTCCAAGTTTCAGGGGTTTGAACTGGACCGCAGTGGTACCAGAGCGGGTTCGGGTAATGGAACTAGAAGTAATATCCTTGCTGGCAAAGGAAGCCATAGAGCGTGTTCCTCCGCCGGAGAGGGAGTCCGGGTTCTACAGCCGGTACTTTATTGTTCCTAAAAAGGATGGAGGGTTGCGTCCGATTATTGATCTGAGGTATTTGAATCGGTCTCTGAGGAGGTTCAGATTCAAAATGCTCACGATTCCTACCATCGTGAGTCAGATCCAGTTCGAGGACTGGTTCGTCACGATAGATCTAAAGGACGCATACTTCCATATCTCCATTCTTCCATGTCATAGGAAGTTCTTGAGGTTCGCTTTCGGGGGCGAGGCGTACCAATATCGAGTGCTTCCCTTCGGTCTAGCTCTTTCCCCACGCACATTCACAAAGTGCATGGATGCAGCTCTGGCTCCATTGAGACTCCAGGGCATCCGTGTACTGAATTATATCGACGACTGGCTCATATTGGCCCAGTCGTACGATATGGCAGTTCGGCATCGAGATGTCGTTCTGGCCCATATAAAGCGTTTGGGGCTGAGACTCAACACAGCAAAGAGCGTGTTGACGCCGTCCCGGAGGACTACGTTCCTAGGGATAGTATGGGATTCGACTACGATGCGGGCACAATTGTCTCCCGCGCGAGTCGAGACCATACTGGCGATGGTCTCACGAATAAGGCTAGGCCACAGCATCACTGTGAAGCACTTTCAGAGAGTGCTGGGGCACATGGCAGCAGCGTCCAACGTTATACCTTTTGGCCTGCTGCACATGAGACCCCTTCAGTGGTGGCTGAAAACCAAGGGGTTTTCCCCCAGAGGGAATCCTTTCCGTATGATCAGGGTAACGCACAGATGCCTTCGTTCCCTAGTCATATGGAAGAAACCTTGGTTTCTGTCCCAGGGGCCAGTGTTGGGAGTGTCCTGTTGCCGGAAATCCGTTTCAACAGACGCCTCCCTCACTGGTTGGGGCGCGGTCATGGAGGGCCGCTTTGCGAGGGGCCCGTGGGAGGGCCGTCATTCCTCCTGGCACATAAATTGCCTGGAGATGATGGCGGTCTACAAAGCTTTGAGGAGCTTTTTCCCGGACCTCTGCGGCCATCATGTCCTGGTACGAACAGACAATACGTCTGTTGTAGCGTACCTGAATCATCAGGGGGGTTTGAGGTCGCGCCCTCTTTGTAGACTGGCGCATCGAATTCTCCTGTGGTCCCAAGGGAGACTGTTGTCCATCAGGGCAATGTATGTCCCGGGGGTACAAAATCAGGGAGCAGACATCCTGTCGAGGCAGGGGCTGAGGCCCGGGGAGTGGCGACTCCACCCAGAGGTGGTGGAGGCCATATGTGAGAGGTTCGGCCCAGTGGAAGTGGACCTGTTTGCGTCTCGCGAGACGTCCCACTGTCCACTGTGGTTTTCCCTCACGCATCCAGCCCCACTGGGGTTGGATGCCATGGTTCAGACGTGGCAGAGGCTGCGTCTGTACGCATTCCCCCCGATTGCTCTGCTCCCGGGAGTTCTGGAGAGGGTCCGCCAACAGGGGGTCAGCCTACTTTTAGTAGCACCCCGTTGGCCGACGCGAGTTTGGTTCTCGGACATCATAGCGCTGCTGGCAGGTCCTCCATGGCAGATCCCTCTAAGGAGGGATCTCTTATCTCAGGCAGGGGGCTCAATATTTCACCCCCGGCCTGAGATTTGGAGTCTTTGGGTCTGGCCCTTGAGGGGGTCAGGTACCTAGAGACTGGCCTGTCGGCAGAGGTGATAGAGACCTTACTCAGTTCCAGGGCTCCATCTTCGAGGAGACTGTACAGCTCCAAGTGGTAAGCCACTTGGTGCAGGGAGCGTGAGGTGGACCCAGTTAACTGGCCGGTGGCTTCAGTGCTGGAATTCCTCCAAGATCGCTTCTCTGCGGGTCCAACCCCGTCCACACTCAGGGTGTCCGTGGCTGCCATATGGCTTTCCACACTCCTTTGGGTGATGGGCTCGGGTAGACACCCCCTGTTGTACAGCTAACCTGTGGGGCTGGGAAGATGCGGCCTGTGGCTCGTTCCAGAATCCTCAACCTGGGATCTGGCAGTGGTTTTCGAAGGCTGGCTGAGGCCCCCTTCGGACCATTGGAGTCGGATGAACCGGGGAACTTAGGATTGGTCAGTTCCTTGGTTCTTCAGGCATTACATCCCCCGCCTCATGTGACGGCGGATAAGAGACCTCACTGTGAAGCACTTTTGAGTGCTGGGGCTCAGTACAGCAGCGTCCAAGGGAGACCTTTTGACCTGCTGCACGTGAGACCTTGACAGTGGGGGTTGGAAACCGAGGGGTTCCCCCAGAGGGAATCTTTTTTCGTATGACCAGGGTAACGCGCATATGCCTTCGTTCCCTAGTTATATGGAAGAAACCTTGGTTTCTGTCCCAGGGGTCAGTGTTGGGAGCGTCCTGTTGCCGGGAAACCGTTTCAACAGACGTCTCCCTCATTGGCTGGGGCGCAGGAGGCGCTTGGGTTCCCCAGTCCTAGTTGTGCCCGGTCTCCGGCTTCACACTAGGGCAGGCACTACCCTCGGTAGGTCCCAGGGGTCAGTGTTGGGAGCGTCTTGTTGCCGGGAAACCGTTTCAACAGACGTCTCCCTCATTGGCTGGGGCGCCGAAGGCGCTTGGGTTTCCCTAGTCCTAGTTGTGCCCGGTCTCCGGCTTCACACTAGGGCAGGCACTACCCTCGGTAAGGTCCCAAGGGACAGTGTTGGGAGCGTCTTGTTGCCGGGAAACCGTTTCAACAGACGTCTCCCTCATTGGCTGGGGCGCCGAAGGCGCTTGGGTTTCCCTAGTCCTAGTTGTGCCCGGTCTCCGGCTTCACACTAGGGCAGGCACTACCCTCGGTAAGGTCCCAAGGGACAGTGTTGGGAGCGTCTTGTTGCCGGGAAACCGTTTCAACAGACGCCTCCCTTCATCGGCTGGGGCACGGAAGGAAAGGAGTGGAGAAGTTTCTCCCTACGGTGCTGGCGCTAGGGTATTCAGGCCTAGTTGTGCCCGGTCTCCGGTTTCACACTAGGACAGGCGCTACCCTCGGTGTGGGCTAGTGGGTACTCGTTCCCCGAAGTGTCTAACCAGACGCAGTGAGAGTTCCCTCGAAAGGGAACTGCTCGGGTTACGACTGTAACCCTTGTTCCCTGAGTAGGGAACGAGCACTGCGTCTCGTTTCCACACCTCGGCACGCCTGGAGCGCATGCTTCAGAGCAATAGCTGCCGTTTCAATGCGCCGGCTCGCCCTTTATACTTCCGGGTACGCCGTCACGATGACGTCATCACGCACGACCAATCAGATTGGACTAGTTTCTATATGGACTTCAGATTCGCTAGTGCTTAGGGAGTATCCCCGAAGTGTCTAACCAGACGCAGTGCTCGTTCCCTACTCAGGGAACAAGGGTTACAGTCGTAACCCGAGCAGTTTTTTGAACAAACAAAACCTGAGATATTTTAATGAAATCTGAGAGATTTATGTGAGATTTATGTCCCTCAGAGGAAAGTCAAATATTAGACAAATATCTATAGTGTAACGCTTCACAATTCAGGTTTCAGACCATACAATGCAAATGCAAAATGTAAGAATTGATACAAGACATTCATTTTTGTGTGTGTGTGTGTGTGTGTGTGTGTGAGTGTGTGTGTAGATACTTTTGCTAAATTGTAACTTCATTTGAATAAATTAAATCTCACTGATTTTCTGTTTTTCCATTGTTTTGTCTTGTGTTATCACGGGGGTGTGGCCGTGGACTGCTATCACTTCATTGATGTATCTGCGTTGTTTACACTGCATTTACGTTGAGGAGTAGTTTAAAAGACTGAACACAGAGGACGACCCTTTCCACACAAAGTGCCATCATTTTTATTATTAATAAAAAAAACAAATGCCAAATATGGTGGTATGTGCCAAATATGAGGCAGTCTCGGACTGGCCATCAGGAGCAGCCGGGAAAAGTGAAATCCCGGTGGCCTGGCTGCTGATTTGGCACATTGGCAGCTTGTTTATATTTACCTACTTATTTGTTATTACTTTTTTTATTAGTATACCTTATACCCTTGGTCAGGGGGATGCATTTTACATGGTACAGTACAAACACAAGATCCCAGTTCATTTTCAGTGAGATCACATTCAGACTGTCAGTCCAAATCCCATTGAAATCTGATCATATTTAGCGAGTCTGAACAGCCAAAAATCACATGAAATTAGATTTTTACAAATCCATTTCGAGCTACATTCATATGTGGTTTGAAAAATATTAAATTTTACCACATTTTACTTCAAAATATACTCAGCAATAAAGAGTTTTTCCCAAAACTGTTTGTTTATTAATTTCTTGTTTATATGCAGAAATTACATATGCAAGGTCCCACTGACCAATGACTTGATTCCTCAGAGATCTCCATTTACACCATACAGTGAGGAAAATAAGTATTTGAACACCCTACTATTTTGCAAGTTCTCCCACTTGGAAATCATGGAGGGGTCTGAAATTGTCATCGTAGGTGCATGTCCACTGTGAGAGACATAATCAAAAAAAAAAATCCAGAAATCACAATGTATGATTTTTTAACTATTTATTTGTATGATACAGCTGCAAATAAGAATTTGAACACATGAGAAAATCAATGTTAATATTTGGTACAGTAGCCTTTGTTTGCAATTACAGAGGTCAAACGTTTCCTGTAGTTTTTCAGCAGGTTTGCACTGCAGGAGGGATTTTGGCCCACTCCTCCACACAGATCTTCTCTAGATCAGTCAGGTTTCTGGCCTGTCGCTGAGAAACACGGAGTTTGAGCTCCTCCAAAGATTCTCTATTGGGTTTAGGTCTGGAGACTGGCTAGGCCACGCCAGAACCTTGATATGCTTCTTACAGAGCCACTCCTTGGTTATCCTGGCTGTGTGCTTCGGGTCATTGTCATGTTGGAAGACCCAGCCTCGACCCATCTTCCAAGCTCTAACTGAGGGAAGGAGGTTGTTCCCCAAAATCTTGCAATACATGGCCCCGGTCATCCTCTCCTTAATACAGTGCAGTCGCCCTGTCCCATGTGCAGAAAAACACCCCCAAAGCATGATGCTACCACCCCCATGCTTCACAGTAGGGATGCTGTTCTTGGGATGGTACTCATCATTCTTCTTCCTCCAAACACGTTTAGTGGAATTATGACCAAAAAGTTCTATTTTGGTCTCATCTGACCACATGACTTTCTCCCATGACTTCTCTGGATCATCCAAATGGTCATTGGCAAACTTAAGACGGGCCTTGACATGTGCTGGTTTAAGCAGGGGAACCTTCCGTGCCATGCATGATTTCAAACCATGACGACTTAGTGTATTACCAACAGTAACCTTGGAAACGGTGGTCCCAGCTCTTTTCAGGTCATTGACCAGCTCCTCCCGTGTAGTTCTGGGCTGATTTCTCACCTTTCTTAGGATCATTGAGACCCCACGAGGTGAGATCTTGCATGGAGCCCCAGTCCGAGGGAGATTGACAGTCATGTTTAGCTTCTTCCATTTTCTAATGATTGCTCCAACAGTGGAGCTTTTTTCACCAAGCTGCTTGTCAATTTCCCCGTAGCCCTTTCCAGCCTTGTGGAGGTGCACAATTTTGTCTCTAGTGTCTTTGGATAGCTTTTTGGTCTTGGCCATGTTAGTAGTTGGATTCTTACTGATTGTATGGGGTGGACAGGTGTCTTTATGCAGCTAACGACCTCAAACAGGTGCATCTAATTGTAATGAGGACGCTGATGCTGCATTAGAATCCATCTGCGGAAGTTTATTGCAAATATCAAACAACAGACACGTGAAAACAGGCAGAGGGTCGATAACAGCAAAGCAGTCCGATCTTTCGACAATCCAAGGGACAATCCAAGAGACGTTAGAGAGAAACCAGACAGAGAAGTCAAACCTTGAGATCAGTCCACACAAGCAAACAATCCAGAAAGGGAAATCCGTAAAATCATTGGTCAGAGAACGAGGCAGAATCATACACATGCAGACAATCAGAATATCAGGAAAACCGCTTGGTAAGGCAGGATAAACTGGCAATACTTTGCGATGTGAAAGCACATGGTCACAGCTTAAGTAGTCCCAAACAGGAAGTAAATGTAGAAGCAGCAGAGGGAGCGCTCAGTCAGTACTCGGGTGATGGCTCCCTCTGCTGGCTTGGCATTACACTAATTTAGGATAATAAATGGAGTGGAGGTGGACATTTTAAAGGCAGACTAACAGGTCTTTGAGGGTCAGAATTCTAGCTGATAGACAGGTGTTCAAATACTTATTTGCAGCTGTATCATACATATAAATAGTTAAAAAATCATATATTGTTGTAACAACAATAAGTTCTGGGGAATAATTAATTCAAATGGTATGAATATTCATGAGTTTATGAATATTATTAGCTTGTTGTACAGAAAAATGAACGTATAACGGAACCTTTAATCATTTAAAAGTAACCTTTATCCAAATTGATTTCTTCATCAATTATCAATCTTACAAACCTTAAGAAATATTGATTTGTTTGATCAGGACAAATAATATCTCTTATGTTTGCACAATTTATATTACTAAAGTAGTAATACATGAAAATCAAGCTTAAATGGGTAGCTTAGATCTTACGCTTCAGTGACTTCGAGATTTGTGAGCAAAACAATACGGATTCAATTTAATGCAATTATTGGGTTTTAATAAAACAACTACAGAATACAAAGCTACGAATCACACGGGGGTAAATATGCATATATATCTAGGAGAAACAAATGATATGGTACAAACAAGGAAAAATCAAACTTAATAGAAATAAAATCAAAAGGAAAAGAATGAAGAGAGAGAGAGAGAGAGAGAGAGAGAGAGAGAGAGTTCAATCACTTCACCAAAACCCTTCAGACATTTATGATTTCGTGAATCAGGATTAATTAAGACAACCTCGTACAAGCAGTTAAAGGTGAAATATAATACTTGCATTAGGCTCTCTCGTGTACGTGTCTGAGTTCGAATCGTCGTGGAAGTTCGCTAAGGAGGTGAGTCCGGAGAATTTCTGTGAAGTTCAGGAAAGTCGCTCCAGAAGTTGCAGGTCTCTCTCGGAATGGCGGAGCGCGCCGAGTCTCTCTCAATGGCAAGGAAGCGAAGAGTTAAGGTCAGTTCCCGTTTTTATGGACACAATGACCAACGCCCTTATCCTGGAGTGATCCAATCGCGCACGAGAGACCAAAGGCGCGAGTTTTTCATTGTCCTTTGTTCGTGGACAACCCCTTGCTCTGAGTTAATCAGTAGGGTGGAAATTCTAAAGCCTCTATTTCTTCAGAAAGCTGGTATTTTTGTAATAATGCATCTTGTAGTAACTTGTAAATGAGATTCGGTACAGTCAGGTTTCTGCGATCGAGAAGGTACCAAACACTATCGTTCTGTGATTTGAGAATACAGAGGTACAAGCATTTTTACAATTAGTGGCATACCAAATCAATTTTACATACAGTAAACATCCTAGCTATTCTAATCCATCCTATGAAGACATTACCACAACAAAATATATATATATTTAAACGTTATTGAGGCTGTTTTTGGTCCATATGTTTCCTATAAGTTGGGTATGTGAGATGGGTCCGAAAGTTCAGTGTGTTCAACTATGTGTGTGTGCGCTCATTCGCACAAAAGACTATGTGTGTGTATTGTTTCGAAACTTCATGTGGTCATCTGTGTGTGTGTGTGCGCTGAAGTCAGCAAAACAGTCCCGTCTATGTATTGTGCCTATTGCACACAGGATATGGGTGTGTGTGAGGAGTCACATGACTGCCTAAGGCGGTGAAGTCTGTGAAGAACTATTCAACTCTTGAGCTGTTCATTAACCTTAGGTAGCCAGTCCATAACGAACCTCTGTTTGGCATGATCTGATCAGCAGAGTCATGAGATAATGATGATGAGTCCAAGATTTGGACTTCCTGCCATCTGGCTTGAGTGAATCAATACTGTTACAGTCCCCCTTTTTGTCGGATGATGTCCGATGGACATTATCGGACAACCCCTCATCACAGTGGTCGGATGGCAGGTGAATCGGGACGGTTGGAGAGCAGATGTTTGTTATGGCTGAGGAGCCAGCTCGATGAGGTTCGCATCTGCTTCTAGCGTAGGAACCTCCTTCCGGGATTTCCATCTGAGACCTCCAGACACGGCTGTCGTGAGTTTGGCTGTAGAGGTTTTCATCTCGTTGAACTTCCTGTACAGGAGAAAGGCTATGCCCAGGGTTAGGGTATTGCCGATGATCATGGAGATACATAGCGCAGTGTCAGCGGCGGTCCAGGTTTGGACAACAGGTGAGGTATTCAGGATAGGTAATCGAGACAATGCTTGGAGGGCTGTGTCGAGGGGAACAATGTCAATGAGCTGAGGCCCCCCTTTTTCAATCCACCGTTCTAGTTCTGGAGCTAGGGTGAAGTTGGGGTCCTTGAAAAAGGCTGGGATTTCTAGCTCTGACTGATATTCTTCACTTGGGAGATGGTACAAAGCCAAATCGTCCAGGTGGAGGATGGCCCCTCGTGGTACTTGGATCCACATGCTCTGGTCCAGCAAGTTGATGCGGGTGGCGGTGTCATGCTGGTCGTAGATCAGCATAGCGGTACGCACCGGAGTGTTGACGAGCCACCTGTCACCTACGATCTCTGCCTGCGTCTCTGTGACTTGGGTACGAGACGTGGCATCGGTAGGGCAGCGGGTGTTGCTGATCATCGGTTGCAGTCCGCAGATTCCTTCGGTGTTGTCTCTGAGGAAGGGCTTGCTAGGGCAGAGGTAGTGAATGTCTTTAGTCAGGGTACACATGTGCAGGTTTGGGGCCAAGTACAGCTGTGTATCGCTGTCGTGGTAGGCGACCACCTCAGGAGTGCGCACCTTAAGGTGTGTGTTACCCTTCCAAAAGCCCACATTGACAATGTCTTTGAGTCGGTAGATTCGGCTCGACTCGATGATGGGTAAGTTAAGAAGGAAACCCATCTCCTTCTGCTCGGGGTCCACATAAAGGGGAATGGCGCTACCCAGAGAGTAGGCCAGGTGTACCTGCAGAGGGTCGGCGGGTGTGTTGATAGCAGACGCCAGCACACTTTGCACCAGGCTTAAGGGTATGAGGTATGGTGGTATTCTACCCATGGCTAAGCTGTCGATGGAGGAGCTTATTTCCCGTAGCATATCAGTCATTAAGGCTGTGACCAGCTGCGTTTGAGCAAAGTCATTCTGGAAGACTGTAAACAGCTGTTTCATTGAGTTCACGGTCTGGTTCAACAGGACACTGTGGGTGTTCAGAATTACCACCGTTCCTCTTAATGTCTGGCCGACGGTTTGTAAAGCTGCACTCTGTGTGGTGAGTTGCTCTTTTAGCTGTGGGAGTTCCGTCTGAATTTCAGCCACTTGCCGTCTTATCGTGGCTACGTTTACTGCGTTGACACTGGACATGCCAATGTTAAACAGAGTTCCAACAGCGGCGGCGGCTCCGAGCAACGCCCCCAGGAACCGTTTGGAGCGGCGGTTGTGTCCGCCTAACTCCGCTTGGGTGACTGTCATCTTCTCCAGTTGGTTGAGCATGTGCTTGACATCGGCCTCGGCATGGAGGAGAGAGTCTTCTGTCCATCGGGCACCGGCCCAGCTGTACTGGGCTACTGCTTTGGGGTAGTGTGCTCTGTAGACGTTGCAAGGGTCGAGTCGAACGTACACTTTCTGGGTGTGCGTCCGGCAATTGGTGATCAGGAGCCCCGGTTGTTCTCTCAATACAATGCCCGAGGTGGGGCCTGGTGTGATGAGGTCGGGTGGCGGCTGGCCTCTGGTTGACAGGAGGCACAGGAGGATGATCCACAGCCGCATCCTATTACAGGCAGGAGAGTGAGAGAGGTAGGGAGGAGCAGGGGAGAGAGAAAAGGAACAGGTCAGCAAGGTTTTTCCCGGGTTGGATGGGACAGTCTTTCCGCTTCGGTGACGGCGGTTGAGTTTTAGCTTGCATTGGCCTCTCCCTGTCTTTCTATGCTAGTGGCCCCATGTCTCTTAATCTGGTTCCGGTGGACCCATTTGAGAACTGGATCTCTGGATCCCCGGTTTAGCTGGATTTGGTACGCTACTGGGGAGAGTTTGTTCATAATCTCATGGGGTCCCGTCCAGTGATTTGTAGGTCGGACCACGGGAACGTGATCCCTCTGCGTTGCAGTGGGGCTCTGTGGTTCGGGTTTGCTGGTTGGAACTGGCAGCAAACCAGGCATTCTCTGACATACTCTGCCACATCTTGTTGCATCCCGGGCCAATATGCCACCTGTTTCAGTGTGTCATACGTGGCTCTGGTGCCGTGGTGTCCAACACATGGTGTGTCGTGGGCATACATTAGCATGACCCCCCTTTGCGACCGTGGCACCACGAGCCTTGGCGCTGTGCTGTCATCGGGCGCAAACCACAGAATGTTGTCCTGTATACGCAACATGTGTCTGGAGTTATGTAGATGTCTGAGGCTTGAGTCATCAGTGAGCTCAGAGACAGTGATAGGGTGGCAGGAGGGGTCAGAGAGGTGGTCAAGAATTGTCTTTATTGCAGTGTCAGAGGCTTGCATATCCGCGATGTCGTTGTTGGAAATCTGTGGAGTTAGCGATAGCGGCTGCGAGGCGGGCATTGTAGCCGGTGCCGGTCGCTTGCTGCGGGTTAGCACTGCAACGTTGGGGCTGGATGTGGGGTTTGGGGGTACCCACATGTCGCCGTGTAGTGCGCCCGTCTTGGCGAGGGCGTCTGTTTGGTCATTCAAGTCTTTGTCGAGACCTGGTAGCTCCGAGTGTGCTTTTACCTTCTTCCAGTACACTGTCAGGTCATGTGTTCTTGTGATGTTGTCACATTCCTGGAACAGGTGTTGGTGTTTGACTGGCTTGTTGTTAGCGGTCTTGAAACCATTCTGTTTCCAGCTTGGAAGGTGGCACACGAAACTGAGTCTGGCATAGTTAGAGTCTGAGCAGATGAGCAGTTCTCTGATGTCATTGGCTGACGCGATCTGTAGGGCTATGAGAATAGCTGCTATCTCTGCATATTGCGATGACTGGGGGCCCAACTTGAAGTGTTGTGGTGGGCACGGCTGATCGTTCACCCACAGCACTCCTGCACCTGCTTTTAGGATGCCGTCATGGTTGTAGGAGCACCCATCGACGTAGGCCGTGGGCATGTCCTGGCACGCATTCGGTTCGAAGTATCTGTGGCAGGTCAGTTGTTGTTGTTGGGGTTCTTGTGCATCCGCTGCAGCAGCAGGCGTGTTATCAGAGCAGTTTTGGCATGCAGCCAGGCCATTGCCCAGTGCAGACTTGTGATTCTGTGCGTACCGTGCCTCAACGTTGCGTCCCTGGAGGGCCATCAACCACGTGGCTATACGTGAATTAGTGACGACGCCATCTCGGATGCGTTGGCTGTTGAGGAACATTACGGGCTGGTGGCAAGTCTCAATGATAACTTTCTGTGCCCCAATGTAGTTGGAGAATCGCTGAATGGCCCACACCGTGCAGAACAGAGCTTTTTCACAGTGAGAGAACTTGCGCTCTGGTGGGAGAAGCGTTTTGCTGGCATATGCGACCACCTTTTTGTCTTGGTCATGTCGTTGATATAGGCCAGCACTGAGACATTGGTCGGAAAACCCGGCTTCCAGGTAGAATTCCTTCTGTGGATCGGGGTAAGCAAGGCATGGAGCTGTGCATAAATGTCTTTTAAGTGCCGTCATGGCGTATTCTTGAGCGTCTGACCAGACGAAAGGACAGTCTTTCTTCAGCAGGGCTGTTAGAGGTCTAGCAATGTCTGAGTAGTTTTCGATGAACTGTCGGGAGTAATTGCATACCCCTAGAAAACTGCGCAGCTCAGAGACGTTTGTAGGAGGCTTGACGTTTTGAATGGCATGAATACAGTTTGATTGAGGTTCAATGCCTTGGGATCCGATGAGCAGGCCCACGTAGTTGACCTTGGTCCGGCACCACTGTCCTTTGTGGAGGGCGATCTTGGCACCGGCTGCGGACAGTTGGTTCAAAACATGGTCTATTTCATTCAGGTGGTCGGCCACCGTTGTGCTCTTCATGAGAACATCGTCTACATAGATCAGGTTGCCTCTTACTCTGGCGTCTGGGCAGGCTTTGTTCAGAAAGATGTTGAACTCAGCTGGTGAGTTGGCATAGCCGAACGGACACCTGTTGAAGGTGTATTGTCGGTTGCCGAATGTGAATGCTAGCTTGTGTTGGTCTTCTGGGTGCACCGGAATGGTCCAGAATCCAGAGGCCATATCAAGTGTAGAGAAGATTGTGGCTCCCCTGATTCGGGGTATTTCTTGTTCTAGCTGGGTCATAGGCCATCTTGACAACGGTACCTGTTGATTCAATTTCCGATAATCTATCGTGGGTCTCCATTTCCCGCTGGCTTTCAGAACCGGCCATATCGGACTCGAATAGGTACTGTTGCAAGGACGGATGACACCTTTTTCAAGCATGGATTCGGAATGGTTTCAAGACCGCTAACAACAAGCCAGTCAAACACCAACACCTGTTCCAGGAATGTGACAACATCACAAGAACACATGACCTGACAGTGTACTGGAAGAAGGTAAAAGCACACTCGAAGCTACCAGGTCTCGACAAAGACTTGAATGACCAAACAGACGCCCTCGCCAAGACGGGCGCACTACACGGCGACATGTGGGTACCCCCAAACCCCACATCCAGCCCCAACGTTGCAGTGCTAACCCGCAGCAAGCGACCGGCACCGGCTACAATGCCCGCCTCGCAGCCGCTATCGCTAACTCCACAGATTTCCAACAACGTCATCGCGGATATGCAAGCCTCTGACACTGCAATAAAGACAATTCTTGACCACCTCTCTGACCCCTCCTGCCACCCTATCACTGACTCTGAGCTCACTGATGACTCAAGCCTCAGACATCTACATAACTCCAGACACATGTTGCGTATACAGGACAACATTCTGTGGTTTGCGCCCGATGACAGCACAGCGCCAAGGCTCGTGGTGCCACGGTCGCAAAGGGGGGTCATGCTAATGTATGCCCGCATTCTCCCCCACTGTAACAACAATAAGTTCTGGGGAATAATTAATTCAAATGGTATGAATATTCATGAGTTTATGAATATTATTAGCTTGTTGTACAGAAAAATTAACGTATAACGGAACCTTTAATCATTTAAAAGTAACCTTTATCCAAATTGATTTCTTCATCAATTATCAATCTTACAAACCTTAAGAAACATTGATTTGTTTGATCAGGACAAATAATATCTCTTATGTTTGCACAATTTATATTACTAAAGTAGTAATACATGAAAATCAAGCTTAAATGGGTAGCTTAGATCTTACGCTTCAGTGACTTCGAGATTTGTGAGCAAAACAATACGGATTCAATTTAATGCAATTATTGGGTTTTAATAAAACAACTACAGAATACAAAGCTACGAATCACACGGGGGTAAATATGCATATATATCTAGGAGAAACAAATGATATGGTACAAACAAGGAAAAATCAAACTTAATAGAAATAAAATCAAAAGGAAAAGAATGAAGAGAGAGAGAGAGAGAGAGAGAGAGAGAGAGAGAGAGAGTTCAATCACTTCACCAAAACCCTTCAGACATTTATGATTTCGTGAATCAGGATTAATTAAGACAACCTCGTACAAGCAGTTAACCCCTTAATATTTCTGTCAATTTTGCCTAAAACAGTGTGAAAAAAAGAGTGAAAAAAAGGCATACCCAAAATTAATTGCATACTGTTCTTGAACCATTTGGAGTATATGCATGGTTTTGGTATCTTTTGAAAGGTGACACTCTGAGGTTTGTTCCTAAACAGTCAGAATCACTCAAAGTCCTACTGGTGTTGAGTAATAGAATTTTGAACACACTGAAAAATGGAAAAAAAATATTCCGCCTACTTTTTTTTTGTAAACAGATGCCTGCAGATGACTATATTTGGCAGGTATTAGCTGGAAAACACAATGTGATCACAGCATGAAGCCTTACCAAGCTCAATTTCAAATTTGATAACAATACCTTATAAAATGAGTGTTTTACACTTGTTTATCTAAACTTATGTCTAGGCGCTCCCCAAAAAAGGCCACTTGGAGACTCCAAATGGCCCTTTGGAACCATAAACACATTACATGCTTTTATACTTGAATGCTTTGATGTACAGTCATAATTTTGGGTCTCTAATGAAAGGTTACACTTGGAGCTATTATATTCTTTATCTAGATTCACTGTCAATGATTGCTGACACATAACTGAAACATACATTAGTGTTTTTTTTTCAATTCTTGAAACTAAACTGCAAATAAAGAGACAAAACAAGTGCTATGGTATTAAGTTTTTTTATTTTAAAACACACTATATATATATATATATATATATATATATCTCACATCTATACATCTCACATCTATAAATATCACAATATAACTATTTACAAATTTTTCAAATATGTTTTTTTACATATTATTGGCAACATGCCACGCATTGTAACAGTCCCGACTTGGCAAAAAGCACAAAGGCATATCACAGGAAGAGCACTTCACTGGTGTTTTGGCATGGCACTGTCTGCACCTCAGACGACCTGCGGTGCTGTCTCCACTAATGTGAACAGGCTTGTGATCTGCTCTGTGTGGAGTGGGCGATGGAGCGGCTCCCGCTCTAAGCTCCAAAATAAGCGTCTCCCTGAACCCTTTCTGGTGCATTGGTACCTCTCCTTTACCTTTTTTGATGTCCTTATACAGCAGGAAGGCATTCACGACGGCAATGTCCAGGAAGTGATAAAAAAATGTCTTGTACCACTTCCGGGTCTTGTGGATTACCTTGTAGTAGCTGATCAGGGCATCGGAGTGGTCCACTCCACCCATGGACCTGTATGGACAGAAAAAAAAAAAAAAACCTTGAGCCACATACTTTATTTCATTTCAAATAGCATAAAATATTGTTGATTATATAATACATACCGGTTGTACTCTTTTACTGCTGGTGGAACAGAGATGTCCTTCACCACCCAGCACCCATCTTCATCTCGGACTCTCCTCGAAACCGTATCCCCTCCATGGGCTGTGTGGAGTGTCGAACACATAAACACATCTCTTGTGTCTCGCCACTGAACAAAGAGGAGGGAGTCCTTTCTCAGCCACCTTATGCTGCCCCGGGGAGATTTGGAGTCCAAACTATTTATTTTTGTTTTTGGAAATCCAATTCTGTTAGTCCGAATTGTTCCACATGCCCAGATCCTCATTTGAAGGAGGTCGCTGAAAAGGGAGGGACTTGTGTAGAAGTTATCTACAAAGAGCTTGTAGCCTGTGCCAAGCAACTGAGAGTCAATCAGCTCCATTACTGACTCATAGCTGAGCCCCTTGCCAGTATTTCCCTGCATTTTCCCTTCATATACAAAAAAGTCCCACGTGTAGCCATTCCTGGAGTCTGCCAGGACAAAAAGTTTATAACCCCAGCGAACAGGCTTGTTCTTCATATACTGTTTAAGGCCGATACGAGCCTTAGAGGCAACCATCCTTTCATCAATTGAAATGTCCTGGCCAGGGTGATAATTAGTCTTGCAGGCATCCCTCATCTCCAAGTATAGTGGCTTTATTTTGCAGAGACGATCAAATCCTGCCGTGCCTTTTCTCTGCTCATTAGCAGCATCATCCACCAAGCTACTGAGGTGAAGGGACCGGCAGATCCTAAGAAATTTCTTCCCAGTGATCAGCCCTTTAGGGAACGGCAAGCTGTAAAGGTCACTTCTTCGCCAGTAATCGGTCTGTGCAGGGAGTTTTACTATACCCATGTAAATCACTATGCCCATAAATGCAAGTAAGTCCGGTAGTGTTATGTCAATCCATGGGTTGGAGGGCTTTGTATGGTGAGAGGAGCCATAGTCATTTGTGTTTTTAATAATTGTCTGTAGCAAAGAGTTTGTAAAAAAAAGTTGGAAGAGCTGTAAAACTGTATATGTGGCTGTACGTATAAGCTGAGGTCCTGGTGGATTGGTGGGTCTGAAGGTGGGCTGTGGTGGTGTCACGTCTGGAACGTCAACATCATTCCATCGCTCTTCAGTGCTGGTTGACGTCTCAGCTGGACTGATGCTGCTGCCAGTTCTCCCTCTCCCTCTCCCTCGTCCTCTTCCACGTCCTCTCCCTCGTCCTCTTCCACGTCCTCTGCCTCTTGGTCTTCTGCTGGCAGAACCTCTCTGAGAAGTTGTGGGGTGTGCTTCCTCTTCTGATGTGCTGTCATGTCCCTCAGTTTGGAGTTTTGCGCTGACTGGCTCCCAGTCTTCATCCGTTTCGATGTCGGATGATTGTCTGTAATACAAGAAAAAAACAAAACAAAGAAATTATTTACAAAACATTTACACATTTTCTGTATTATACTATTGTTTACATGCTCACACACACACACACACACATATATATATATATATATATATATATATATATATATATATATATATATATATATATATATATATATATATATATATATATACACACACACATACATATATATATATAATATATACATAATATATACACACACATATATATATATATATATATATATATATATATATATATATATATATATATACACACACACATATATACATATATATATATATATATATATATATATATACACATATATACATATACACATATACACATATACACATACATACATACATACATACATACATATATATATATAAAGAAACACAAACACTCAAAAACCAGACATAAACACCGGTGAATGAGTGTACACACACACGAATGCACACAAACAAACACACGTGTCCAGGAGCGCCCAAACACACACACGAATGCAAACACAAACACCTTTCCAGGAGGGCACAAACACACACACGAATGCATACAAACACACGTTTCCAGGAGGGCACAAACACACACACGAACGCAAACAAACACACGTTTCCAGGAGCGCACAAACACACACAAGAACGCAAACAAACACACGTTTCCAGGAGCGCACAAACACACACACGAACGCAAACAAACACACGTTTCCAGGAGCGCACAAACACACACACGAACGCAAACAAACTCACCTTTCCAGGGGCCCGTTCTTCGTACCTCGCTTAATACATCTGAGATGATTTGACAGATCCCAGATCTTTTAATCCTGATAACTGATCTCTGGCTAATTTGGTTCTTCAAACGAATTTGCGGATTGGATTTAAATATCTGGATTAAATTATCTAAGATCACTGCGCGTTCTTGTTTTCCCTGAAGAGGGCAGATGCATCGATACTCCAAACCATGATCAGCAATGCAGCGATTGGCTGGCGTCAAGAGAGCAACGTAATGACATCATATAATTAAAAAAGCCACCTGGCAAAAAACTTGGCAAATTACACACAAAACCCCACGAATATCTGGACCTTTATAAGGAAACAGCTAAACGACCAAACCAACATAAAAGTTATAATAGATCAATGATAAATGTTTTTTTTTTTTTTTACATGATTACCAATTATTTATATTCACGATTGTATACAGTATTTGTACACCCTTTACATTTTTATTTCAATGTTGTAATTCCATTTTTAATTCAATTTGAAGCAGATTTGTAACGTGACAGTATTAAAGTTTCTTAAGGGTCAAGATCAAATTCTCTGCATCTCCTGCGCTGCATCAAGCATCCCATAATATCCGTCATCACTTAAATTAATGCACGGCTCAGATTAACTGTACAACATGTGTGCAAACCTCCAATAAAATTATAAAGTAATTATTCCATCACAAATAAATCGCTCAATCAAGTGGCTGTGTCTATGGTATTATACACAACATTATAATATTATATTCATTCTCATATTCATATACAATGTAAAATTTATATATTATTATTATGTAAATGATTATTATTGCCCCTGGTTCAGTAAGGAACTCTTGTAATAAAGTAGCAGTGGCTGGGACAGATTTTAAGTATCACCTCAAGATGCAATCTAACCCTGTTTACATTAAATAAGCCTGCTCGCGAGCAGGTTTAAGCTAACGGACCTGTTGCTATGACAGCAAGTCCAGGATGAGCGTCGAAGAACCAAACAATCCAAGATCACGCCAAATCGTCAACAATCAAATCCGGCTAACTGAGTTAGCGAGGTACGAAGAACGGGCCCCAGGAGCGCACAAACACACACACGAACGCAAACAAACTCACCTTTGCAGGCGCGCACATACAAACACATACACTCCATGTACACTAAATACATAGGACACCTCAAAACACTCGGTAACGTTACATACAGTGTATACCACATACAAATGTTATAAAATATGATAAAACACTTACTTGTCGAGAATGACATCTCTGCCATCCAAAAACATCTCCTCCGCTATCGAGTCAACGAAGGAAACCTCGCTCTCATCTTCACTAATGTCATCATTAGACTCATCACTGTCACGCCGAGTGCATTGTTCCACTACTTCATCAAGTGAAAAGTGTGTTTTCGTCGTTCTCTTCGCCATTGTTGACTTATCAAACTTTCTCCAAACTACAACTCACTCCTAACTTTGCACACATCGTCACTCTGCACCTGGACCAACGCGTCACTGTTTTGCGCACGGGCGCATGGATTGGTGTCACGTTTTGCGCACGGTCTATATGCCGACAGGTTGAATCGGCCTGGTAAAGCTGCATATTAATCTTTTCAGAATTTAATTGGCTATCAGACAAGACCGTCATTTTCAAATTCTGATGTAATTGGATCAAACTACTGCCAATCAAAGTGAGGATGGTACCATCCTACATCTGGGGCGCTCGTTGGCCATTGAAGCCTGTTGACACCGCTTAGATACACCGATTGGTTCATATGAGGTGTCAATCTAAAGGGGAGAAGTTAGCGGTCATTTTGATATCCAACAATCGCGAATGTTTACATGTTTTCATAGAACTATAGACAGAATAATTCAATGTTTTGATTGCTCCATCGGCTAATTTGAAGTGATGCTACTATGATCCATGGATGTTTATTGACATATGCATGTGTTATGGACTAAATATCTCACTGAATTGGATTGACTGGACCCTGCACAGTGTAACCAGACCGTTTTTGGTGGAATGTTATGGATTAGTGGACTTGCAGGAGGCTTATAGGTGAGTTTCTTCAGTTTTTCTTCAGTATCTTCGCTTTTTGGTGGTCTGACACATCCAATGATTGTACCTGCTGTGTTGATTGTATCTTCGTTCGAATCACAAGACTCTCAGCTTTCCGGTGATATGAGGCATGTTCAGCTTTTTTTTTGTTGAGTTTTTGTATTTCGCGTCTAAACCATGTCATACCGACTTCAACCACCAACGTGCCGCTGACGGCCCGTCGGCATGTTAACGGGTTAAAGGTGAAATATAATACTTGCATTAGGCTCTCTCGTGTACGTGTCTGAGTTCGAATCGTCGTGGAAGTTCGCTAAGGAGGTGAGTCCGGAGAATTTCTGTGAAGTTCAGGAAAGTCGCTCCAGAAGTTGCAGGTCTCTCTCGGAATGGCGGAGCGCGCCGAGTCTCTCTCAATGGCAAGGAAGCGAAGAGTTAAGGTCAGTTCCCGTTTTTATGGACACAATGACCAACGCCCTTATCCTGGAGTGATCCAATCGCGCACGAGAGACCAAAGGCGCGAGTTTTTCATTGTCCTTTGTTCGTGGACAACCCCTTGCTCTGAGTTAATCAGTAGGGTGGAAATTCTAAAGCCTCTATTTCTTCAGAAAGCTGGTATTTTTGTAATAATGCATCTTGTAGTAACTTGTAAATGAGATTCGGTACAGTCAGGTTTCTGCGATCGAGAAGGTACCAAACACTATCGCTCTGTGATTTGAGAATACAGAGGTACAAGCATTTTTACAATTAGTGGCATACCAAATCAATTTTACATACAGTAAACATCCTAGCTATTCTAATCCATCCTATGAAGACATTACCACAACAAAATATATATATATTTAAACGTTATTGAGGCTGTTTTTGGTCCATATGTTTCCTATAAGTTGGGTATGTGAGATGGGTCCGAAAGTTCAGTGTGTTCAACTATGTGTGTGTGCGCTCATTCGCACAAAAGACTATGTGTGTGTATTGTTTCGAAACTTCACGTGGTCATCTGTGTGTGTGTGTGCGCTGAAGTCAGCAAAACAGTCCCGTCTATGTATTGTGCCTATTGCACACAGGATATGGGTGTGTGTGAGGAGTCACATGACTGCCTAAGGCGGTGAAGTCTGTGAAGAACTATTCAACTCTTGAGCTGTTCATTAACCTTAGGTAGCCAGTCCATAACGAACCTCTGTTTGGCATGATCTGATCAGCAGAGTCATGAGATAATGATGATGAGTCCAAGATTTGGACTTCCTGCCATCTGGCTTGAGTGAATCAATACTGTTACATTGTGATTTCTGGATTTATTTTTTTTAGATTGTCTCTCACAGTGGACATGCATCTACGATGACAATTTCAGACCCCTCCATGATTTCCAAGTGAGAGAACTTGCAAAATAGCAGGGTGTTCAAATACTTATTTTCCTCCCTGTATATGAATAACACACATTTGAGCAGAGCTTCTCATCACTATATCAGTACAAACAATGATCAAACAAACAAAATCAAACAATAACCCATAAATGATATAAATCACAGAAAGTCTTATCAGGGGAAAGAATGCTTGTGCTTGTGATAAAGTCCAGACACATAATGTAGGATCTGTCCCATATGCCCTGGCACATCCGTCTCTTCTTCAATGAGCACCTCCACATTATTCCCAGAGCATGAGCAGATGAAGAAGCAAAGCAAGCCCATAAACAAAAATCCTTCTACAAAAGAAAATACAGACCTTCAGAAAAACCCCACTCATAAACAGTTATGAGCATGACAACCTGGAGGTATAATAACCATCGCCTCAGAACTACATTTCACATTTACAATCAACTATCAGAGTCAAAGCTGTTTAGAGGAACTATTAGTGTTACAATCCAACATTACAAACAACTGAGTTTCTCAACAAGGATTGTGTCTCAGGGCAGAGTAGAGGAGCTTCTCAATACTCAAACTGATGCTTCCTCGTGTCCTCGCTCCTCGTTCACAAACATTATTATATCAAATGTGTGTTAATAAAACATGTCAAACTCAAAAACTGCAATAAACTCAAAGCTATTAATCTAAACAGTTGTGTTCCTAATTTGAGGTTGATATCTGAAAAAATGAGCTTTCAGTCAGATTTAGTTTGAGCGAGTCCCAAACTTTCCCCATTAAATGCAAAGCTCCTCTGATTGGGATTTGCAGTAGAAAGTTTCTCTATCAAATATATCACACACACACACACACACACACACACACACACACACACACACACACACACACACACACACACACACACACACACACACACACACACACACACACACACACACACACACACACACACACACACACACACACACACACACACACACACACACACACACACACACACACAATAGTTTTAGTACATACATACAAACCTCACAGCAACATGAAAATTGTGCTATACTGTATTTCTTTTTCTTTTCTTTTTCTTTTGAAGCCTTGCCGACAGAATAAAAGCATATTTCCAGAGACTGCATCATTTTATTGTTAAATGGCCCTGGGGTTAAAAGAAATTGGCCGTTTTAATGGGTTTCAATGGGGACATTTTTATCCTTAAGGTCCTGAGTGTAACTCCTTTGTGTTACTGGTGTAAAATAGATTTATGAAAGGAAATGAGGGAGAAATAATAACATTCAAAAACACACTTGTGCCAAAATTGATGCAGTTAACACAGGCAAATGATTATTAAGCAAAACTTAAAGAGACACAAATGTCCATAAGGACACACAAGGGTTAAACTGGCTCTAGATTTAACATTTACATGTGACTGATGAACGAGACATGAATTATAGTGTTGTTATTGAAGCAGTTGACAAATAGGCAGTAAAAATGCTTTTTTTAAACAATTTTTGAAGAACAAATACATATTTATGTAGTGTGAAATCTGATGTGAGGAAATATAAGGGTCACTAACTTTATCAATTCTTTCAGTTTCTTTATCATTTTTACTGAACTGTAAGTGTTTCCTGTGGTGTGACAGAAAAACTCTTAATAATATACAAATAGCATGAGAGAGATTTATCTTCATTGTTAGACACTTTTCATAAAGTGCTATTTATTTAATATGAAATTATGAATAACATTATTTTTCCCCATGACTTGTTTGACATTTTCAATAAATAGGAGGGAAAAAAAGACTGCTAAAATAGACAGTTGTAAAATTATTCCTGAGATATTAATGACAATTTTTATGCTTTTTCTTTTTAATTTATAAAAGTTGTAGTTTACTGACCTGTGCTTGAGACGGTCACACCACAGGACGATTCTGAGATTGAGCTCAAACATGTAAAACATCTGAAGACAAAGCAGTTTTTATAACAACAGGTCCATGTAAGACACATAAATGTTTAACCATTTACTGCATTTTAAATTATGACAATTATTATATTAATTTTTATCTTGTGTGACTGAAAATGCCACATCACGTCAACAACCCATTGATCTGGAAGCAGAATCAGATTATCTGTGATTTTCTGCTGTAATGATCAGTTTAACTGGTAAGATCCTCAGAGGAGAAGTTGTGCATAAGTGCCATAAGAATGGAAACACAGTCTCTGTGAAGGACGTCCTGAATGTGAGTAAATGTGTGTTAGTTACAGGATCAGAGAATGACACTGTTCCTCTGCCATAGTCCAGCTGAACTCTCACACGCTGAAGCTTCACTTTAACAGGAAAGTCAGTGAGGAGTTGATCTGGGGATTGAGAGCGGTATTCACTGTTCCAGTACTCCACACGCCAGACATTAGACTCAAAGAAATCCTCTCCCTTCCTTTGGTTTGATGCTGTGGTTATTCCAAGAGTCCAGCCTGTACTGTCACCAACCTCCACATCCCAGCAGTGTGTTCCTGAGTTAAAGCCCTCAGATCCCAGGACACATGGATACCAGTCAATCCTCTCTGGATTATCAGGAAGTGTTTTATATACATCACTGACCGACACACTGGTCAGATCAGACGAGAGTGTGAGCTCAGGATGTGCTGTGTTTGGATCTAGAGTCAACGGAGCTGCAAAGAGAAGAACATCAGATTACAGGAGGAAATATGATCAGAAATGTAAATATAAAACACATATAAAGACTTTGTTGAAAGAGATCATAAATCCTGCTATCATAACAATGGTCTCTCAGTTTCTGTCAGGATGGATTGAGGCTTCAGGTTTAATATCAGTATTCAATAAACACTATTGTATCCTAATACATAAGCAGAGACCATGAGGAACTTCTGTAGTCATTATGAGTTCACTGTATGATCTGATGATCTTCTGAAATACAGTTCAGATTCACTCAGAAATTCAAGAGATGATTAAATATATTTCTCTCAGATGTTAATGTTGTGTGTGTTTCTATCTGAAGGATCTTTTGCGCTGGTGTCAGATCTGCTGAGACTCACTGTGTTGGACAGTTTCCAGCATCTTCTTCCAGACTCTGAACGGCAGGTTACCCAGGTAACGGGACACATCAATCAAAGCTCCAGAACTCATCCGTGGATCCGGCTGTGAGATCTGGACTCTGGAGGAACATTCAGGAGTCAGAACTGCAGTGAATTTGAGTTCAGATCCACTGAGAGAAGAGATACGAGCAGCTCACTCACCTTTCCATTGAGACGCTAAAGTTCTGGAAAATATAGAGTTTGAAAACATGTTAATATCTTATCAAACACTCTCATTGTCAGTGAGTCTCAAGTTGTTTTCTGCTCAAAGAATGAAGCCAGATTGATTGGTCACCTTTAGAAACGAGACGTCATTGGCTTTCATCATCTCCTCCATGTCTCTGATTGTGTGTGAAAGAGCTGAGATGTGTGTGTTCATCTCCTCCAGCTTCTCCTTCATCATCTGCTTCTTCTGCTCCTCTTCCTCCCTCAGTGCAGTGATTGTAGCTTCTTCTTCGTCTCTGAGAAACTGATGAAGCTTCTCAAACTCTTCTTTAATCTGACGCTCTGTGTGCTCAGCTTGAGACTGAAATCACATCACATTCACTTCAGTCAGCTCTGTGTGAACACACACCCCACTAATGTCAATAATAAACTGTGTGTGTGAATGTTGAGTGTTTAACTCTTTACACATCCTCACCTCGATGTGTTGGATTGTTTTATCACACTCTCCTTTCATTTCTTCTCCATGTTTGAGCTTGTTTTGTAAGGACGTCAGCGCTGTATTAAATTCCTCCTACAGGTTAAGATGAAAATCTGTGAAACTTATGAAGCTATAAGAGGTTTAAACATTGTGTGTGTCTGGATGTGTTTATTGTTATATTATTTATATGTTGAATGTGTTTATCTCAGAAGCATTTGTGCCTGAAAATTGCAGGATATTTTTTTAATTATTTAATTTGGAAAGGATGAACATCAAGAAATCATGTTTTCACCAAACAAATGTGGTTTTTGCAAAGGCCAATTCTTAATTATTATATCCATGCAGTTGTAAATTTGTGGTTGTGCAAATACAAATACAGGAAGTGAAATATTGTTGGTTTCAAACACTTTTGGTGTGTCTTAAATCACATATTATTATTGAAAAATATATATATTAATAACCCATGAAACATCTATTTTTTCTAAACATGTTTTGTGCCAATGCTGTTACATTCAACATATGATCATCAGAGCAGTTGAAGCAGTGGAGAGTTTTATATCAGAAGTAAGTCATGGAGATTTAGTCTGAGCAAAAGTAAATAGGCTACTAGTCTATTGTCTACACAAATAGTACTGTGTGTTTATCACTGTATTTAGCACATGAGATGAGAGACATTTGTCTTACCTTGTGAGATGAAACCACTTCACTGATGGGTCTGAATGTGTGTTTGGTGTGTTTCTCTGAGTCTCTGCACACTAAACACACAGGCTGTTTGTCCTCCAGACAGAAGAGTTTGAGTTTCTCACTGTGTAAACTGCACATCTCCTCAGACTCTGATGAACGCCTCTCATTTCTCGCCTTTATCAATGAATCACACAAGTTTTTTAACGTGAGATTAACTGGAGGATTTATATTTGAGGATCTTCTCCTGCAGACGGGACACTCCTGAGTTTCTTTAGTTTTCCAGAACTGTTGTAGACACTCTTTACAAATACTGTGACTACAGGACAGAAAAACAGGAACCTTGAAGATTTCATAGCAAACAGGACAAGAAAGCTCTTCTGCAGATTTTGAATCCATTTCCTCGTTTTGTAAAAGATCCAATAATCTACAATTTACTTTCACTTTCTAAATTTTTCTTTGAAAAATAAATAAGCATTACAGTCAAAATCTAATCTGGGTTCATTCAGAAATACACAATAATCCTAATATAAAGTGTCCTCCTCTGTTCTTCACAACTCTGATTCGTTTTAGTTTTCAGTAAAAGTGAAAGGTAGAAATAAAAAGGCTAGTCACTTCCTGATAGGTTTTGTAAGAGGGTGGAGTTTCTGGAGTTACATAAACAACTAAAACTAGTCACACTAGCCTTCTTTTTTTCTCTTTAAGACTGTTCATAAATTTAAGTCAGTTACATAAACATGTACATTGGCATAATTTGATACCAAAAAATAAATAAATAAACTGATAGTCCTTTGATGAACTGCTAGTGTCTCATACTATAAGACTGTCTCATCCTCCAGCTGGAGTGCTCATGATCTCCACTAGGGGGCTCTCCTCCCGACTCTTATCATGGACTACATTACCCATAACCCACTGCCTGGACTCATTATGCTAGATTACATTCAGCTGTCTCATTACCTTATTAACTCTGGGTGCGATCAGCTCCCTATAGTTCAGTAGTCAGGGCACTGATCAGGGAGTCAGAACATTGATTGATTTATGTTCTGATCAGTGCTCTGACTACTGAACTATATATTTGTTGAGATTGCATCAGGGTGGCATAGATGTTCAGTTTTGTTGGGTGCCAGCCATAGACCGTAAAAAAATATGGACGACGCGACTTCATTGACTTCCGCTGACCAAAGTTGAAGCTTTCATAGGCCCGCTCACGGCGCTGACATCTCGGGACCGGAGTTGCGCAGTAGAGTTGCTCATCAGAAGGACGGGTTTAACATCTCATCCGAAGGACGGGTTTAACATCTCATCCGAAGGACGGGTTTAACATCTCATCCGAAGGACGGGTTTAACGTCTCATCCGAAGGACTGGTTTAACGTCTCATCCGAAGGACTGGTTTAACGTCTCATCCGAAGGACGGGTTTAACATCTCATCCGAAGGACGGGTTTAACGTCTCATCCAAAGGACTGGTTTAACGTCTCATCCGAAGGACGGGTTTAACGTCTCATCAGAAGGACGGGTTTAACATCTCATCCGAAGGACGGGTTTAACGTCTCATCCGAAGGACTGGTTTAACGTCTCATCCGAAGGACGGGTTTAACGTCTCATCAGAAGGACGGGTTTAACATCTCATCCGAAGGACGGGTTTAACGTCTCATCCGAAGGACGGGTTTAACGTCTCATCCGAAGGACGGGTTTAACGTCTCATCAGAAGGACGGGTTTAACGTCTCATCCGAAGGACGGGTTTAACATCTCATCCGAAGGATGGGTTTAACGTCTCATCCGAAGGACGGGTTTAACGTCTCATCCGAAGGACGGGTTTAACGTCTCATCAGAAGGACGGGTTTAACATCTCATCCGAAGGACGGGTTTAACATCTCATCCGAAGGACGGGTTTAACGTCTCATCAGAAGGACGGGTTTAACGTCTCATCCGAAGGACGGGTTTAACATCTCATCCGAAGGATGGGTTTAACGTCTCATCCGAAGGACGGGTTTAACGTCTCATCAGAAGGACGGGTTTAACATCTCATCCGAAGGACGGGTTTAACGTCTCATCAGAAGGACGGGTTTAACGTCTCATCCGAAGGACGGGTTTAACGTCTCATCCGAAGGACGGGTTTAACGTCTCATCCGAAGGACGGGTTTAACATCTCATCCGAAGGACGGGTTTAACGTCTCATCCGAAGGACGGGTTTAACGTCTCATCAGAAGGACGGGTTTAACGTCTCATCCGAAAGACGGGTTTAACGTATCATCCGAAGGACGGGTTTAACGTCTCATCCGAAGGACGGGTTTAACGTCTCATCAGAAGGACGGGTTTAACGTCTCATCCGAAGGACGGGTTTAACGTCTCATCCGAAGGACTGGTTTAACGTCTCATCCGAAGGACGGGTTTAACATCTCATCCGAAGGACGGGTTTAACGTCTCATCCAAAGGACTGGTTTAACGTCTCATCCGAAGGACGGGTTTAACGTCTCATCAGAAGGACGGGTTTAACATCTCATCCGAAGGACGGGTTTAACGTCTCATCCGAAGGACTGGTTTAACGTCTCATCCGAAGGACGGGTTTAACGTCTCATCCGAAGGACGGGTTTAACGTCTCATCCGAAGGACGGGTTTAACGTCTCATCCGAAGGACGGGTTTAACGTCTCATCCGAAGGACGGGTTTAACGTCTCATCAGAAGGACGGGTTTAACGTCTCATCCGAAGGACGGGTTTAACATCTCATCCGAAGGATGGGTTTAACGTCTCATCCGAAGGACGGGTTTAACGTCTCATCCGAAGGACGGGTTTAACGTCTCATCAGAAGGACGGGTTTAACATCTCATCCGAAGGACGGGTTTAACATCTCATCCGAAGGACGGGTTTAACGTCTCATCAGAAGGACGGGTTTAACGTCTCATCCGAAGGACGGGTTTAACATCTCATCCGAAGGATGGGTTTAACGTCTCATCAGAAGGACGGGTTTAACATCTCATCCGAAGGACGGGTTTAACGTCTCATCAGAAGGACGGGTTTAACGTCTCATCCGAAGGACGGGTTTAACGTCTCATCCGAAGGACGGGTTTAACGTCTCATCCGAAGGACGGGTTTAACATCTCATCCGAAGGACGGGTTTAACGTCTCATCCGAAGGACGGGTTTAACGTCTCATCAGAAGGACGGGTTTAACGTCTCATCCGAAAGACGGGTTTAACGTATCATCCGAAGGACGGGTTTAACGTCTCATCCGAAGGACGGGTTTAACGTCTCATCAGAAGGACGGGTTTAACGTCTCATCCGAAGGACGGGTTTAACATCTCATCCGAAGGACGGGTTTAACGTCTCATCAGAAGGACGGGTTTAACGTCTCATCCGAAGGACGGGTTTAACGTCTCATCCGAAGGACGGGTTTAACGTCTCATCAGAAGGACGGGTTTAACATCTCATCCGAAGGACGGGTTTAACGTCTCATCCGAAGGACGGGTTTAACGTCTCATCTGAAGGACGGGTTTAACGTCTCATCCGAAGGACGGGTTTAACGTCTCATCCGAAGGATGGGTTTAACGTCTCATCCGAAGGACGGGTTTAACGTCTCATCCGAAGGACGGGTTTAACGTCTCATCCGAAGGACGGGTTTAACGTCTCATCCGAAGGACGGGTTTAACATCTCATCCGAAGGACGGGTTTAACGTCTCATCCGAAGGACGGGTTTAACGTCTCATCCGAAGGACGGGTTTAACGTCTCATCCGAAGGACGGGTTTAACGTCTCATCCGAAGGACGGGTTTAACGTCTCATCCGAAGGACGGGTTTAACATCTCATCCGAAGGATGGGTTTAACATCTCATCCGAAGGACGGGTTTAACGTCTCATCCGAAGGACGTGTTTAACATCTCATCCGAAGGACGGGTTTAACGTCTCATCCGAAGGACGGGTTTAACATCTCATCCGAAGGATGGGTTTAACATCTCATCCGAAGGACGGGTTTAACGTCTCATCCGAAGGACGGGTTTAACGTCTCATCCGAAGGACGGGTTTAACGTCTCATCCGAAGGACGGGTTTAACGTCTCATCAGAAGGACGGGTTTAACGTCTAATCCGAAGGACGGGTTTAACGTCTCATCCGAAGGACGGGTTTAACGTCTCATCCGAAGGACGGGTTTAACGTCTCATCCGAAGGACGGGTTTAACGTCTCATCCGAAGGACGGGTTTAACGTCTCATCAGAAGGACGGGTTTAACGTCTCATCCGAAGGACGGGTTTAACGTCTCATCCGAAGGACGGGTTTAACGTCTCATCCGAAGGACGGGTTTAACGTCTCATCAGAAGGACGGGTTTAACGTCTCATCAGAAGGACGGGTTTAACGTCTCATCCGAAGGACGGGTTTAACGTCTCATCAGAAGGACGGGTTTAACGTCTCATCCGAAGGACGGGTTTAACATCTCATCCGAAGGATGGGTTTAACGTCTCATCCGAAGGACGGGTTTAACGTCTCATCCGAAGGACGGGTTTAACGTCTCATCCGAAGGACGGGTTTAACGTCTCATCCGAAGGACGGGTTTAACGTCTCATCAGAAGGACGGGTTTAACGTCTCATCCGAAGGACGGGTTTAACGTCTCATCCGAAGGATGGGTTTAACGTCTCATCCGAAGGACGGGTTTAACGTCTCATCCGAAGGACGGGTTTAACGTCTCATCAGAAGGACGGGTTTAACGTCTCATCCGAAGGACGGGTTTAACGTCTCATCCGAAGGACGGGTTTAACGTCTCATCCGAAGGACGGGTTTAACGTCTCATCCGAAGGACGGGTTTAACGTCTCATCAGAAGGACGGGTTTAACGTCTCATCAGAAGGACGGGTTTAACGTCTCATCAGAAGGACGGGTTTAACGTCTCATCCGAAGGACGGGTTTAACGTCTCATCCGAAGGACGGGTTTAACGTCTCATCCGAAGGACGGGTTTAACGTCTCATCCGAAGGACGGGTTTAACGTCTCATCAGAAGGACGGGTTTAACGTCTCATCCGAAGGACGGGTTTAACGTCTCATCCGAAGGACGGGTTTAACGTCTCATCCGAAGGACGGGTTTAACGTCTCATCCGAAGGACGGGTTTAACGTCTCATCAGAAGGACGGGTTTAACGTCTCATCCGAAGGACGGGTTTAACGTCTCATCCGAAGGACGGGTTTAACGTCTCATCCGAAGGACGGGTTTAACGTCTCATCCGAAGGACGGGTTTAACGTCTCATCCGAAGGACGGGTTTAACGTCTCATCCGAAGGACGGGTTTAACGTCTCATCCGAAGGACGGGTTTAACGTCTCATCCGAAGGACGGGTTTAACGTCTCATCCGAAGGACGGGTTTAACGTCTCATCCGAAGGACGGGTTTAACGTCTCATCCGAAGGACGGGTTTAACGTCTCATCCGAAGGACGGGTTTAACGTCTCATCAGAAGGACGGGTTTAACGTCTCATCAGAAGGACGGGTTTAACGTCTCATCCGAAGGACGGGTTTAACGTCTCATCCGAAGGACGGGTTTAACGTCTCATCCGAAGGACGGGTTTAACGTCTCATCCGAAGGACGGGTTTAACGTCTCATCCGAAGGACGGGTTTAACGTCTCATCCGAAGGACGGGTTTAACGTCTCATCCGAAGGACGGGTTTAACATCTCATCAGAAGGACGGGTTTAACGTCTCATCCGAAGGACGGGTTTAACGTCTCATCCGAAGGACGGGTTTAACGTCTCATCAGAAGGACGGGTTTAACGTCTCATCAGAAGGACGGGTTTAACATCTCATCCGAAGGACGGGTTTAACATCTCATCCGAAGGACGGGTTTAACATCTCATCCGAAGGACGGGTTTAACGTCTCATCCGAAGGACGGGTTTAACGTCTCATCCGAAGGACGGGTTTAACGTCTCATCCGAAGGACGGGTTTAACGTCTCATCCGAAGGACGGGTTTAACGTCTCATCAGAAGGACGGGTTTAACGTCTCATCCGAAGGACGGGTTTAACGTCTCATCAGAAGGACGGGTTTAACGTCTCATCCGAAGGACGGGTTTAACATCTCATCCGAAGGACGGGTTTAACGTCTCATCAGAAGGACGGGTTTAACGTCTCATCCGAAGGACGGGTTTAACGTCTCATCAGAAGGACGGGTTTAACGTCTCATCCGAAGGACGGGTTTAACATCTCATCCGAAGGACGGGTTTAACGTCTCATCAGAAGGACGGGTTTAACGTCTCATCAGAAGGACGGGTTTAACGTCTCATCCGAAGGACGGGTTTAACGTCTCATCTGAAGGACGGGTGAAGTAGCCGAGCTATTATGTTGTGTAATATTTGTGGGAGCAGCTGCATTTTGACGAGAAAATGTACAAGTGTCGTGCATATAATGTGACTATCAGCTTGAAGCACAAGCATGAGCCCTTCCCATCATCAAATAAAGAAGACTTTTGAATGTTTTGTACATTAATAACTCCACGCATTATGTGGATATGTGATCGCTCATCGTGAAAAACTGCTTTAACAAGTCCAGTTACAAGTATGACTTTATTGCCGTTTTGTTCAACAAACTTTTGCCAGTGCAATGAATGAAATCTCTTTTTTAATCTTTACAATAATACCAGCATCATGTAGTGCAAATGCTTAATTGTAATGGGCGTATTGCACAGGCTTTCGGAATTGACGAACGGGTCCGTCTGTTTATTTAGCAGTATAAAACTTCAGATCAGGGTTTTTTAACTTAGGCTACTAGAGGTGCAGAACGCCACATGGCAACTTTTCGGGACTGCACCAAGCAAAAATAAATCGTAATCATTACAAATCATTTCTCTCCTTTCTTGCAGTGCACAGCAAATTTCAGGAGTTTTAAAATCATGAGTTAAACAAAAAAGTGTGAAAGAGTTAAATTTTTTGAGTTATTTTTTAAATTTTGACTACCGCGTGTGTTATTGGATACTCCCTGGCTGTGTTGTATTTTGGCATTCATTCATTGTTGTTCAGGAGCGTGTTTTAACACTACATCTGGAGTTACATTTTGAGAAGTGCGTCACGACACTGGTTCTGCAGCACAAATAATGGACTGATGTGTTTCGTCGTGAGGTAGGTAAAAGTCTATATATATATATATACCAAAAAATGTCAACATGTTCTATATTTTCTGACAAACACATTCTGTCGTAGCTGTTACGTTATTTACTGTGTTCTAATGGCAACGACCGCAACGTATGAACGTATAACTTGTTTCAAAATTTGAAATGGCTATTTGCGCGGGCTTTTTGTCAATGTAAACGAGCTAACCGTCTTTCCATTCACCGTGTGGAAAGTGTTTCTGAAAATGAGTGTTTTACTTTTGCCGTCAAAATTGAAGTGGCAACTCAGCTTAAGAAGCCTGTTCAGCTTCCACAAACTAACGTTAACTTTAATGTCGACGAGGTAACGTAATGCAGCCCTTGTCTGTCAGATAGCCTAATGTTTTACAGACGTACTAAACTGCAGTGTCTAAATTACGTTACCTGGATAATAAAATAATTGAGCCGTGATGTGTTGGCCAGCAATTATTTGATTTGTAACGTATATCATAGCTGTTACAATTCAAATCATTGCAGGCCAACGTATACGTTTTAGTCGTGATGCATGAGTGCGTGATTTTCAGCTTAAATATATTTTTGCATTCTCAATCACAAACATTAGCTGTTATCATAAATTACATGTTTTTTTTTCTTTAATGTCAGGTCACGATGTTAATAAAAGTGAATTTTCAAGGGAAGAAGAAGTATGTAAAACTGGAAGAAATATGTTTCTCAGATTTTTATGTTGTATCAGAGAGTTGCATTATCTGATTTCTGATTTAAATGAATTTACTGTGATGTTGATTTCTGATTTAAATGAATTTACTGTGATGTTGATTTCTGATTTAAATGAATTTACTGTGATGTTGATTTCTGATTTAAATGAATTTACTGTGATGTTGATTTCTGATTTAAATGAATTTACTGTGATGTTGATTTCTGATTTAAATGAATTTACTGTGATGTTGATTTCTGATTTAAATGAATTTACTGTGATGTTGATTTCTGATTTAAATGAATTTACTGTGAAGTTGATTTTTGATTTAAATGAATTTACTGTGATGTTGATTTCTGATTTAAATGAATTTACTGTGATGTTGATTTCTGATTTAAATGAATTTACTGTGATGTTGATTTCTGATTTAAATGAATTTACTGTGATGTTGATTTCTGATTTAAATGAATTTACTGTGATGTTGATTTCTGATTTAAATGAATTTACTGTGATGTTGATTTCTGATTTAAATGAATTTACTGTGATGTTGATTTCTGATTTAAATGAATTTACTGTGAAGTTGATTTTTGATTTAAATGAATTTACTGTGATGTTGATTTCTGATTTAAATGAATTTACTGTGATGTTGATTTCTGATTTAAATGAATTTACTGTGATGTTGATTTCTGATTTAAATGAATTTACTGTGATGTTGATTTCTGATTTAAATGAATTTACTGTGATGTTGATTTCTGATTTAAATGAATTTACTGTGATGTTGATTTCTGATTTAAATGAATTTACTGTGATGTTGATTTCTGATTTAAATGAATTTACTGTGATGTTGATTTCTGATTTAAATGAATTTACTGTGATGTTGATTTCTGATTTAAATGAATTTACTGTGAAGTTGATTTTTGATTTAAATGAATTTACTGTGATGTTGATTTCTGATTTAAATGAATTTACTGTGATGTTGATTTCTGATTTAAATGAATTTACTGTGATGTTGATTTCTGATTTAAATGAATTTACTGTGATGTTGATTTCTGATTTAAATGAATTTACTGTGATGTTGATTTCTGATTTAAATGAATTTACTGTGATGTTGATTTCTGATTTAAATGAATTTACTGTGATGTTGATTTCTGATTTAAATGAATTTACTGTGATGTTGATTTCTGATTTAAATGAATTTACTGTGATGTTGATTTCTGATTTAAATGAATTTACTGTGAAGTTGATTTTTGATTTAAATGAATTTACTGTGATGTTGATTTCTGATTTAAATGAATTTACTGTGATGTTGATTTCTGATTTAAATGAATTTACTGTGAAGCTGTTCCTTGTTATAAGTATCTACCTCAGGCTACACAATCCTACTGCACTATTTTAAATAATCCTGCAGGCGATTTTATAAAAAACATTGTGTTGTTGACAATGTTTCAATTTTACTAATTCACTGTTAGCTGCCTATGTTTTGCTGTTAAGATTTTACAGTATTTTATGACAGCAATTGTTTTAAAAGTGTGAATGAATTCGCTCAAATAAAGGCAGTAAATCAAGAGTATGGTGTTCAATGTAATCATTTCCACATATAAATGTTAACTCTAAGAAGTGTTAAATAAAATATGTTTTAAGTGTTAATTTTTAACACTGGTAAGGAGTTTATATTATAATTAACTACATTTCAGAGTTACAGTTACTCTCTGTAGGATTAGTATTTGAAATACTAGAAATAGTTAAATTTTAACTCTGAAAAAGTGTTAAAAAATCAACTCCAAGAGCAGAGTTATTTTAACTCTGCGCTGGAGTTAATTTGATGGTCACGCATGTACACTCAGATTGAGTTGATTTTAACTAACAGGGAGTTTATTCCAAAAACCAGAATTTGCTGTGTGTACATACTTTCCAGAATTGTTTGCTTTGTATCTTTCTAGTGAGTTTCTCTCACTATAATCCCCTTTATCTCGCTCACTGGGGTTGTAAGGCAGTATTCTTAACACAGTGTGTAAACTGCTTACATACATTTATTGTGAAGGTTGCTTGTACAAATCATTTTTAATTGAAAATGTTCTTCTTCGGGTTTATACATCCAACATTAAGTATAGCCGATTTAAGTTTAGAAAAAAATATTTATAATGTCACACTTATTATTTATCTAACAGTATAAATGTTTTTTCATACATAAAAATATATAGATTGATTTTAGGAAGGGGGTCCCTCATAAAAGGTTCATCATATTTGGTGGTCCTTGGCATCATAAAGTTTGAAAACCCCTGCTCTAGACCTGCCAAAACTTCTGCTTTTATAGAGGTGGTCCCACTCGCTGATGGTCAGTTAATCAAAGGCATTTGATCATCAGCGGCTGACTGAGACTTACCCTCTTAATTCCTGTGGAAACAGTAAGAGTGGACTTAGCTTGTCACACGAGGCTTCTCCATCTTTTGGCCTAGTTTGTGTTAAATAAATAATGTCACAATATGCCATGTGTTGTTGTTGTTCATCTGAGGTTGTTTTTATCTCATTTTAAGACCTGCCAAGGACCAGATGATTTTTATGATGTCCTGATACATAAAACATCAAAAGGGTGCACTTTCTTTTTCACATGACTGTATATCTTTTTACTATTTTTTTTTAATTAATTTTTTTTGTCAGCATAACATAATCAAAGCAGTATTTAGTATTTAACGAGGCAAGTTTTATATAGCCATTTAAATAACAGCCTTTTGTGATAATGACTAAGTGAGCTAAAGAATCGGTCACAGATGCAACACATTTCTCTAAAGGACTCCAGAGAACAGCCTCTGATTCACAAAACACACTTCAAAATGCAGAGATGAGGGGCTTCGGTTCATAATTCAAAAGTATATGAATGGACACACACACACACACGCACGTGACACTCGCTCGCTGTCTTTGTAGTCTCTGCCGTGTGTCACTATCAAGCGGCTCCTCCCCCAGTTTCTCTACGTCCATATTCACAGTCTATGGTCACTATATGAGGACACGAACGCATGAACTGTCACTTCATGAGAATTTACCGTTTCATTTGGGAAAACTGTCATATAAGGAACACAGACACTGAAATATCTTCACGGCAACCCGTCAAAATAAAAGTTTGGTTTAAAACATTTTAAATTGGCAGAATATATTAGGCTCCTGCTGTACAGTAGATTTAGCTCGTCTCTATGTAATAATACGTCTCTACTACTAATAATAATGCCTATATGGTTGCTTATATATATATATATATATTTGTTGCACTGTTTTTTATAGTTATATTGTACAACTAAAATACCTTTTTCAGTTTGCAGTGTTAGATTTGTGGCTGCATTTGAAGTTCTTTTTCGCTTAGGAAAAATAAATAATATTACTGTCAAATGCATGTCAGATAATAAAAATACTGTAATAAATGCAGTAGTTCACTGTATGTATTTGTTCATGTTTTATTAAGGGATAAGTTTGAAGCACACCATAAAATAATTCTAGCAATTCATACAGGGCTAGTAGTGTATACAGCTGTATATACAGATACACACACACACAGGTCTCGGATCAGTACTCGGTATCGGCCGATACCCTGAGCCCAGGTATCGTATCGGGAAGGGAAAAAGGGTATCAGAACATCTCTAATTCTAACATTACATTGAGTATCATGATTCACAGCACAGGAAGAAGAGCCAGAACTGTTACTGGTGCTCCTAAAACACTAGTGATGGTCCTATATCTGCTCTGGCAGCTCATGACACTGAACACAGCTCTGAAGCGTTTACTAAAGAGCTGATGAGTTGCATCAGTGAGTTTGATTAGGAAGAGTTCACAGATGTTTGAACAGGGTTGGGAAATACTGAGTTACAGCATCATCTCCTGCAGTACATGAGTCTGTCCAGCAGAGACACACACACACACACACACACACACACACACACACACACACACACACACACACACACACACACACACACACACACACACACACACACACACACACACACACACACACACACACACACACACACACACACACACACACACACACACACACACACACACACACACACACACACACACACACACACACACACACACACACACACACACACACACACACACACACAGTGTCTGAGGCGTCTGACTGTACTTTCTAGAGTTTTTCTCCTCATGCTACTCAAACACACTAACCTACAGATGTTCAGGGTCAGTTGTGAACTACAGGTGTGTTGATCTGAGCTCTGAGAAAGGAAGTTCTTCAGGAGCAGCGCTGGACAAACTGGATGTACATCACAACACATTAGAAAAGATCTGTCACCATTTCCTTTTCATTGAGACTTTAAGTCAAGTCCCCTTTATTTATACAGCGCTTTATATAATACAGATTATTTAGAGCAGCTTTACAGTGATAAACAGGAAAATAATGATCAATGATGCAAACAGAAATCAATTCTGCTGTAAAGAGACAACAGTGCCATTGATCAGCTGAAGTCAGTTCAGTTCAATAACTGTGAAGATCTTCAACTATTACATTAGTACAAAAAAGAGAAAAGTATTATAATTTCCAAACAGTTTAAAATGTTCTAAATAACGGGTTAAAAGTATCTAGTTTGACTTTATCCTGTCAATCATGAAAATAATTATTTTAAAAAAACTGAAAAAGACAAATAAAGTTGTTAAGTTGCTGCATTGATGAATGAGACGCTTTGATCACAGTGTTGCTATTGAAGCATAATTGTAAAACTGAACTGATCTGGAAGCAGAATCAGATTATCTGTGATTTTCTGCTGTAATGATCAGTTTAACTGGTAAGATCCTCAGAGGAGAAGTTGTGCAGAGATTACATAAGAATGGAAACACAGTCTCTGTGAAGGACGTCCTGAATGTGAGTAAATGTGTGTTAGTTACAGGATCAGAGAATGACACTGTTCCTCTGCCATAGTCCAGCTGAACTCTCACACGCTGAAGCTTCACTTTAACAGGAAAGACAGTGAAGGGTTGATCTGGGGATTTTGAGCTGTATTTGCTGTTCCAGTAACACACAAACCAGACATTAGAGTTAATGAAAACCCGTCCCTTCCTTTGGTTTGATGCTGTGGTTATTCCAAGACTCCAGTCTGTATTGTCACCAACCTCCACATCCCAGCAGTGTGTTCCTGAGTTAAAGCCCTCAGATCCCAGGACACATGAACACCTGTCAATCCTCTCTGGATTATCAGGAAGTGTTTTATCTTCATCACTGAACGACACACTGGTCAGATCAGACGAGAGTGTGAGCTCAGGATGTGCTGTGTTTGGATCTAGAGTCAACGGAGCTGCAAAGAGAAGAACATCAGATTACAGGAGGAAATATGATCAGAAATGTAAATATAAAACACATATAAAGACTTTGTTGAAAGAGATCATAAATCATAACAATGGTCTCAGTTTCTGTCAGAATGGATTGAGGCTTCAGGTTTAATATCAGTATTCAACTAGATTAAAAAGTTTGAAAAAGCCGGACTAGAAAATTTGAAAAAGTTTAAAGTTTGAAATAGTTTGAGTTTGAGTTAGTAGTTTAGACCTGCTATGCGGTTGCTAGGGTACTCAGGTGATTGCTGTGTGGTTGCTAGGGTACCCGGGGTGGTTGGTAAGGTCTTGCTATGTGGTTGCTAGGGTACTCAGGTGGTTGCTATGCAGTTGCTAAGGTACTTGGGGTGTATGTGGTTGCTAGGGTGGTTGCTATGCGGTTGCTAAGGTATTTGGGGTGGTTGCTATGTGGTTGCTAGGGTACTCTGTGTGGTTGCTAGGGTCTTGCAATATGGTTGCTAGGGTACTTGGGGGGTTGCTATGGTGTTCTGGGTGGTTGCTATGATAGATAGATAGATAGATAGATAGACAGACAGACAGACAGACAGACAGACAGATAGATAGATAGATAGATAGATAGATAGATAGATAGATAGATAGACAGACAGACAGACAGACAGACAGATTGACAGACAGACAGATAGATAGATAGATAGATAGATAGATAGATAGATAGATAGATAGATAGATAGATAGATAGATAGATAGATAGATAGATAGATAGATAGATAGATAGATAGATAGATAGATAGATATAGACAGACAGACAGACAGACAGACAGACAGATAGATAGATAGATAGATAGATAGATAGATAGATAGATAGATAGATAGATAGATAGATAGATAGATAGATAGATAGATAGATAGATAGATAGATAGATAGATAGATAGATAGATAGATATAGACAGACAGACAGACAGACAGATAGACAGATAGATAGATAGATAGATAGATAGATAGATAGATAGATAGATAGATAGATAGATAGATAGATAGATAGATAGATAGATAGATAGATAGATAGATAGATAGATAGATATAGACAGACAGACAGACAGATAGACAGATAGATAGATAGATAGATAGATAGATAGATAGATAGATAGATAGATAGATAGATAGATAGATAGATAGATAGATAGATAGATAGATAGATAGATAGATAGATAGATAGATAGATAGATAGATAGATAGATAGATAGATAGATAGATAGATAGATAGATAGATAGATCTGGGCTTCAGTGTTTAGATTTGAATTTTTGACAGTTTGAAAATCTGAACATCCTGTCAATGAAAGTCTATGGGAGTTTTTCCAAGTTTTAATCAGCATTTTTAGGAAAAGCGTAAGTCGGATCAGTTAGAAAAGATACAGCGACTCGAGCCAGAACCGTCTGAAGGTCTGAGCCGAGTTTGGAGTGTGTGGAGTTAAAGCTCTAGGAGGAGTTGAGTAGCGTTCACACCGGACGCGAATGGCGTGAAGTTGGACGCTTGAACATTTTGAGTTTACGCTTCATTCATGCGTGACATCACTTCACAACAGACGGGAATTCGCCTCATGGGCGGGGCTTCTGCCAGCGGCTCGTCTCGTTGAGAAGTGGCTGACATGAGCTGTGTTCACACGTCTTTTGTGTTCAAATCTACTGTTAATGTGTGACAAAACATAGTTTTAAGACTTTTTCAGGCAATAATGTAGTTGTTTAAAGCTCAAATCTGTGGTTTATTTATAAAGAGAGCTCCTCTGTGAACATTTGATCTGGCGTTTTCGGAGTTGTGAGCTCCAGTGGATCCGCGCTTGTTTACCCCGGCGAGAGCAGCCTTTCCTCGGCCAGTCCTTCAGCCGCTGGCTCTGATGTCTCTGTGGCGTCTCCAGCTATAATTCGTCTTGTGTAGATGTAACGGCCGATCTTTGGTCTCATGGATCTATAATTTGTTCCCTGGCGAATCGTTTAGTCTGAGGGCAAAGTGAAGTTTCATTACTTTTTTATTTTCTCAATTCACTCAATTCACGGCGCGTCATTCGCTGGAATCGCACCGCAGAATGTCTATTCACGTCTTTGCATTGACTTAACATGTAAAGCATTCGCGTCCGGTGTGAACGCACCATTAGAGTCAGAAATTTAGAGTAAGAAAAATAATAATAATATTAAGTTTAATAGGATTTCAGCTCTTCCAGGCCAACTTAATAAACACTATTGTATCCTAATACATAAGCAGAGACCATGAGGAACTTCTGTAGTCATTATGAGTTCACTGTATGATCTGATGATCTTCTGAAATACAGTTCAGATTCACTCAGAAATTCAAGAGATGATTAAATATATTTCTCTCAGATGTTAATGTTGTGTGTGTTTCTATCTGAAGGATCTTTTGCGCTGGTGTCAGATCTGCTGAGACTCACTGTGTTGGACAGTTTCCAGCATCTTCTTCCAGACTCTGAACGGCAGGTTACCCAGGTAACGGGACACATCAATCAAAGCTCCAAAACTCATCCGTGGATCCGGCTGTGAGATCTGGACTCTGGAGGAACATTCAGGAGTCAGAACTGCAGTGAATTTGAGTTCAGATCCACTGAGAGAAGAGATACGAGCAGCTCACTCACCTTTCCATCGAGACGCTAAAGTTCTGGAAAATATAGAGTTTGAAAACATGTTAATATCTTATCAAACACTCTCATTGTCAGTGAGTCTCAAGTTGTTTTCTGCTCAAAGAATGAAGCCAGATTGATTGGTCACCTTTAGAAACGAGACGTCATTGGCTTTCATCATCTCCTCCATGTCTCTGATTGTGTGTGAAAGAGCTGAGATGTGTGTGTTCATCTCCTCCAGCTTCTCCTTCATCATCTGCTTCTTCTGCTCCTCTTCCTCCCTCAGTGCAGTGATTGTAGCTTCTTCTTCGTCTCTGAGAAACTGATGAAGCTTCTCAAACTCTTCTTTAATCTGACGCTCTGTGTGCTCAGCTTGAGACTGAAATCACATCACATTCACTTCAGTCAGCTCTGTGTGAACACACACTCCACTAATGTCAATAATAAACTGTGTGTGTGAATGTTGAGTGTTTAACTCTTTACACATCCTCACCTCGATGTGTTGGATTGTTTTATCACACTCTCCTTTCATTTCTTCTCCATGTTTGAGCTTGTTTTGTAAGGACGTCAGCGCTGTATTAAATTCCTCCTACAGGTTAAGATGAAAATCTGTGACACTTATGAAGCTATAAGAGGTTTAAACATTGTGTGTGTCTGGATGTGTTTATTGTTATATTATTTATATTCTCAGAAGCATTTGTGCCTGAAAACGATACTCGGTTACTTAACGTAACCTCGGTTCTCTCTAGAAGAGGGAACGAGTATTGCGTAAGTTCCTTAAGCTACGGGAAAGTATTCTTACTTCGAGATTTCTGAAAACCCAAAATTATCCTTAATTTTGTAACATTGTCAACGCAGTGCGGCAGCCTGGCAGACCATAGCAGGCTAATCCAACGTGCTATTGGCTGCTCTGCTGGCAACTGCAGCAGCCTATCGGTGAGCCCGCGTGACGTGGCGACCAATGAGGGCGCTTCGCGCCCACCTTGCCTCATTTGCCTACAGGTGGGGCGTGGCCACGTGTATATAAGCGGGGCTCACAGGCTGCATATTCGGTTTTCGTAGTTCTGAAGCGTAAAAGCCCGCGGGGCGCACGGCAAGGAACGCAATACTCGTTCCCTCTTCTAGAGAGAACCGAGGTTACATTAAGTAACCGAGTATCGTTCTCTTACGAGAGGTTCTCTCGTATTGCGTAAGTTCCTTATACATCGGGAACACATTGTCAACGCCGTGCGCGCCTCGCATACAGCATGTGTATCCCAGGGAACCGGGGAAAGAAACACTACTCGGGCAGGGTGGCCGGTAAGGAAACAGGCCACCACATATACGGACACTTCATTTGAACTGACGGGTGGTTACAACAGGTGGTTACAACACCCTGTCCCATGAATGAGGGAACGGCACCTGCCGGTCTCCTTCAAATTCACCACACCTTGTCTCATGAATGAGGGAGCGGCAACGCCGGTCGCCTTCAAATTCACAATACCTTGTTTTATGAGTGAGGTAACGGCACCGCCGGTCACCTTCAAACTCACAACAGCTTGTCTCGTAAATGAGGGAGCGGCACCGCCGGTCTCCTTCAAATTCACATAAGCATAGTACCGAACTTACTACCAGTATGTGAGCTATGTCTGCACAGAATCACTGGGCAGAGCTAACAGCCCTATTAAACTGATAACACTTTCGCCTGTAAGGCAGGAACTTCCAGATTGTAGAATCTCACGAATGTAGACGGGGAGGCCCAGCCTGCCGCCATACAAATATCGTGGATGGAAATCCCTCTGGCCCAAGCCCACGAAGAGGCCATGCCTCTAGTGGAGTGTGCTCTGACACCTAGCGGGCACTGCAGGTGCTTGGAAGCGTAAGCTGCTGCAATCGCGTCCACTATCCACCTGGACAGGGTCTGTTTCGAGGAGGCGAGACCTTTAGTGCGCCCTCCAAACGAAACGAATAGCTGCTCAGAACGCCTGAAGGCGGCGGAGCGTGTGACATAAACCCTCAATGCCCTGACAGGGCAGAGGATATTGCCACCGTCCCCCTCGTCGGATGCTGGCAGAGCCGAGAGGGAGATAATCTGCGCCCTGAAGGGAGTGCCAATCGCTTTGGGGACATACCCATGCCTCGGCCTAAGAATGACCTTGGAGTCATTTGGACCGAACTCCATACACGTCGGGCTCACTGAGAGCGCGTGTTAATCCCCCACGCGTTTCACTGAAGCCAGAGCTATCAGGAACGCGGTTTTGAGCGAAAGGAACCTCGGTTCCACGGCTTCGAGCGGTTCGAAGGGATGAGCCTTCAAGGCCTCTAGGACCAAGGCCAGATCCCATATAGGAACCGATGGGGGCCGCGGGGGATTCATCCGTCTAGCTCCCCTGAGGAAACGGATAATGAGCTCGTTCCTTCCTAGCGTGCTGCCTAGCGTCGTCCGAGCGAACGCTGCTATAGCCGCTACATACACCTTGAGCGTGGAAGGGGACCTGCTCAGTTCCAAAAGCTCCTGGAGGAAGGAGAGCACCCGCTGGACCCCACATTGCTGTGGATCCAATCCCTTGGAAACACACCACTCAGTAAACACCGACCACTTAGAACTATATAACCGCCTCGTAGAGGGGGCTTTAGAGTGTGAGATTGTGTTCATAACCCCTTCGGGCAGGTCAACGGGTATCCGTTGGTCACCCATACATGCAGAGACCATCGCTCTGGATGGGGATGCCAAACTGACCCTCCGGCTTGAGAGAGGAGGTCTGCTCTCAGCGGAACTGGCCAGGGGGGTGAGTGCGACAGCTTCACCAGCTCTGGGTACCAAACCTGGTTCTCCCAGCGCGGCGCTATAAGGAGCACCGGGCGGCACGTCTCCCGGATTTTCGCTATGACCTGGGGCAATAGGGAAATCGGCGGGAAAGCATACAGCGGGAGGCTGGGCCAAGGCTGGGACAGCGCATCCTCGCTTTTGGATAGAAACCTCAGGCAGCGGGCGTTCTCTCTCGTTGCAAAGAGGTCGAGCTCCGCTCTGCCGAATAGGCGCCATACCAGCTGGACTGTCTGGGGGTGTAGGGACCATTCGCCTGGGTGAATGAGGCCCCTGGACAGCTTGTCCGGGCCCACATTGAGGTGGCCCGGTACGTGCGCGGCTCTTAGCGAGCGCAGCGAGCTGTGTGCCCACATGAGCAGGCGTTCTGTCAGATTGCCCAGACACCTGGACCTGACCCCGCCCTGCCGGTTCACGTAGGACACCACCGTGGTATTGTCCGACCAGACCAACACGTGGTGGCCTCGTATAAGAGGGAGAAACTGCTTGAGCGCGTTCTCTACCGCTATCATCTCCAAACAGTTTATGTGTAGGAGTCTTTCTCGGCTCGACCAGAGGCCAGAGGCCGATTTGCCCTCGAAAACGGCGCCCCAACCCGAGGTGGAGGCGTCCGTCGAGATAATCTTGCGGTGTGAGATGGCTCCCATCGTTACTCCCCGCTGGTACCAGTCGGCTACTAACCAGGGCTCCAGGGCTGAAACGCAGCTCTGAGTCACTCTGATCCGGAAGCCTCCGGACGCCCAGGCTCTGTGAGGCACTCGGGCGTTTAACCAGCGTTGCAGCGGGCGCATGCGCATTAGGCCCAGCTGGAGCACTGCTGCAGCTGAGGCCATACGTCTCAGCATCCTCTGAAAAAGTCTGAGAGGTGTTTTTTTGCCCGGCCGGAAGTACGCAGCCATGCGTCGGACCTGACGCACGCGTTGGGGTGACAGGCGGGCTGACATTGCCACGGTGTCCAGATTCAAACCCAGAAATGAGGTTGATTGCGTGGGCACCAATGAGCTCTAGGTCCAATTGACCGTGAGCCCCAGGCTGTCCAGATGGCTGGGCAGCACTGCCCTGTGGGCGAGGAGCTCGGCCTCTGACTGCGCCAGGATGAGCCAATCGTCCAGATAATTCAAAACTCGCATCCCCTGCCTTCTCAGGGGAGCGAGGGCCGCGTCCATGCACTTCGTAAATGTACGGGGTGCTAGCGACAGGCCGAATGGAAGGACGGTGTATTGATAAGCCTGGCCGTCGAAGGCGAATCGTAAGAATGGCCTGTGACGCGGCGTTATCTTGATCTGAAAGTATGCGTCTTTCAAATCTAGGGAAATTAGCCAGTCTCTCGGGCGAATATGCGCGAGGATCTGCTTGGTCGTGAGCATCTTGAACGATTTTTTCATAAGAGCTTTGTTCAGACGCCTCAGATCCAGAATCGGTCTGAGCGACCCATCCCTTTTCGGAACGAGAAAATACCTTCGAGCGGGGAGAGCTCTGTGTGTGGCCCTACACTCGTCGTTTCGGCCACCTTGGGCGGAGAACAAATGTTGTGTGGCGCGGCGCGTGGCGCCGGGGGCAGAATGTTCGCGAAAATGTGTGAGCGCGTTTGAGCGGGCACAACTCTTACGCGTGGAACATGACCGGTTAAGAGTGGCTGTGTGACAGCGCGTGTGGTGATTAGGCGTGGGCGCAAACAAGCGGACACGTGACCTAACTCTAGCACTCGAGCGGCCGGTGGCCGCTTTATGTGAGTGAGAGACACGGGATTTGTGGTGCTTGGGTGCAGGGGTGAACACAGAAAATTGGGCACGTTTACTGCATTTGAAACACATACGGCGTGAGACGTGCAACCAGAAATAATGCAACTTTTTTGATTTCTCTGGTTCGCCGTAAAAACGGCGGTTGTAGACAGGCGAGAGGGCAGCTTTGCCGGCTCGTTGGCAGCATGAGAACCATCTGCAGCAGCCACAGTGGTGGGGGCTGACAGGAATAAGAGTTTTGACGGTGGTCCGGCCGCGGCGGGACTTAACCGTCGTTTCCCCCCTCTGGCTAGGAGGGCTTTGGAGGCTCGTGCTTCAGCGCGATCCTAGGCCAGGGCCCCCGAGGGGGAGGCGGCTTGCCTCTGCTGGAAGAGTGCGATCTGGCGCGGCCACTCGGTCTTCGCTGAGACGAAGGGGGCCGCGCTGGGCGCTGCGCGGAGCTCGGCGCTGGCTGGTCACGAGGACGGCGAGCAGCAGAGCTAGTGCTAGCGCCGGGGCGTCGAGGCAGGAAGAGGTTCATCGCTTGCGTCGTCTTCTGTACCTCAGAGAAACGGTCGACGATCCCCTTGACCGCTGGGCCGAAGAGGCCGGACGGAGAGAGCGGGGCGTTGAGAAAAGCCGCGCGCTCCGTTTCTCGCATATCCACGAGCGTGAGCCAGAGGTGCCGCTCAGCTACCGTGAGGGAGGCCATAGAGCGTCCGAGGGCTTGTGCTGCGGTCTTGGTAGCGCGGAGGGCGAGATCCGTCGCGCTTCTCAAATCTGTGACCAACTCAGTGTCTTTGCTTTTCTCGTCCATGTCGCGGAGGAGATTAGCCTGGAGGATTTGCAACACAGCCATAGAATGCAAAGCAGACGCCGCTTGACCGGAGGCAGCGAAAGCGCGGCCGATCAGCGATGACGTCACTCTGCAGGCCTTGGACGGGAGAGCAGCCTTTGAGCGCCAGCCAGAGGGCGGGCAAAGGTGCGCTGCGACCGCCTCCTCCACCGGAGGGATAGCATTGTAGCCTTTCTCAGCCGCGCCGTCAACTTGTGAGAGCGTCGATGAAGCTTGAGACGAAACCCTTGCGGAAAATGGCGCGTTCCAGGACTTCGCGAGCTCCTCGTGAAGCTCTGGCAGAAAAGGTGCAGTCCTGGAGGTGGGCGCACGGCAGCGACTGTTTAGGAAGCATCCGTCAAGTCGATTCGGCGCTGCCACCTTGGGCGGAGACCATTCGAGGCCTAGCTGCTCGACAGCCCGGGTGAGAAGGCGCAAAAGCTCCGCGTCCTCACCCGCTCGAGAGCGTCCGGAGGTCCGGACTGAAGAGGCCGCGGAGGACCAATCCTCGCTGTCGGAAGCCATAATGGAGCAGCTGTCGGCGCGTTCCTCAGCCGCATCCGCCTCATCCCCGGAGGCGGCAACAGACATGGCGGCCTGGGGTGGGGGCGGGGAAGGCGAGAGAGAAGCTGGCGGGAAAGGTTCCGGCGAGCTTTTATCCGCAAACTCCAGTGTCCGCTGCGAGCGGCGCTTCTTCCTGCGCGGCTTGACAGGGACTGGAGGGACATCATCCTCGAACTGATCGAGTCGAGCCCACAGGGTCAACATCGTCAGGTCCTCGCACTCCGGGCATCCGCCGGCAAGGAGTGCGGCAGCGGCGTGATCACGGCCCAGGCAGAGAGCGCAGATCACGTGGCAGTCTCCGGAACTGAGCTGCGCGTGACACGAGCCGCAGTTGGAACGAGACATTTTGTATCAAACGCTCGGCTCTTTTTGAGAAAAGTGTGACGCAGCGGCGACGACACTTGAGCAATAAAGGATATGAGCTGCCGGATAGCAGAGCAGGCACGGATGGCTGAAGGTGGCGAAATGCAGCCAGCTTCTTCAGACGCTATCCTCTGCTTGCTAGTCTGCGCAATCAACGGCGGCGGGTTCCAGATCCAGCGATGCGAAGGGCTTCGCTGAAGAAAAGAAAATCGAATATGCAGCCTGCGAGCCCCGCTTATATACACGTGGCCACGCCCCACCTGTAGGCAAATGAGGCAAGGTGGGCGCGAAGCGCCCTCATTGGTCGCCACGTCACGCGGGCTCACCAATAGGCTGCTGCAGTTGCCAGGAGAGCAGCCAATAGCACGTTGGATTAGCCTGCTATGGTCTGCCAGGCTGCCGCACTGCGTTGACAATGTTACAAAATTAAGGATAATTTGGGGTTTTCAAAAATCTCGAAGAAAGAATACTTTCCCGTAGCGTAAGGAACTTACGCAATACGAGAGAACCTCTCGTAAGAGAACTGCAGGACAGATATTTTTAGTGCCGTCAATGGATTAAAAAAATATTTTCTGTAATTAGAGTTTTTAATATTTTTATATTGTAATAATTTCACAGTTACTCTACAAATCAATGTAGAAACAACTTAAAACGGTTGTTCTCTTCTGTCTTTCTGAGCAGTCTGTGTGTGTGTGTGTGTGTGTGTGTGTGTGTGTGTGTGTGTGTGTGTGTGTGTGTGTGTGTGTGTGTGTGTGTGTGTGTGTGTGTGTGTGTGTGTGTGTGTGTGTGTGTGTGTGTGTGTGTGTGTGTGTGTGTGTTAACATGCTAATTTTGACAGCACAAATGTTTTTTATTATTTATAATGGAAATGATGAACATCAAGAAATCATGTTTTCACCAAACAAATGTGGTTTTTGCAAAGGCCAATTCTTAATTATTATATCCATGCAGTTGTACATTTGTGATTGTGCAAATACAAATACAGGAAGTGAAAGTATGTTAGTATCATATGGAGTGAATTTTGTGCCATAATTAAACAAACAAATCCAGCATTTTGCAAACAAACACGATCTGCTTTGCAAAGGAAAACTCGACTCGCAAACAAACAGAAAGCGATTTGCAAATACAAAGGTCAGTTTGAGCGAAAACACAGAAGAGTAACAAATATATGTACTGTGTTTTGCAAATAATAAATGAGTGAGTAAATTACATCATATCTCACAAATAAATACAAACCATCCTACAAATTACATGTAACATTTGAACAAATCTAGTCCATACAAATGCATATCTGTCTGTTACAAGACTCGCGCAGATTTTCTCACAAATGCAGCTCGCGCAGATTTTCTCACAAATGCAGCTCGCGCAGATTTTCTCACAAATGCAGCTCGCGCAGATTTTCTCACAAATGCAGCTCGCGCAGATTTTCTCACAAATGTAGAGCAACTTCCTCTTCCAAACAGCAGATGGCGCTTTGGGTCAACACTTTTCCAGCTGACGAAATGAGCGGTGAACAGCTGAGTTTCTGTTTTACTTAATCTATTATTAATCTTTTTGAGATTTTCACTATACCGTGTGACCTTCAAAATTTACCATATTTGATGTGACATTAACAACTCTATAGGCAAGCTAAATCTAAATCTGTCTAAACTTGAATAAACAATACATATTGTTGTATTTTTGTATTGCATTATATTGTGAAACAATACACCCTTACATTATTTCAAATGTTCTCTGCGACAGAAATGTTATCATCATATGTACAAATAACATAACATTACAGAAAAGTGAATAGTTTTTATATCCTGTTACACTACAGTGGATAAATTGTATGGATTTTAATGAGAAAAAATAGGCCTAGCTTAAATGTTTTCAGCCATGTCACTACTGATTTTGCACTGATCGGTCACAATAATATCTTTAAACTATTGTGATTTTTTTTCTTATATTGAAATAGGGTCGGTATAGTGAAAATCTCAAAAAGATTAATAATAGATTAAGTAAAACAGAAACTCAGCTGTTCACCGCTCATTTCGTCAGCTGGAAAAGTGTTGACCCAAAGCGCCATCTGCTGTTTGGAAGAGGAAGTTGCTCTACATTTGTGAGAAAATCTGCGCGAGCTGCATTTGTGAGAAAATCTGCGCGAGCTGCATTTGTGAGAAAATCTGCGCGAGCTGCATTTGTGAGAAAATCTGCGCGAGTCTTGTAACAGACAGATATGCATTTGTATGGACTAGATTTGTTCAAATGTTACATGTAATTTGTAGGATGGTTTGTATTTATTTGTGAGATATGCTGTCATTTACTCACTCATTTATTATTTGCAAAACACAGTACATATATTTGTTACTCTTCTGTGTTTTCGCTCAAACTGACTTTGTATTTGCACATCACTTTCTATTTGTTTGCGAGTCGAGTTTTCCTTTGCAAAGCAGATCGTGTTTGTTTGCAAAATGCTGGATTTGTTTGTTTAATTATGGCACAAATTTCATTCCATAGTATCAATGTTAGGTGTGTGTGTGTGTGTGTGTGTGTGTGTCTGTGTGTCTGTCTGTCTGAAGTCTGCTGTGAGACTTCAGTGTAAACGCCCACTGCTGTGATTGGCTGCTGTGAGAATTCAGTGTAAACGCCCACTGCTGTGATTGGCTGCTGTGAGACTTCAGTGTAAACGCCCACTGCTGTGATTGGCTGCTGTGAGAATTCAGTGTAAACGCCCACTGCTGTGATTGGCTGCTATGAAACTTCAGTGTAAACCCCCACAGCTGTGATTGGCTGCTGTGAGACTTCAGTGTAAACGCCCACTGCTGTGATTGGCTGCTATGAAACTTCAGTGTAAACGCCCACTGCTCTGATTGGCTGCTATGAAACTTCAGTGTAAACGCCCACTGCTGTGATTGGCTGCTTTGAGACTTCAGTGTAAACGCCCACTGCTGTGATTGGCTGCTTTGAGACTTCAGTGTAAACGCCCACTGCTGTGATTGGCTGCTTTGAGACTTCAGTGTAAACGCCCACTGCTGTGATTGGCTGCTGTGAGACTTCAGTGTAAACGCCCACTGCTGTGATTGGCTGCTATGAAACTTCAGTGTAAACGCCCACTGCTCTGATTGGCTGCTATGAAACTTCAGTGTAAACGCCCACTGCTGTGATTGGCTGCTTTGAGACTTCAGTGTAAACGCCCACTGCTGTGATTGGCTGCTGTGAGACTTCAGTGTAAACGCCCACTGCTGTGATTGGCTGCTGTGAGACTTCAGTGTAAACGCCCACTGCTGTGATTGGCTGCTGTGAGAATTCAGTGTAAACGCCCACTGCTGTGATTGGCTGCTATGAAACTTCAGTGTAAACGCCCACAGCTGTGATTGGCTGCTGTGAGACTTCAGTGTAAACGCCCACTGCTGTGATTGGCTGCTGTGAGAATTCAGTGTAAACGCCCACTGCTGTGATTGGCTGCTATGAAACTTCAGTGTAAACCCCCACAGCTGTGATTGGCTGCTGTGAGACTTCAGTGTAAACGCCCACTGCTGTGATTGGCTGCTATGAAACTTCAGTGTAAACGCCCACTGCTCTGATTGGCTGCTATGAAACTTCAGTGTAAACGCCCACTGCTGTGATTGGCTGCTTTGAGACTTCAGTGTAAACGCCCACTGCTGTGATTGGCTGCTATGAAACTTCAGTGTAAACGCCCACTGCTCTGATTGGCTGCTATGAAACTTCAGTGTAAACGCCCACTGCTGTAATTGGCTGCTTTGAGACTTCAGTGTAAACGCCCACTGCTGTGATTGGCTGCTTTGAGACTTCAGTGTAAACGCCCACTGCTGTGATTGGCTGCTGTGAGACTTCAGTGTAAACGCCCACTGCTGTGATTGGCTGCTATGAAACTTCAGTGTAAACGCCCACTGCTCTGATTGGCTGCTATGAAACTTCAGTGTAAACGCCCACTGCTGTGATTGGCTGCTTTGAGACTTCAGTGTAAACGCCCACTGCTGTGATTGGCTGCTGTGAGACTTCAGTGTAAACGCCCACTGCTGTGATTGGCTGCTGTGAGACTTCAGTGTAAACGCCCACTGCTGTGATTGGCTGCTGTGAGAATTCAGTGTAAACGCCCACTGCTGTGATTGGCTGCTATGAAACTTCAGTGTAAACGCCCACAGCTGTGATTGGCTGCTGTGAGACTTCAGTGTAAACGCCCACTGCTGTGATTGGCTGCTATGAAACTTCAGTGTAAACGCCCACTGCTCTGATTGGCTGCTATGAAACTTCAGTGTAAACGCCCACTGCTGTGATTGGCTACTGTGAGACTTCAGTGTAAACGCCCACTGCTGTGATTGGCTGCTGTGAGACTTCAATGTAAACGCCCACTGCTGTGATTGGCTGCTGTGAGACTTCAATGTAAACGCCCACTGCTGTGATTGGCTGCTATGAGACTTCAGTGTAAACGCCCACTGCTGTGATTGGCTGCTATGAAACTTCAGTGTAAACGCCCACTGCTCTGATTGGCTGCTATGAAACTTCAGTGTAAACGCCCACTGCTGTGATTGGCTGCTTTGAGACTTCAGTGTAAACGCCCACTGCTGTGATTGGCTGCTTTGAGACTTCAGTGTAAACGCCCACTGCTGTGATTGGCTGCTTTGAGACTTCAGTGTAAACGCCCACTGCTGTGATTGGCTGCTGTGAGACTTCAGTGTAAACGCCCACTGCTGTGATTGGCTGCTATGAAACTTCAGTGTAAACGCCCACTGCTCTGATTGGCTGCTATGAAACTTCAGTGTAAACGCCCACTGCTGTGATTGGCTGCTTTGAGACTTCAGTGTAAACGCCCACTGCTGTGATTGGCTGCTGTGAGACTTCAGTGTAAACGCCCACTGCTGTGATTGGCTGCTGTGAGACTTCAGTGTAAACGCCCACTGCTGTGATTGGCTGCTGTGAGAATTCAGTGTAAACGCCCACTGCTGTGATTGGCTGCTATGAAACTTCAGTGTAAACGCCCACAGCTGTGATTGGCTGCTGTGAGACTTCAGTGTAAACGCCCACTGCTGTGATTGGCTGCTGTGAGAATTCAGTGTAAACGCCCACTGCTGTGATTGGCTGCTATGAAACTTCAGTGTAAACCCCCACAGCTGTGATTGGCTGCTATGAAACTTCAGTGTAAACGCCCACTGCTCTGATTGGCTGCTATGAAACTTCAGTGTAAACGCCCACTGCTCTGATTGGCTGCTATGAAACTTCAGTGTAAACGCCCACTGCTGTGATTGGCTGCTTTGAGACTTCAGTGTAAACGCCCACTGCTGTGATTGGCTGCTATGAAACTTCAGTGTAAACGCCCACTGCTCTGATTGGCTGCTATGAAACTTCAGTGTAAACCCCCACAGCTGTGATTGGCTGCTGTGAGACTTCAGTGTAAACGCCCACTGCTGTGATTGGCTGCTATGAAACTTCAGTGTAAACGCCCACTGCTCTGATTGGCTGCTATGAAACTTCAGTGTAAACGCCCACTGCTGTGATTGGCTGCTTTGAGACTTCAGTGTAAACGCCCACTGCTGTGATTGGCTGCTATGAAACTTCAGTGTAAACGCCCACTGCTCTGATTGGCTGCTATGAAACTTCAGTGTAAACGCCCACTGCTGTAATTGGCTGCTTTGAGACTTCAGTGTAAACGCCCACTGCTGTGATTGGCTGCTTTGAGACTTCAGTGTAAACGCCCACTGCTGTGATTGGCTGCTGTGAGACTTCAGTGTAAACGCCCACTGCTGTGATTGGCTGCTATGAAACTTCAGTGTAAACGCCCACTGCTCTGATTGGCTGCTATGAAACTTCAGTGTAAACGCCCACTGCTGTGATTGGCTGCTTTGAGACTTCAGTGTAAACGCCCACTGCTGTGATTGGCTGCTGTGAGACTTCAGTGTAAACGCCCACTGCTGTGATTGGCTGCTGTGAGACTTCAGTGTAAACGCCCACTGCTGTGATTGGCTGCTGTGAGAATTCAGTGTAAACGCCCACTGCTGTGATTGGCTGCTATGAAACTTCAGTGTAAACGCCCACAGCTGTGATTGGCTGCTGTGAGACTTCAGTGTAAACGCCCACTGCTGTGATTGGCTGCTATGAAACTTCAGTGTAAACGCCCACTGCTCTGATTGGCTGCTATGAAACTTCAGTGTAAACGCCCACTGCTGTGATTGGCTACTGTGAGACTTCAGTGTAAACGCCCACTGCTGTGATTGGCTGCTGTGAGACTTCAATGTAAACGCCCACTGCTGTGATTGGCTGCTGTGAGACTTCAATGTAAACGCCCACTGCTGTGATTGGCTGCTATGAGATTTCAGTGTAAACGCCCACTGCTGTGATTGGCTGCTATGAAACTTCAGTGTAAACGCCCACTGCTCTGATTGGCTGCTATGAAACTTCAGTGTAAACGCCCACTGCTGTGATTGGCTGCTTTGAGACTTCAGTGTAAACGCCCACTGCTGTGATTGGCTGCTTTGAGACTTCAGTGTAAACGCCCACTGCTGTGATTGGCTGCTTTGAGACTTCAGTGTAAACGCCCACTGCTGTGATTGGCTGCTGTGAGACTTCAGTGTAAACGCCCACTGCTGTGATTGGCTGCTGTGAGAATTCAGTGTAAACGCCCACTGCTGTGATTGGCTGCTGTGAGACTTCAGTGTAAACGCCCACTGCTGTGATTGGCTGCTGTGAGAATTCAGTGTAAACGCCCACTGCTGTGATTGGCTGCTATGAAACTTCAGTGTAAACCCCCACAGCTGTGATTGGCTGCTGTGAGACTTCAGTGTAAACGCCCACTGCTGTGATTGGCTGCTATGAAACTTCAGTGTAAACGCCCACTGCTCTGATTGGCTGCTATGAAACTTCAGTGTAAACGCCCACTGCTGTGATTGGCTGCTTTGAGACTTCAGTGTAAACGCCCACTGCTGTGATTGGCTGCTTTGAGACTTCAGTGTAAACGCCCACTGCTGTGATTGGCTGCTTTGAGACTTCAGTGTAAACGCCCACTGCTGTGATTGGCTGCTGTGAGACTTCAGTGTAAACGCCCACTGCTGTGATTGGCTGCTATGAAACTTCAGTGTAAACGCCCACTGCTCTGATTGGCTGCTATGAAACTTCAGTGTAAACGCCCACTGCTGTGATTGGCTGCTTTGAGACTTCAGTGTAAACGCCCACTGCTGTGATTGGCTGCTGTGAGACTTCAGTGTAAACGCCCACTGCTGTGATTGGCTGCTGTGAGACTTCAGTGTAAACGCCCACTGCTGTGATTGGCTGCTGTGAGAATTCAGTGTAAACGCCCACTGCTGTGATTGGCTGCTATGAAACTTCAGTGTAAACGCCCACAGCTGTGATTGGCTGCTGTGAGACTTCAGTGTAAACGCCCACTGCTGTGATTGGCTGCTGTGAGAATTCAGTGTAAACGCCCACTGCTGTGATTGGCTGCTATGAAACTTCAGTGTAAACCCCCACAGCTGTGATTGGCTGCTGTGAGACTTCAGTGTAAACGCCCACTGCTGTGATTGGCTGCTATGAAACTTCAGTGTAAACGCCCACTGCTCTGATTGGCTGCTATGAAACTTCAGTGTAAACGCCCACTGCTGTGATTGGCTGCTTTGAGACTTCAGTGTAAACGCCCACTGCTGTGATTGGCTGCTATGAAACTTCAGTGTAAACGCCCACTGCTCTGATTGGCTGCTATGAAACTTCAGTGTAAACGCCCACTGCTGTAATTGGCTGCTTTGAGACTTCAGTGTAAACGCCCACTGCTGTGATTGGCTGCTTTGAGACTTCAGTGTAAACGCCCACTGCTGTGATTGGCTGCTGTGAGACTTCAGTGTAAACGCCCACTGCTGTGATTGGCTGCTATGAAACTTCAGTGTAAACGCCCACTGCTCTGATTGGCTGCTATGAAACTTCAGTGTAAACGCCCACTGCTGTGATTGGCTGCTTTGAGACTTCAGTGTAAACGCCCACTGCTGTGATTGGCTGCTGTGAGACTTCAGTGTAAACGCCCACTGCTGTGATTGGCTGCTGTGAGACTTCAGTGTAAACGCCCACTGCTGTGATTGGCTGCTGTGAGAATTCAGTGTAAACGCCCACTGCTGTGATTGGCTGCTATGAAACTTCAGTGTAAACGCCCACAGCTGTGATTGGCTGCTGTGAGACTTCAGTGTAAACGCCCACTGCTGTGATTGGCTGCTATGAAACTTCAGTGTAAACGCCCACTGCTCTGATTGGCTGCTATGAAACTTCAGTGTAAACGCCCACTGCTGTGATTGGCTACTGTGAGACTTCAGTGTAAACGCCCACTGCTGTGATTGGCTGCTGTGAGACTTCAATGTAAACGCCCACTGCTGTGATTGGCTGCTGTGAGACTTCAATGTAAACGCCCACTGCTGTGATTGGCTGCTATGAGACTTCAGTGTAAACGCCCACTGCTGTGATTGGCTGCTATGAAACTTCAGTGTAAACGCCCACTGCTCTGATTGGCTGCTATGAAACTTCAGTGTAAACGCCCACTGCTGTGATTGGCTGCTTTGAGACTTCAGTGTAAACGCCCACTGCTGTGATTGGCTGCTTTGAGACTTCAGTGTAAACGCCCACTGCTGTGATTGGCTGCTTTGAGACTTCAGTGTAAACGCCCACTGCTGTGATTGGCTGCTGTGAGACTTCAGTGTAAACGCCCACTGCTGTGATTGGCTGCTATGAAACTTCAGTGTAAACGCCCACTGCTCTGATTGGCTGCTATGAAACTTCAGTGTAAACGCCCACTGCTGTGATTGGCTGCTTTGAGACTTCAGTGTAAACGCCCACTGCTGTGATTGGCTGCTGTGAGACTTCAGTGTAAACGCCCACTGCTGTGATTGGCTGCTGTGAGACTTCAGTGTAAACGCCCACTGCTGTGATTGGCTGCTGTGAGAATTCAGTGTAAACGCCCACTGCTGTGATTGGCTGCTATGAAACTTCAGTGTAAACGCCCACAGCTGTGATTGGCTGCTGTGAGACTTCAGTGTAAACGCCCACTGCTGTGATTGGCTGCTGTGAGAATTCAGTGTAAACGCCCACTGCTGTGATTGGCTGCTATGAAACTTCAGTGTAAACCCCCACAGCTGTGATTGGCTGCTATGAAACTTCAGTGTAAACGCCCACTGCTCTGATTGGCTGCTATGAAACTTCAGTGTAAACGCCCACTGCTCTGATTGGCTGCTATGAAACTTCAGTGTAAACGCCCACTGCTGTGATTGGCTGCTTTGAGACTTCAGTGTAAACGCCCACTGCTGTGATTGGCTGCTATGAAACTTCAGTGTAAACGCCCACTGCTCTGATTGGCTGCTATGAAACTTCAGTGTAAACCCCCACAGCTGTGATTGGCTGCTGTGAGACTTCAGTGTAAACGCCCACTGCTGTGATTGGCTGCTATGAAACTTCAGTGTAAACGCCCACTGCTCTGATTGGCTGCTATGAAACTTCAGTGTAAACGCCCACTGCTGTGATTGGCTGCTTTGAGACTTCAGTGTAAACGCCCACTGCTGTGATTGGCTGCTATGAAACTTCAGTGTAAACGCCCACTGCTCTGATTGGCTGCTATGAAACTTCAGTGTAAACGCCCACTGCTGTAATTGGCTGCTTTGAGACTTCAGTGTAAACGCCCACTGCTGTGATTGGCTGCTTTGAGACTTCAGTGTAAACGCCCACTGCTGTGATTGGCTGCTGTGAGACTTCAGTGTAAACGCCCACTGCTGTGATTGGCTGCTATGAAACTTCAGTGTAAACGCCCACTGCTCTGATTGGCTGCTATGAAACTTCAGTGTAAACGCCCACTGCTGTGATTGGCTGCTTTGAGACTTCAGTGTAAACGCCCACTGCTGTGATTGGCTGCTGTGAGACTTCAGTGTAAACGCCCACTGCTGTGATTGGCTGCTGTGAGACTTCAGTGTAAACGCCCACTGCTGTGATTGGCTGCTGTGAGAATTCAGTGTAAACGCCCACTGCTGTGATTGGCTGCTATGAAACTTCAGTGTAAACGCCCACAGCTGTGATTGGCTGCTGTGAGACTTCAGTGTAAACGCCCACTGCTGTGATTGGCTGCTATGAAACTTCAGTGTAAACGCCCACTGCTCTGATTGGCTGCTATGAAACTTCAGTGTAAACGCCCACTGCTGTGATTGGCTACTGTGAGACTTCAGTGTAAACGCCCACTGCTGTGATTGGCTGCTGTGAGACTTCAATGTAAACGCCCACTGCTGTGATTGGCTGCTGTGAGACTTCAATGTAAACGCCCACTGCTGTGATTGGCTGCTATGAGACTTCAGTGTAAACGCCCACTGCTGTGATTGGCTGCTATGAAACTTCAGTGTAAACGCCCACTGCTCTGATTGGCTGCTATGAAACTTCAGTGTAAACGCCCACTGCTGTGATTGGCTGCTTTGAGACTTCAGTGTAAACGCCCACTGCTGTGATTGGCTGCTTTGAGACTTCAGTGTAAACGCCCACTGCTGTGATTGGCTGCTTTGAGACTTCAGTGTAAACGCCCACTGCTGTGATTGGCTGCTGTGAGACTTCAGTGTAAACGCCCACTGCTGTGATTGGCTGCTATGAAACTTCAGTGTAAACGCCCACTGCTCTGATTGGCTGCTATGAAACTTCAGTGTAAACGCCCACTGCTGTGATTGGCTGCTTTGAGACTTCAGTGTAAACGCCCACTGCTGTGATTGGCTGCTGTGAGACTTCAGTGTAAACGCCCACTGCTGTGATTGGCTGCTGTGAGACTTCAGTGTAAACGCCCACTGCTGTGATTGGCTGCTGTGAGAATTCAGTGTAAACGCCCACTGCTGTGATTGGCTGCTATGAAACTTCAGTGTAAACGCCCACAGCTGTGATTGGCTGCTGTGAGACTTCAGTGTAAACGCCCACTGCTGTGATTGGCTGCTGTGAGAATTCAGTGTAAACGCCCACTGCTGTGATTGGCTGCTATGAAACTTCAGTGTAAACCCCCACAGCTGTGATTGGCTGCTATGAAACTTCAGTGTAAACGCCCACTGCTCTGATTGGCTGCTATGAAACTTCAGTGTAAACGCCCACTGCTCTGATTGGCTGCTATGAAACTTCAGTGTAAACGCCCACTGCTGTGATTGGCTGCTTTGAGACTTCAGTGTAAACGCCCACTGCTGTGATTGGCTGCTATGAAACTTCAGTGTAAACGCCCACTGCTCTGATTGGCTGCTATGAAACTTCAGTGTAAACGCCCACTGCTGTGATTGGCTGCTTTGAGACTTCAGTGTAAACGCCCACTGCTGTGATTGGCTGCTATGAAACTTCAGTGTAAACGCCCACTGCTCTGATTGGCTGCTATGAAACTTCAGTGTAAACGCCCACTGCTGTGATTGGCTGCTTTGAGACTTCAGTGTAAACGCCCACTGCTGTGATTGGCTGCTTTGAGACTTCAGTGTAAACGCCCACTGCTGTGATTGGCTGCTGTGAGACTTCAGTGTAAACGCCCACTGCTGTGATTGGCTGCTATGAAACTTCAGTGTAAACGCCCACTGCTCTGATTGGCTGCTATGAAACTTCAGTGTAAACGCCCACTGCTGTGATTGGCTGCTTTGAGACTTCAGTGTAAACGCCCACTGCTGTGATTGGCTGCTGTGAGACTTCAGTGTAAACGCCCACTGCTGTGATTGGCTGCTGTGAGACTTCAGTGTAAACGCCCACTGCTGTGATTGGCTGCTGTGAGAATTCAGTGTAAACGCCCACTGCTGTGATTGGCTGCTATGAAACTTCAGTGTAAACGCCCACAGCTGTGATTGGCTGCTGTGAGACTTCAGTGTAAACGCCCACTGCTGTGATTGGCTGCTATGAAACTTCAGTGTAAACGCCCACTGCTCTGATTGGCTGCTATGAAACTTCAGTGTAAACGCCCACTGCTGTGATTGGCTACTGTGAGACTTCAGTGTAAACGCCCACTGCTGTGATTGGCTGCTGTGAGACTTCAATGTAAACGCCCACTGCTGTGATTGGCTGCTGTGAGACTTCAATGTAAACGCCCACTGCTGTGATTGGCTGCTATGAGACTTCAGTGTAAACGCCCACTGCTGTGATTGGCTGCTGTGAGACTTCAGTGTAAACGCCCACTGCTGTGATTGGCCGCTGTGAGACTTCAGTGTAAACGCCCACTGCTGTGATTGGCTGCTGTGAGACTTCAGTGTAAACGCCCACTGCTGTGATTGGCTGCTATCAGACTTCAGTGTAAACGCCCACTGCTGTGATTGGCTGCTGTGTGACTTCAGTGTAAACGCCCACTGCTGTGATTGGCTACTGTGAGACTTCAGTGTAAACGCCCACTGCTGTGATTGGCTGCTGTGAGACTTCAGTGTAAACGCCCACTGCTGTGATTGGCTGCTATCAGACTTCAGTGTAAACGCCCACTACTGTGATTGGCTGCTGTGAGACTTCAGTGTAAACACCCACTGCTGTGATTGGCTGCTATCAGACTTCAGTGTAAACGCCCACTGCTGTGATTGGCTGCTATCAGACTTCAGTGTAAACGCCCACTGCTGTGATTGGCTGCTGTGTGACTTCAGTGTAAACGCCCACTACTGTGATTGGCTGCTGTGAGACTTCAGTGTAAACACCCACTGCTGTGATTGGCTGCCATCAGACTTCAGTGTAAACGCCCACTACTGTGATTGGCTGCTGTGAGACTTCAGTGTAAACGCCCACTGCTGTGATTGGCTGCTGTGAGACTTCAGTGTAAACGCCCACTGCTGTGTGACTTCAGTGTAAACGCCCACTGCTGTGATTGGCTGCCATCAGACTTCAGTGTAAACGCCCACTGCTGTGATTGGCTGCTGTGAAACTTCAGTGTAAACCCCCACAGCTGTGATTGGCTGCTGTGAGACTTCAGTGTAAACGCCCACTGCTGTGATTGGCTGCTATGAAACTTCAGTGTAAACGCCCACTGCTGTGATTGGCTGCTGTGAGACTTCAGTGTAAACGCCCACTGCTGTGTGACTTCAGTGTAAACGCCCACTGCTGTGATTGGCTGCCATCAGACTTCAGTGTAAACGCCCACTGCTGTGATTGGCTGCTGTGAGACTTCAGTGTAAACACCCACTGCTGTGATTGGCTGCCATCAGACTTCAGTGTAAACGCCCACTACTGTGATTGGCTGCTGTGAGACTTCAGTGTAAACGCCCACTGCTGTGATTGGCTGCCATCAGACTTCAGTGTAAACGCCCACTGCTGTGATTGGCTGCTGTGAAACTTCAGTGTAAACCCCCACAGCTGTGATTGGCTGCTGTGAGACTTCAGTGTAAACGCCCACTGCTGTGATTGGCTGCTATGAAACTTCAGTGTAAACGCCCACTGCTGTGATTGGCTGCTGTGAGACTTCAGTGTAAACGCCCACTGCTGTGTGACTTCAGTGTAAACGCCCACTGCTGTGATTGGCTGCCATCAGACTTCAGTGTAAACGCCCACTGCTGTGATTGGCTGCTATGAAACTTCAGTGTAAACCCCCACAGCTGTGATTGGCTGCTGTGAGACTTCAGTGTAAACGCCCACTGCTGTGATTGGCTGCTATGAAACTTCAGTGTAAACGCCCACTGCTCTGATTGGCTGCTATGAAACTTCAGTGTAAACGCCCACTGCTGTGATTGGCTGCTTTGAGACTTCAGTGTAAACGCCCACTGCTGTGATTGGCTGCTGTGAGACTTCAGTGTAAACGCCCACTGCTGTGATTGGCTGCTGTGAGAATTCAGTGTAAACGCCCACTGCTGTGATTGGCTGCTATGAAACTTCAGTGTAAACCCCCACAGCTGTGATTGGCTGCTGTGAGACTTCAGTGTAAACGCCCACTGCTGTGATTGGCTGCTATGAAACTTCAGTGTAAACGCCCACTGCTCTGATTGGCTGCTATGAAACTTCAGTGTAAACGCCCACTGCTGTGATTGGCTGCTTTGAGACTTCAGTGTAAACGCCCACTGCTGTGATTGGCTGCTTTGAGACTTCAGTGTAAACGCCCACTGCTGTGATTGGCTGCTTTGAGACTTCAGTGTAAACGCCCACTGCTGTGATTGGCTGCTGTGAGACTTCAGTGTAAACGCCCACTGCTGTGATTGGCTGCTATGAAACTTCAGTGTAAACGCCCACTGCTCTGATTGGCTGCTATGAAACTTCAGTGTAAACGCCCACTGCTGTGATTGGCTGCTTTGAGACTTCAGTGTAAACGCCCACTGCTGTGATTGGCTGCTGTGAGACTTCAGTGTAAACGCCCACTGCTGTGATTGGCTGCTGTGAGACTTCAGTGTAAACGCCCACTGCTGTGATTGGCTGCTGTGAGAATTCAGTGTAAACGCCCACTGCTGTGATTGGCTGCTATGAAACTTCAGTGTAAACGCCCACAGCTGTGATTGGCTGCTGTGAGACTTCAGTGTAAACGCCCACTGCTGTGATTGGCTGCTGTGAGAATTCAGTGTAAACGCCCACTGCTGTGATTGGCTGCTATGAAACTTCAGTGTAAACCCCCACAGCTGTGATTGGCTGCTGTGAGACTTCAGTGTAAACGCCCACTGCTGTGATTGGCTGCTATGAAACTTCAGTGTAAACGCCCACTGCTCTGATTGGCTGCTATGAAACTTCAGTGTAAACGCCCACTGCTGTGATTGGCTGCTTTGAGACTTCAGTGTAAACGCCCACTGCTGTGATTGGCTGCTATGAAACTTCAGTGTAAACGCCCACTGCTCTGATTGGCTGCTATGAAACTTCAGTGTAAACGCCCACTGCTGTAATTGGCTGCTTTGAGACTTCAGTGTAAACGCCCACTGCTGTGATTGGCTGCTTTGAGACTTCAGTGTAAACGCCCACTGCTGTGATTGGCTGCTGTGAGACTTCAGTGTAAACGCCCACTGCTGTGATTGGCTGCTATGAAACTTCAGTGTAAACGCCCACTGCTCTGATTGGCTGCTATGAAACTTCAGTGTAAACGCCCACTGCTGTGATTGGCTGCTTTGAGACTTCAGTGTAAACGCCCACTGCTGTGATTGGCTGCTGTGAGACTTCAGTGTAAACGCCCACTGCTGTGATTGGCTGCTGTGAGACTTCAGTGTAAACGCCCACTGCTGTGATTGGCTGCTGTGAGAATTCAGTGTAAACGCCCACTGCTGTGATTGGCTGCTATGAAACTTCAGTGTAAACGCCCACAGCTGTGATTGGCTGCTGTGAGACTTCAGTGTAAACGCCCACTGCTGTGATTGGCTGCTATGAAACTTCAGTGTAAACGCCCACTGCTCTGATTGGCTGCTATGAAACTTCAGTGTAAACGCCCACTGCTGTGATTGGCTACTGTGAGACTTCAGTGTAAACGCCCACTGCTGTGATTGGCTGCTGTGAGACTTCAATGTAAACGCCCACTGCTGTGATTGGCTGCTGTGAGACTTCAATGTAAACGCCCACTGCTGTGATTGGCTGCTATGAGACTTCAGTGTAAACGCCCACTGCTGTGATTGGCTGCTGTGAGACTTCAGTGTAAACGCCCACTGCTGTGATTGGCCGCTGTGAGACTTCAGTGTAAACGCCCACTGCTGTGATTGGCTGCTGTGAGACTTCAGTGTAAACGCCCACTGCTGTGATTGGCTGCTATCAGACTTCAGTGTAAACGCCCACTGCTGTGATTGGCTGCTGTGTGACTTCAGTGTAAACGCCCACTGCTGTGATTGGCTACTGTGAGACTTCAGTGTAAACGCCCACTGCTGTGATTGGCTGCTGTGAGACTTCAGTGTAAACGCCCACTGCTGTGATTGGCTGCTATCAGACTTCAGTGTAAACGCCCACTACTGTGATTGGCTGCTGTGAGACTTCAGTGTAAACACCCACTGCTGTGATTGGCTGCTATCAGACTTCAGTGTAAACGCCCACTGCTGTGATTGGCTGCTATCAGACTTCAGTGTAAACGCCCACTGCTGTGATTGGCTGCTGTGTGACTTCAGTGTAAACGCCCACTACTGTGATTGGCTGCTGTGAGACTTCAGTGTAAACACCCACTGCTGTGATTGGCTGCCATCAGACTTCAGTGTAAACGCCCACTACTGTGATTGGCTGCTGTGAGACTTCAGTGTAAACGCCCACTGCTGTGATTGGCTGCTGTGAGACTTCAGTGTAAACGCCCACTGCTGTGTGACTTCAGTGTAAACGCCCACTGCTGTGATTGGCTGCCATCAGACTTCAGTGTAAACGCCCACTGCTGTGATTGGCTGCTGTGAAACTTCAGTGTAAACCCCCACAGCTGTGATTGGCTGCTGTGAGACTTCAGTGTAAACGCCCACTGCTGTGATTGGCTGCTATGAAACTTCAGTGTAAACGCCCACTGCTGTGATTGGCTGCTGTGAGACTTCAGTGTAAACGCCCACTGCTGTGTGACTTCAGTGTAAACGCCCACTGCTGTGATTGGCTGCCATCAGACTTCAGTGTAAACGCCCACTGCTGTGATTGGCTGCTGTGAGACTTCAGTGTAAACACCCACTGCTGTGATTGGCTGCCATCAGACTTCAGTGTAAACGCCCACTACTGTGATTGGCTGCTGTGAGACTTCAGTGTAAACGCCCACTGCTGTGATTGGCTGCTGTGAGACTTCAGTGTAAACGCCCACTGCTGTGTGACTTCAGTGTAAACGCCCACTGCTGTGATTGGCTGCCATCAGACTTCAGTGTAAACGCCCACTGCTGTGATTGGCTGCTGTGAAACTTCAGTGTAAACCCCCACAGCTGTGATTGGCTGCTGTGAGACTTCAGTGTAAACGCCCACTGCTGTGATTGGCTGCTATGAAACTTCAGTGTAAACGCCCACTGCTGTGATTGGCTGCTGTGAGACTTCAGTGTAAACGCCCACTGCTGTGTGACTTCAGTGTAAACGCCCACTGCTGTGATTGGCTGCCATCAGACTTCAGTGTAAACGCCCACTGCTGTGATTGGCTGCTATGAAACTTCAGTGTAAACCCCCACAGCTGTGATTGGCTGCTGTGAGACTTCAGTGTAAACGCCCACTGCTGTGATTGGCTGCTATGAAACTTCAGTGTAAACGCCCACTGCTCTGATTGGCTGCTATGAAACTTCAGTGTAAACGCCCACTGCTGTGATTGGCTGCTTTGAGACTTCAGTGTAAACGCCCACTGCTGTGATTGGCTGCTGTGAGACTTCAGTGTAAACGCCCACTGCTGTGATTGGCTGCTGTGAGAATTCAGTGTAAACGCCCACTGCTGTGATTGGCTGCTATGAAACTTCAGTGTAAACCCCCACAGCTGTGATTGGCTGCTGTGAGACTTCAGTGTAAACGCCCACTGCTGTGATTGGCTGCTATGAAACTTCAGTGTAAACGCCCACTGCTCTGATTGGCTGCTATGAAACTTCAGTGTAAACGCCCACTGCTGTGATTGGCTGCTTTGAGACTTCAGTGTAAACGCCCACTGCTGTGATTGGCTGCTTTGAGACTTCAGTGTAAACGCCCACTGCTGTGATTGGCTGCTTTGAGACTTCAGTGTAAACGCCCACTGCTGTGATTGGCTGCTGTGAGACTTCAGTGTAAACGCCCACTGCTGTGATTGGCTGCTATGAAACTTCAGTGTAAACGCCCACTGCTCTGATTGGCTGCTATGAAACTTCAGTGTAAACGCCCACTGCTGTGATTGGCTGCTTTGAGACTTCAGTGTAAACGCCCACTGCTGTGATTGGCTGCTGTGAGACTTCAGTGTAAACGCCCACTGCTGTGATTGGCTGCTGTGAGACTTCAGTGTAAACGCCCACTGCTGTGATTGGCTGCTGTGAGAATTCAGTGTAAACGCCCACTGCTGTGATTGGCTGCTATGAAACTTCAGTGTAAACGCCCACAGCTGTGATTGGCTGCTGTGAGACTTCAGTGTAAACGCCCACTGCTGTGATTGGCTGCTGTGAGAATTCAGTGTAAACGCCCACTGCTGTGATTGGCTGCTATGAAACTTCAGTGTAAACCCCCACAGCTGTGATTGGCTGCTGTGAGACTTCAGTGTAAACGCCCACTGCTGTGATTGGCTGCTATGAAACTTCAGTGTAAACGCCCACTGCTCTGATTGGCTGCTATGAAACTTCAGTGTAAACGCCCACTGCTGTGATTGGCTGCTTTGAGACTTCAGTGTAAACGCCCACTGCTGTGATTGGCTGCTATGAAACTTCAGTGTAAACGCCCACTGCTCTGATTGGCTGCTATGAAACTTCAGTGTAAACGCCCACTGCTGTAATTGGCTGCTTTGAGACTTCAGTGTAAACGCCCACTGCTGTGATTGGCTGCTTTGAGACTTCAGTGTAAACGCCCACTGCTGTGATTGGCTGCTGTGAGACTTCAGTGTAAACGCCCACTGCTGTGATTGGCTGCTATGAAACTTCAGTGTAAACGCCCACTGCTCTGATTGGCTGCTATGAAACTTCAGTGTAAACGCCCACTGCTGTGATTGGCTGCTTTGAGACTTCAGTGTAAACGCCCACTGCTGTGATTGGCTGCTGTGAGACTTCAGTGTAAACGCCCACTGCTGTGATTGGCTGCTGTGAGACTTCAGTGTAAACGCCCACTGCTGTGATTGGCTGCTGTGAGAATTCAGTGTAAACGCCCACTGCTGTGATTGGCTGCTATGAAACTTCAGTGTAAACGCCCACAGCTGTGATTGGCTGCTGTGAGACTTCAGTGTAAACGCCCACTGCTGTGATTGGCTGCTATGAAACTTCAGTGTAAACGCCCACTGCTCTGATTGGCTGCTATGAAACTTCAGTGTAAACGCCCACTGCTGTGATTGGCTACTGTGAGACTTCAGTGTAAACGCCCACTGCTGTGATTGGCTGCTGTGAGACTTCAATGTAAACGCCCACTGCTGTGATTGGCTGCTGTGAGACTTCAATGTAAACGCCCACTGCTGTGATTGGCTGCTATGAGACTTCAGTGTAAACGCCCACTGCTGTGATTGGCTGCTGTGAGACTTCAGTGTAAACGCCCACTGCTGTGATTGGCCGCTGTGAGACTTCAGTGTAAACGCCCACTGCTGTGATTGGCTGCTGTGAGACTTCAGTGTAAACGCCCACTGCTGTGATTGGCTGCTATCAGACTTCAGTGTAAACGCCCACTGCTGTGATTGGCTGCTGTGTGACTTCAGTGTAAACGCCCACTGCTGTGATTGGCTACTGTGAGACTTCAGTGTAAACGCCCACTGCTGTGATTGGCTGCTGTGAGACTTCAGTGTAAACGCCCACTGCTGTGATTGGCTGCTATCAGACTTCAGTGTAAACGCCCACTACTGTGATTGGCTGCTGTGAGACTTCAGTGTAAACACCCACTGCTGTGATTGGCTGCTATCAGACTTCAGTGTAAACGCCCACTGCTGTGATTGGCTGCTATCAGACTTCAGTGTAAACGCCCACTGCTGTGATTGGCTGCTGTGTGACTTCAGTGTAAACGCCCACTACTGTGATTGGCTGCTGTGAGACTTCAGTGTAAACACCCACTGCTGTGATTGGCTGCCATCAGACTTCAGTGTAAACGCCCACTACTGTGATTGGCTGCTGTGAGACTTCAGTGTAAACGCCCACTGCTGTGATTGGCTGCTGTGAGACTTCAGTGTAAACGCCCACTGCTGTGTGACTTCAGTGTAAACGCCCACTGCTGTGATTGGCTGCCATCAGACTTCAGTGTAAACGCCCACTGCTGTGATTGGCTGCTGTGAAACTTCAGTGTAAACCCCCACAGCTGTGATTGGCTGCTGTGAGACTTCAGTGTAAACGCCCACTGCTGTGATTGGCTGCTATGAAACTTCAGTGTAAACGCCCACTGCTGTGATTGGCTGCTGTGAGACTTCAGTGTAAACGCCCACTGCTGTGTGACTTCAGTGTAAACGCCCACTGCTGTGATTGGCTGCCATCAGACTTCAGTGTAAACGCCCACTGCTGTGATTGGCTGCTATGAAACTTCAGTGTAAACCCCCACAGCTGTGATTGGCTGCTGTGAGACTTCAGTGTAAACGCCCACTGCTGTGATTGGCTGCTATGAAACTTCAGTGTAAACGCCCACTGCTCTGATTGGCTGCTATGAAACTTCAGTGTAAACGCCCACTGCTGTGATTGGCTGCTTTGAGACTTCAGTGTAAACGCCCACTGCTGTGATTGGCTGCTTTGAGACTTCAGTGTAAACGCCCACTGCTGCGATTGGCTGCTGTGAGACTTCAGTGTAAACGCCCACTGCTGTGATTGGCTGCTTTGAGACTTCAGTGTAAACGCCCACTGCTGTGATTGGCTGCTGTGAGACTTCAGTGTAAACGCCCACTGCTGTGATTGGCTGCTATGAAACTTCAGTGTAAACGCCCACTGCTCTGATTGGCTGCTATGAAACTTCAGTGTAAACGCCCACTGCTGTGATTGGCTGCTTTGAGACTTCAGTGTAAACGCCCACTGCTGTGATTGGCTGCTGTGAGACTTCAGTGTAAACGCCCACTGCTGTGATTGGCTGCTGTGTGACTTCAGTGTAAACGCCCACTGCTGTGATTGGCTGCTATCAGACTTCAGTGTAAACGCCCACTACTGTGATTGGCTGCTGTGAGACTTCAGTGTAAACACCCACTGCTGTGATTGGCTGCCATCAGACTTCAGTGTAAACGCCCACTACTGTGATTGGCTGCTGTGAGACTTCAGTGTAAACGCCCACTGCTGTGATTGGCTGCTGTGAGACTTCAGTGTAAACGCCCACTGCTGTGTGACTTCAGTGTAAACGCCCACTGCTGTGATTGGCTGCTGTGTGACTTCAGTGTAAACGCCCACTACTGTGATTGGCTGCTGTGAGACTTCAGTGTAAACACCCACTGCTGTGATTGGCTGCCATCAGACTTCAGTGTAAACGCCCACTACTGTGATTGGCTGCTGTGAGACTTCAGTGTAAACGCCCACTGCTGTGATTGGCTGCTGTGAGACTTCAGTGTAAACGCCCACTGCTGTGTGACTTCAGTGTAAACGCCCACTGCTGTGATTGGCTGCCATCAGACTTCAGTGTAAACGCCCACTGCTGTGATTGGCTGCTGTGAAACTTCAGTGTAAACCCCCACAGCTGTGATTGGCTGCTGTGAGACTTCAGTGTAAACGCCCACTGCTGTGATTGGCTGCTATGAAACTTCAGTGTAAACGCCCACTGCTGTGATTGGCTGCTGTGAGACTTCAGTGTAAACGCCCACTGCTGTGTGACTTCAGTGTAAACGCCCACTGCTGTGATTGGCTGCCATCAGACTTCAGTGTAAACGCCCACTGCTGTGATTGGCTGCTATGAAACTTCAGTGTAAACCCCCACAGCTGTGATTGGCTGCTGTGAGACTTCAGTGTAAACGCCCACTGCTGTGATTGGCTGCTATGAAACTTCAGTGTAAACGCCCACTGCTCTGATTGGCTGCTATGAAACTTCAGTGTAAACGCCCACTGCTGTGATTGGCTGCTTTGAGACTTCAGTGTAAACGCCCACTGCTGTGATTGGCTGCTTTGAGACTTCAGTGTAAACGCCCACTGCTGCGATTGGCTGCTGTGAGACTTCAGTGTAAACGCCCACTGCTGTGATTGGCTGCTTTGAGACTTCAGTGTAAACGCCCACTGCTGTGATTGGCTGCTGTGAGACTTCAGTGTAAACGCCCACTGCTGTGATTGGCTGCTATGAAACTTCAGTGTAAACGCCCACTGCTCTGATTGGCTGCTATGAAACTTCAGTGTAAACGCCCACTGCTGTGATTGGCTGCTTTGAGACTTCAGTGTAAACGCCCACTGCTGTGATTGGCTGCTGTGAGACTTCAGTGTAAACGCCCACTGCTGTGATTGGCTGCTGTGTGACTTCAGTGTAAACGCCCACTGCTGTGATTGGCTGCTATCAGACTTCAGTGTAAACGCCCACTGCTGTGATTGGCTGCTGTGTGACTTCAGTGTAAACGCCCACTACTGTGATTGGCTGCTGTGAGACTTCAGTGTAAACACCCACTGCTGTGATTGGCTGCCATCAGACTTCAGTGTAAACGCCCACTACTGTGATTGGCTGCTGTGAGACTTCAGTGTAAACGCCCACTGCTGTGATTGGCTGCTGTGAGACTTCAGTGTAAACGCCCACTGCTGTGTGACTTCAGTGTAAACGCCCACTGCTGTGATTGGCTGCCATCAGACTTCAGTGTAAACGCCCACTGCTGTGATTGGCTGCTGTGAAACTTCAGTGTAAACCCCCACAGCTGTGATTGGCTGCTGTGAGACTTCAGTGTAAACGCCCACTGCTGTGATTGGCTGCTATGAAACTTCAGTGTAAACGCCCACTGCTGTGATTGGCTGCTGTGAGACTTCAGTGTAAACGCCCACTGCTGTGTGACTTCAGTGTAAACGCCCACTGCTGTGATTGGCTGCCATCAGACTTCAGTGTAAACGCCCACTGCTGTGATTGGCTGCTGTGAGACTTCAGTGTAAACACCCACTGCTGTGATTGGCTGCCATCAGACTTCAGTGTAAACGCCCACTACTGTGATTGGCTGCTGTGAGACTTCAGTGTAAACGCCCACTGCTGTGATTGGCTGCTGTGAGACTTCAGTGTAAACGCCCACTGCTGTGTGACTTCAGTGTAAACGCCCACTGCTGTGATTGGCTGCCATCAGACTTCAGTGTAAACGCCCACTGCTGTGATTGGCTGCTGTGAAACTTCAGTGTAAACCCCCACAGCTGTGATTGGCTGCTGTGAGACTTCAGTGTAAACGCCCACTGCTGTGATTGGCTGCTATGAAACTTCAGTGTAAACGCCCACTGCTGTGATTGGCTGCTGTGAGACTTCAGTGTAAACGCCCACTGCTGTGTGACTTCAGTGTAAACGCCCACTGCTGTGATTGGCTGCCATCAGACTTCAGTGTAAACGCCCACTGCTGTGATTGGCTGCTATGAAACTTCAGTGTAAACCCCCACAGCTGTGATTGGCTGCTGTGAGACTTCAGTGTAAACGCCCACTGCTGTGATTGGCTGCTATGAAACTTCAGTGTAAACGCCCACTGCTCTGATTGGCTGCTATGAAACTTCAGTGTAAACGCCCACTGCTGTGATTGGCTGCTTTGAGACTTCAGTGTAAACACCCACTGCTGTGATTGGCTGCTGTGAGACTTCAGTGTAAACGCCCACTGCTGTGATTGGCTGCTGTGAGAATTCAGTGTAAACGCCCACTGCTGTGATTGGCTGCTATGAAACTTCAGTGTAAACCCCCACAGCTGTGATTGGCTGCTGTGAGACTTCAGTGTAAACGCCCACTGCTGTGATTGGCTGCTATGAAACTTCAGTGTAAACGCCCACTGCTCTGATTGGCTGCTATGAAACTTCAGTGTAAACGCCCACTGCTGTGATTGGCTGCTTTGAGACTTCAGTGTAAACGCCCACTGCTGTGATTGGCTGCTTTGAGACTTCAGTGTAAACGCCCACTGCTGTGATTGGCTGCTTTGAGACTTCAGTGTAAACGCCCACTGCTGTGATTGGCTGCTGTGAGACTTCAGTGTAAACGCCCACTGCTGTGATTGGCTGCTATGAAACTTCAGTGTAAACGCCCACTGCTCTGATTGGCTGCTATGAAACTTCAGTGTAAACGCCCACTGCTGTGATTGGCTGCTTTGAGACTTCAGTGTAAACGCCCACTGCTGTGATTGGCTGCTGTGAGACTTCAGTGTAAACGCCCACTGCTGTGATTGGCTGCTGTGAGACTTCAGTGTAAACGCCCACTGCTGTGATTGGCTGCTGTGAGAATTCAGTGTAAACGCCCACTGCTGTGATTGGCTGCTATGAAACTTCAGTGTAAACGCCCACAGCTGTGATTGGCTGCTGTGAGACTTCAGTGTAAACGCCCACTGCTGTGATTGGCTGCTGTGAGAATTCAGTGTAAACGCCCACTGCTGTGATTGGCTGCTATGAAACTTCAGTGTAAACCCCCACAGCTGTGATTGGCTGCTGTGAGACTTCAGTGTAAACGCCCACTGCTGTGATTGGCTGCTATGAAACTTCAGTGTAAACGCCCACTGCTCTGATTGGCTGCTATGAAACTTCAGTGTAAACGCCCACTGCTGTGATTGGCTGCTTTGAGACTTCAGTGTAAACGCCCACTGCTGTGATTGGCTGCTATGAAACTTCAGTGTAAACGCCCACTGCTCTGATTGGCTGCTATGAAACTTCAGTGTAAACGCCCACTGCTGTAATTGGCTGCTTTGAGACTTCAGTGTAAACGCCCACTGCTGTGATTGGCTGCTTTGAGACTTCAGTGTAAACGCCCACTGCTGTGATTGGCTGCTGTGAGACTTCAGTGTAAACGCCCACTGCTGTGATTGGCTGCTATGAAACTTCAGTGTAAACGCCCACTGCTCTGATTGGCTGCTATGAAACTTCAGTGTAAACGCCCACTGCTGTGATTGGCTGCTTTGAGACTTCAGTGTAAACGCCCACTGCTGTGATTGGCTGCTGTGAGACTTCAGTGTAAACGCCCACTGCTGTGATTGGCTGCTGTGAGACTTCAGTGTAAACGCCCACTGCTGTGATTGGCTGCTGTGAGAATTCAGTGTAAACGCCCACTGCTGTGATTGGCTGCTATGAAACTTCAGTGTAAACGCCCACAGCTGTGATTGGCTGCTGTGAGACTTCAGTGTAAACGCCCACTGCTGTGATTGGCTGCTATGAAACTTCAGTGTAAACGCCCACTGCTCTGATTGGCTGCTATGAAACTTCAGTGTAAACGCCCACTGCTGTGATTGGCTACTGTGAGACTTCAGTGTAAACGCCCACTGCTGTGATTGGCTGCTGTGAGACTTCAATGTAAACGCCCACTGCTGTGATTGGCTGCTGTGAGACTTCAATGTAAACGCCCACTGCTGTGATTGGCTGCTATGAGACTTCAGTGTAAACGCCCACTGCTGTGATTGGCTGCTGTGAGACTTCAGTGTAAACGCCCACTGCTGTGATTGGCCGCTGTGAGACTTCAGTGTAAACGCCCACTGCTGTGATTGGCTGCTGTGAGACTTCAGTGTAAACGCCCACTGCTGTGATTGGCTGCTATCAGACTTCAGTGTAAACGCCCACTGCTGTGATTGGCTGCTGTGTGACTTCAGTGTAAACGCCCACTGCTGTGATTGGCTACTGTGAGACTTCAGTGTAAACGCCCACTGCTGTGATTGGCTGCTGTGAGAATTCAGTGTAAACGCCCACTGCTGTGATTGGCTGCTATCAGACTTCAGTGTAAACGCCCACTACTGTGATTGGCTGCTGTGAGACTTCAGTGTAAACACCCACTGCTGTGATTGGCTGCTATCAGACTTCAGTGTAAACGCCCACTGCTGTGATTGGCTGCTATCAGACTTCAGTGTAAACGCCCACTGCTGTGATTGGCTGCTGTGTGACTTCAGTGTAAACGCCCACTACTGTGATTGGCTGCTGTGAGACTTCAGTGTAAACACCCACTGCTGTGATTGGCTGCCATCAGACTTCAGTGTAAACGCCCACTACTGTGATTGGCTGCTGTGAGACTTCAGTGTAAACGCCCACTGCTGTGATTGGCTGCTGTGAGACTTCAGTGTAAACGCCCACTGCTGTGTGACTTCAGTGTAAACGCCCACTGCTGTGATTGGCTGCCATCAGACTTCAGTGTAAACGCCCACTGCTGTGATTGGCTGCTGTGAAACTTCAGTGTAAACCCCCACAGCTGTGATTGGCTGCTGTGAGACTTCAGTGTAAACGCCCACTGCTGTGATTGGCTGCTATGAAACTTCAGTGTAAACGCCCACTGCTGTGATTGGCTGCTGTGAGACTTCAGTGTAAACGCCCACTGCTGTGTGACTTCAGTGTAAACGCCCACTGCTGTGATTGGCTGCCATCAGACTTCAGTGTAAACGCCCACTGCTGTGATTGGCTGCTATGAAACTTCAGTGTAAACCCCCACAGCTGTGATTGGCTGCTGTGAGACTTCAGTGTAAACGCCCACTGCTGTGATTGGCTGCTATGAAACTTCAGTGTAAACGCCCACTGCTCTGATTGGCTGCTATGAAACTTCAGTGTAAACGCCCACTGCTGTGATTGGCTGCTTTGAGACTTCAGTGTAAACGCCCACTGCTGTGATTGGCTGCTTTGAGACTTCAGTGTAAACGCCCACTGCTGCGATTGGCTGCTGTGAGACTTCAGTGTAAACGCCCACTGCTGTGATTGGCTGCTTTGAGACTTCAGTGTAAACGCCCACTGCTGTGATTGGCTGCTGTGAGACTTCAGTGTAAACGCCCACTGCTGTGATTGGCTGCTATGAAACTTCAGTGTAAACGCCCACTGCTCTGATTGGCTGCTATGAAACTTCAGTGTAAACGCCCACTGCTGTGATTGGCTGCTTTGAGACTTCAGTGTAAACGCCCACTGCTGTGATTGGCTGCTGTGAGACTTCAGTGTAAACGCCCACTGCTGTGATTGGCTGCTGTGAGACTTCAGTGTAAACGCCCACTGCTGTGATTGGCTGCTGTGAGAATTCAGTGTAAACGCCCACTGCTGTGATTGGCTGCTATGAAACTTCAGTGTAAACGCCCACAGCTGTGATTGGCTGCTGTGAGACTTCAGTGTAAACGCCCACTGCTGTGATTGGCTGCTATGAAACTTCAGTGTAAACGCCCACTGCTCTGATTGGCTGCTATGAAACTTCAGTGTAAACGCCCACTGCTGTGATTGGCTGCTTTGAGACTTCAGTGTAAACGCCCACTGCTGTGATTGGCTGCTGTGAGACTTCAATGTAAACGCCCACTGCTGTGATTGGCTGCTGTGAGACTTCAATGTAAACGCCCACTGCTGTGATTGGCTGCTATGAGACTTCAGTGTAAACGCCCACTGCTGTGATTGGCTGCTGTGAGACTTCAGTGTAAACGCCCACTGCTGTGATTGGCTACTGTGAGACTTCAGTGTAAACGCCCACTGCTGTGATTGGCTGCTGTGAGACTTCAGTGTAAACGCCCACTGCTGTGATTGGCTGCTATCAGACTTCAGTGTAAACGCCCACTGCTGTGATTGGCTGCTGTGTGACTTCAGTGTAAACGCCCACTGCTGTGATTGGCTACTGTGAGACTTCAGTGTAAACGCCCACTGCTGTGATTGGCTGCTGTGAGACTTCAGTGTAAACGCCCACTGCTGTGATTGGCTACTGTGAGACTTCAGTGTAAACGCCCACTGCTGTGATTGGCTGCTGTGAGACTTCAGTGTAAACGCCCACTGCTGTGATTGGCTGCTATCAGACTTCAGTGTAAACGCCCACTACTGTGATTGGCTGCTGTGAGACTTCAGTGTAAACACCCACTGCTGTGATTGGCTGCTATCAGACTTCAGTGTAAACGCCCACTGCTGTGATTGGCTGCTATCAGACTTCAGTGTAAACGCCCACTGCTGTGATTGGCTGCTGTGTGACTTCAGTGTAAACGCCCACTACTGTGATTGGCTGCTGTGAGACTTCAGTGTAAACACCCACTGCTGTGATTGGCTGCCATCAGACTTCAGTGTAAACGCCCACTACTGTGATTGGCTGCTGTGAGACTTCAGTGTAAACGCCCACTGCTGTGATTGGCTGCTGTGAGACTTCAGTGTAAACGCCCACTGCTGTGTGACTTCAGTGTAAACGCCCACTGCTGTGATTGGCTGCCATCAGACTTCAGTGTAAATGCCCACTGCTGTGATTGGCTGCTGTGAGACTTCAGTGTAAACACCCACTGCTGTGATTGGCTGCTGTGAGACTTCAGTGTAAACGCCCACTGCTGTGATTGGCTGCTGTGAGACTTCAGTGTAAACGCCCACTGCTGTGATTGGCTGCTGTGAGACTTCAGTGTAAACGCCCACTGCTGTGATTGGCTGCTATGAAACTTCAGTGTAAACGCCCACTGCTGTGATTGGCTGCTGTGAGACTTCAGTGTAAACGCCCACTGCTGTGATTGGCTGCTGTGAGAATTCAGTGTAAACGCCCACTGCTGTGATTGGCTGCTGTGAGACTTCAGTGTAAACGCCCACTGCTGTGATTGGCTGCTGTGAGAATTCAGTGTAAACGCCCACTGCTGTGATTGGCTGCTATGAAACTTCAGTGTAAACCCCCACAGCTGTGATTGGCTGCTGTGAGACTTCAGTGTAAACGCCCACTGCTGTGATTGGCTGCTATGAAACTTCAGTGTAAACGCCCACTGCTCTGATTGGCTGCTATGAAACTTCAGTGTAAACGCCCACTGCTGTGATTGGCTGCTTTGAGACTTCAGTGTAAACGCCCACTGCTGTGATTGGCTGCTTTGAGACTTCAGTGTAAACGCCCACTGCTGTGATTGGCTGCTTTGAGACTTCAGTGTAAACGCCCACTGCTGTGATTGGCTGCTGTGAGACTTCAGTGTAAACGCCCACTGCTGTGATTGGCTGCTATGAAACTTCAGTGTAAACGCCCACTGCTGTGATTGGCTGCTTTGAGACTTCAGTGTAAACGCCCACTGCTGTGATTGGCTGCTGTGAGACTTCAGTGTAAACGCCCACTGCTCTGATTGGCTGCTATGAAACTTCAGTGTAAACGCCCACTGCTGTGATTGGCTGCTTTGAGACTTCAGTGTAAACGCCCACTGCTGTGATTGGCTGCTGTGAGACTTCAGTGTAAACGCCCACTGCTGTGATTGGCTGCTGTGAGACTTCAGTGTAAACGCCCACTGCTGTGATTGGCTGCTGTGAGAATTCAGTGTAAACGCCCACTGCTGTGATTGGCTGCTATGAAACTTCAGTGTAAACGCCCACAGCTGTGATTGGCTGCTGTGAGACTTCAGTGTAAACGCCCACTGCTGTGATTGGCTGCTATGAAACTTCAGTGTAAACGCCCACTGCTGTGATTGGCTGCTTTGAGACTTCAGTGTAAACGCCCACTGCTGTGATTGGCTGCTGTGAGACTTCAATGTAAACGCCCACTGCTGTGATTGGCTGCTGTGAGACTTCAATGTAAATGCCCACTGCTGTGATTGGCTGCTATGAGACTTCAGTGTAAACGCCCACTGCTGTGATTGGCTGCTGTGAGACTTCAGTGTAAACGCCCACTGCTGTGATTGGCTACTGTGAGACTTCAGTGTAAACGCCCACTGCTGTGATTGGCTGCTGTGAGACTTCAGTGTAAACGCCCACTGCTGTGATTGGCTGCTATCAGACTTTAGTGTAAACGCCCACTGCTGTGATTGGCTGCTGTGTGACTTCAGTGTAAACGCCCACTGCTGTGATTGGCTACTGTGAGACTTCAGTGTAAACGCCCACTGCTGTGATTGGCTGCTGTGAGACTTCAGTGTAAACGCCCACTGCTGTGATTGGCTGCTATCAGACTTCAGTGTAAACGCCCACTACTGTGATTGGCTGCTGTGAGACTTCAGTGTAAACACCCACTGCTGTGATTGGCTGCTATCAGACTTCAGTGTAAACGCCCACTGCTGTGATTGGCTGCTATCAGACTTCAGTGTAAACGCCCACTGCTGTGATTGGCTGCTGTGTGACTTCAGTGTAAACGCCCACTACTGTGATTGGCTGCTGTGAGACTTCAGTGTAAACACCCACTGCTGTGATTGGCTGCCATCAGACTTCAGTGTAAACGCCCACTACTGTGATTGGCTGCTGTGAGACTTCAGTGTAAACGCCCACTGCTGTGATTGGCTGCTGTGAGACTTCAGTGTAAACGCCCACTGCTGTGTGACTTCAGTGTAAACGCCCACTGCTGTGATTGGCTGCCATCAGACTTCAGTGTAAACGCCCACTGCTGTGATTGGCTGCTGTGAAACTTCAGTGTAAACCCCCACAGCTGTGATTGGCTGCTGTGAGACTTCAGTGTAAACGCCCACTGCTGTGATTGGCTGCTATGAAACTTCAGTGTAAACGCCCACTGCTGTGATTGGCTGCTGTGAGACTTCAGTGTAAACGCCCACTGCTGTGTGACTTCAGTGTAAACGCCCACTGCTGTGATTGGCTGCCATCAGACTTCAGTGTAAACGCCCACTGCTGTGATTGGCTGCTATGAAACTTCAGTGTAAACCCCCACAGCTGTGATTGGCTGCTGTGAGACTTCAGTGTAAACGCCCACTGCTGTGATTGGCTGCTATGAAACTTCAGTGTAAACGCCCACTGCTCTGATTGGCTGCTATGAAACTTCAGTGTAAACGCCCACTGCTGTGATTGGCTGCTTTGAGACTTCAGTGTAAACGCCCACTGCTGTGATTGGCTGCTTTGAGACTTCAGTGTAAACGCCCACTGCTGTGATTGGCTGCTTTGAGACTTCAGTGTAAACGCCCACTGCTGTGATTGGCTGCTGTGAGACTTCAGTGTAAACGCCCACTGCTGTGATTGGCTGCTATGAAACTTCAGTGTAAACGCCCACTGCTCTGATTGGCTGCTATGAAACTTCAGTGTAAACGCCCACTGCTGTGATTGGCTGCTTTGAGACTTCAGTGTAAACGCCCACTGCTGTGATTGGCTGCTGTGAGACTTCAGTGTAAACGCCCACTGCTGTGATTGGCTGCTGTGAGACTTCAGTGTAAACGCCCACTGCTGTGATTGGCTGCTGTGAGAATTCAGTGTAAACGCCCACTGCTGTGATTGGCTGCTATGAAACTTCAGTGTAAACGCCCACAGCTGTGATTGGCTGCTGTGAGACTTCAGTGTAAACGCCCACTGCTGTGATTGGCTGCTATGAAACTTCAGTGTAAACGCCCACTGCTCTGATTGGCTGCTATGAAACTTCAGTGTAAACGCCCACTGCTGTGATTGGCTGCTTTGAGACTTCAGTGTAAACGCCCACTGCTGTGATTGGCTGCTGTGAGACTTCAATGTAAACGCCCACTGCTGTGATTGGCTGCTGTGAGACTTCAATGTAAACGCCCACTGCTGTGATTGGCTGCTATGAGACTTCAGTGTAAACGCCCACTGCTGTGATTGGCTGCTGTGAGACTTCAGTGTAAACGCCCACTGCTGTGATTGGCTACTGTGAGACTTCAGTGTAAACGCCCACTGCTGTGATTGGCTGCTGTGAGACTTCAGTGTAAACGCCCACTGCTGTGATTGGCTGCTATCAGACTTCAGTGTAAACGCCCACTGCTGTGATTGGCTGCTGTGTGACTTCAGTGTAAACGCCCACTGCTGTGATTGGCTACTGTGAGACTTCAGTGTAAACGCCCACTGCTGTGATTGGCTGCTGTGAGACTTCAGTGTAAACGCCCACTGCTGTGATTGGCTACTGTGAGACTTCAGTGTAAACGCCCACTGCTGTGATTGGCTGCTGTGAGACTTCAGTGTAAACGCCCACTGCTGTGATTGGCTGCTATCAGACTTCAGTGTAAACGCCCACTACTGTGATTGGCTGCTGTGAGACTTCAGTGTAAACACCCACTGCTGTGATTGGCTGCTATCAGACTTCAGTGTAAACGCCCACTGCTGTGATTGGCTGCTATCAGACTTCAGTGTAAACGCCCACTGCTGTGATTGGCTGCTGTGTGACTTCAGTGTAAACGCCCACTACTGTGATTGGCTGCTGTGAGACTTCAGTGTAAACACCCACTGCTGTGATTGGCTGCCATCAGACTTCAGTGTAAACGCCCACTACTGTGATTGGCTGCTGTGAGACTTCAGTGTAAACGCCCACTGCTGTGATTGGCTGCTGTGAGACTTCAGTGTAAACGCCCACTGCTGTGTGACTTCAGTGTAAACGCCCACTGCTGTGATTGGCTGCCATCAGACTTCAGTGTAAACGCCCACTGCTGTGATTGGCTGCTGTGAGACTTCAGTGTAAACACCCACTGCTGTGATTGGCTGCTGTGAGACTTCAGTGTAAACGCCCACTGCTGTGATTGGCTGCTGTGAGACTTCAGTGTAAACGCCCACTGCTGTGATTGGCTGCTGTGAGACTTCAGTGTAAACGCCCACTGCTGTGATTGGCTGCTATGAAACTTCAGTGTAAACGCCCACTGCTGTGATTGGCTGCTGTGAGACTTCAGTGTAAACGCCCACTGCTGTGATTGGCTGCTGTGAGAATTCAGTGTAAACGCCCACTGCTGTGATTGGCTGCTGTGAGACTTCAGTGTAAACGCCCACTGCTGTGATTGGCTGCTATCAGACTTCAGTGTAAACGCCCACTACTGTGATTGGCTGCTGTGAGACTTCAGTGTAAACACCCACTGCTGTGATTGGCTGCTATCAGACTTCAGTGTAAACGCCCACTGCTGTGATTGGCTGCTATCAGACTTCAGTGTAAACGCCCACTGCTGTGATTGGCTGCTGTGTGACTTCAGTGTAAACGCCCACTACTGTGATTGGCTGCTGTGAGACTTCAGTGTAAACACCCACTGCTGTGATTGGCTGCCATCAGACTTCAGTGTAAACGCCCACTACTGTGATTGGCTGCTGTGAGACTTCAGTGTAAACGCCCACTGCTGTGATTGGCTGCTGTGAGACTTCAGTGTAAACGCCCACTGCTGTGTGACTTCAGTGTAAACGCCCACTGCTGTGATTGGCTGCCATCAGACTTCAGTGTAAACGCCCACTGCTGTGATTGGCTGCTGTGAGACTTCAGTGTAAACACCCACTGCTGTGATTGGCTGCTGTGAGACTTCAGTGTAAACGCCCACTGCTGTGATTGGCTGCTGTGAGACTTCAGTGTAAACGCCCACTGCTGTGATTGGCTGCTGTGAGACTTCAGTGTAAACGCCCACTGCTGTGATTGGCTGCTGTGAGACTTCAGTGTAAACGCCCACTGCTGTGATTGGCTGCTGTGAGAATTCAGTGTAAACGCCCACTGCTGTGATTGGCTGCTGTGAGACTTCAGTGTAAACGCCCACTGCTGTGATTGGCTGCTGTGAGACTTCAGTGTAAACGCCCACTGCTGTGATTGGCTGCTGTGTGACTTCAGTGTAAACGCCTGCTGTGATTGGCTGCTGTGAGACTTCAGTGTAAACGCCCACTGCTGTGATTGGCTGCTGTGAGACTTCAGTGTAAACGCCCACTGCTGTGATTGGCTGCTATCAGACTTCAGTGTAAACGCCCACTGCTGTGATTGGCTGCTGTGAGACTTCAGTGTAAATGCCCACTGCTGTGATTGGCTGCTATCAGACTTCAGTGTAAACGCCCACTGCTGTGACTGGCTGCTATGAGACTTCAGTGTAAACGCCCACTGCTGTGATTGGCTGCTGTGTGACTTCAGTGTATACGCCCACTGCTGTGATTGGCTGCTGTGTGACTTCAGTGTATACGCACACTGCTGTGATTGGCTGCTGTGTGACTTCAGTGTAAACGCCCACTGCTGTAATTGGCTGCTATCAGACTTCAGTGTAAACGCCCACTTCTGTGATTGGCTGCTGTGTGACTTCAGTGTATACGCCCACTGCTGTGATTGGCTGCTGTGTGACTTCAGTGTATACGCACACTGCTGTGATTGGCTGCTGTGTGACTTCAGTGTAAACGCCCACTGCTGTAATTGGCTGCTATCAGACTTCAGTGTAAACGCCCACTGCTGTGATTGGCTGCTATCAGACTTCAGTGTAAACGCCCACTGCTGTGATTGGCTGCTGTGTGACTTCAGTGTATACGCCTACTGCTGTGATTGGCTGCTGTGAGACTTCAGTGTAAACGCCCACTGCTGTGATTGGCTGCTGTGTGACTTCAGTGTATACGCCCACTGCTGTGATTGGCTGCTGTGTGACTTCAGTGTATACGCCCACTGCTGTGATTGGCTGCTGTGTGACTTCAGTGTAAACGCCCACTGCTGTGATTGGCTGCTGTGTGACTTCAGTGTAAACGCCCACTGCTGTGATTGGCTGTTGTGAGACTTCAGTGTAAACGCCCACTGCTGTGACTGGCTGCTATGAGACTTCAGTGTAAACGCCCACTGCTGTGATTGGCTGCTGTGTGACTTCAGTGTATACGCCCACTGCTGTGATTGGCTGCTGTGTGACTTCAGTGTATACGCACACTGCTGTGATTGGCTGCTGTGTGACTTCAGTGTAAACGCCCACTGCTGTAATTGGCTGCTATCAGACTTCAGTGTAAACGCCCACTGCTGTGATTGGCTGCTATCAGACTTCAGTGTAAACGCCCACTTCTGTGATTGGCTGCTGTGTGACTTCAGTGTATACGCCCACTGCTGTGATTGGCTGCTGTGTGACTTCAGTGTATACGCACACTGCTGTGATTGGCTGCTGTGTGACTTCAGTGTAAACGCCCACTGCTGTAATTGGCTGCTATCAGACTTCAGTGTAAACGCCCACTGCTGTGATTGGCTGCTATCAGACTTCAGTGTAAACGCCCACTGCTGTGATTGGCTGCTGTGTGACTTCAGTGTATACGCCTACTGCTGTGATTGGCTGCTGTGAGACTTCAGTGTAAACGCCCACTGCTGTGATTGGCTGCTGTGTGACTTCAGTGTATACGCCCACTGCTGTGATTGGCTGCTGTGTGACTTCAGTGTATACGCCCACTGCTGTGATTGGCTGCTGTGTGACTTCAGTGTAAACGCCCACTGCTGTGATTGGCTGCTGTGTGACTTCAGTGTATACACCCACTGCTGTGATTGGCTGCTGTGAGACTTCAGTGTAAACGCTCACTGCTGTGATTGGCTGCTGTGTGACTTCAGTGTACACGCCCACTGCTGTGATTGGCTGCTATCAGACTTCAGTGTAAATGCCCACTGCTGTAATTGGCTGCTATCAGACTTCAGTGTAAATGCCCACTGCTGTAATTGGCTGCTATCAGACTTCAGTGTAAATGCCCACTGCTGTAATTGGCTGCTATCAGACTTCAGTGTAAACGCCCACTGCTGTGATTGGCTGCTATCAGACTTCAGTGTAAATGCCCACTGCTGTAATTGGCTGCTATCAGACTTCAGTGTAAATGCCCACTGCTGTAATTGGCTGCTATCAGACTTCAGTGTAAACGCCCACTGCTGTGATTGGCTGCTGTGAGACTTCAGTGTAAACACCCACTGCTGTGATTGGCTGCTGTGAGACTTCAGTGTAAACGCCCACTGCTGTGATTGGCTGCTATGAAACTTCAGTGTAAACGCCCACTGCTGTGATTGGCTGCTGTGAGACTTCAGTGTAAACGCCCACTGCTGTGATTGGCTGCTATGAAACTTCAGTGTAAACGCCCACTGCTGTGATTGGCTGCTGTGAGACTTCAGTGTAAACGCCCACTGCTGTGATTGGCTGCTTTGAGACTTCAGTGTAAACGCCCACTGCTGTGATTGGCTGCTGTGAGACTTCAGTGTAAACGCCCACTGCTCTGATTGGCTGCTATGAAACTTCAGTGTAAACGCCCACTGCTGTGATTGGCTGCTTTGAGACTTCAGTGTAAACGCCCACTGCTGTGATTGGCTGCTGTGAGACTTCAGTGTAAACGCCCACTGCTGTGATTGGCTGCTGTGAGACTTCAGTGTAAACGCCCACTGCTGTGATTGGCTGCTGTGAGAATTCAGTGTAAACGCCCACTGCTGTGATTGGCTGCTATGAAACTTCAGTGTAAACGCCCACAGCTGTGATTGGCTGCTGTGAGACTTCAGTGTAAACGCCCACTGCTGTGATTGGCTGCTATGAAACTTCAGTGTAAACGCCCACTGCTGTGATTGGCTGCTTTGAGACTTCAGTGTAAACGCCCACTGCTGTGATTGGCTGCTGTGAGACTTCAATGTAAACGCCCACTGCTGTGATTGGCTGCTGTGAGACTTCAATGTAAATGCCCACTGCTGTGATTGGCTGCTATGAGACTTCAGTGTAAACGCCCACTGCTGTGATTGGCTGCTGTGAGACTTCAGTGTAAACGCCCACTGCTGTGATTGGCTACTGTGAGACTTCAGTGTAAACGCCCACTGCTGTGATTGGCTGCTGTGAGACTTCAGTGTAAACGCCCACTGCTGTGATTGGCTGCTATCAGACTTCAGTGTAAACGCCCACTGCTGTGATTGGCTGCTGTGTGACTTCAGTGTAAACGCCCACTGCTGTGATTGGCTACTGTGAGACTTCAGTGTAAACGCCCACTGCTGTGATTGGCTGCTGTGAGACTTCAGTGTAAACGCCCACTGCTGTGATTGGCTGCTATCAGACTTCAGTGTAAACGCCCACTACTGTGATTGGCTGCTGTGAGACTTCAGTGTAAACACCCACTGCTGTGATTGGCTGCTATCAGACTTCAGTGTAAACGCCCACTGCTGTGATTGGCTGCTATCAGACTTCAGTGTAAACGCCCACTGCTGTGATTGGCTGCTGTGTGACTTCAGTGTAAACGCCCACTACTGTGATTGGCTGCTGTGAGACTTCAGTGTAAACACCCACTGCTGTGATTGGCTGCCATCAGACTTCAGTGTAAACGCCCACTACTGTGATTGGCTGCTGTGAGACTTCAGTGTAAACGCCCACTGCTGTGATTGGCTGCTGTGAGACTTCAGTGTAAACGCCCACTGCTGTGTGACTTCAGTGTAAACGCCCACTGCTGTGATTGGCTGCCATCAGACTTCAGTGTAAACGCCCACTGCTGTGATTGGCTGCTGTGAAACTTCAGTGTAAACCCCCACAGCTGTGATTGGCTGCTGTGAGACTTCAGTGTAAACGCCCACTGCTGTGATTGGCTGCTGTGTGACTTCAGTGTATACGCCTACTGCTGTGATTGGCTGCTGTGAGACTTCAGTGTAAACGCCCACTGCTGTGATTGGCTGCTGTGTGACTTCAGTGTATACGCCCACTGCTGTGATTGGCTGCTGTGTGACTTCAGTGTATACGCCCACTGCTGTGATTGGCTGCTGTGTGACTTCAGTGTAAACGCCCACTGCTGTGATTGGCTGCTGTGTGACTTCAGTGTATACACCCACTGCTGTGATTGGCTGCTGTGAGACTTCAGTGTAAACGCTCACTGCTGTGATTGGCTGCTGTGTGACTTCAGTGTACACGCCCACTGCTGTGATTGGCTGCTATCAGACTTCAGTGTAAACGCCCACTGCTGTGATTGGCTGCTATCAGACTTCAGTGTAAATGCCCACTGCTGTAATTGGCTGCTATCAGACTTCAGTGTACATGCCCACTGCTGTAATTGGCTGCTATCAGACTTCAGTGTAAACGCCCACTGCTGTGATTGGCTGCTATCAGACTTCAGTGTAAATGCCCACTGCTGTAATTGGCTGCTATCAGACTTCAGTGTAAATGCCCACTGCTGTAATTGGCTGCTATCAGACTTCAGTGTAAACGCCCACTGCTGTGATTGGCTGCTGTGAGACTTCAGTGTAAACACCCACTGCTGTGATTGGCTGCTGTGAGACTTCAGTGTAAACGCCCACTGCTGTGATTGGCTGCTATGAAACTTCAGTGTAAACGCCCACTGCTGTGATTGGCTGCTGTGAGACTTCAGTGTAAACGCCCACTGCTGTGATTGGCTGCTATGAAACTTCAGTGTAAACGCCCACTGCTGTGATTGGCTGCTGTGAGACTTCAGTGTAAACGCCCACTGCTGTGATTGGCTGCTATGAAACTTCAGTGTAAACGCCCACTGCTCTGATTGGCTGCTATAAAACTTCAGTGTAAACGCCCACTGCTGTGATTGGCTGCTGTGAGACTTCAGTGTAAACGCCCACTGCTGTGATTGGCTGCTATCAGACTTCAGTGTAAACGCCCACTGCTGTGATTGGCTGCTGTGTGACTTCAGTGTAAACGCCCACTGCTGTAATTGGCTGCCATCAGACTTCAGTGTAAACGCCCACTAATGTGATTGGCTGCTGTGAGACTTCAGTGTAAACGCCCACAACTGTGATTGGCTGCTGTGAGACTTCAGTGTAAACGCCCACTGCTGTGTGACTTCAGTGTAAACGCCCACTGCTGTGATTGGCTGCCATCAGACTTCAGTGTAAACGCCCACTGCTGTAATTGGCTGCTGTGAGACTTCAGTGTAAACGCCCACTGCTGTGATTGGCTGCTGTGAGACTTCAGTGTAAACGCCCACTGCTGTGACTGGCTGCTGTGAGACTTCAGTGTAAACGCCCACTGCTGTGATTGGCTGCTGTGAGACTTCAGTGTAAATGCCCACTGCTGTGATTGGCTGCTGTGAGACTTCAGTGTAAACGCCCACTGCTGTGATTGGCTGCTGTGTGACTTCAGTGTAAACGCCCACTGCTGTAATTGGCTGCTGTGAGACTTCAGTGTAAACGCCCACTGCTGTGATTGGCTGCTGTGGGACTTCAGTGTAAACGCCCACTGCTGTGATTGGCTGCTGTGAGACTTCAGTGTAAACGCCCACTGCTGTGATTGGCTGCTGTGAGACTTCAGTGTAAACGCCCACTGCTGTGATTGGCTGCTGTGAGACTTCAGTGTAAACGCCCACTGCTGTGATTGGCTGCTTTGAGACTTCAGTGTAAACGCCCACTGCTGTGATTGGCTGCTTTGAGACTTCAGTGTAAACGCCCACTGCTGTGATTGGCTGCTGTGAGACTTCAGTGTAAACGCCCACTGCTGTGATTGGCTGCTATGAAACTTCAGTGTAAACGCCCACTGCTGTGATTGGCTGCTTTGAGACTTCAGTGTAAACGCCCACTGCTGTGATTGGCTGCTGTGAGACTTCAGTGTAAACGCCCACTGCTCTGATTGGCTGCTATGAAACTTCAGTGTAAACGCCCACTGCTGTGATTGGCTGCTTTGAGACTTCAGTGTAAACGCCCACTGCTGTGATTGGCTGCTGTGAGACTTCAGTGTAAACACCCACTGCTGTGATTGGCTGCTGTGAGACTTCAGTGTAAACGCCCACTGCTGTGATTGGCTGCTGTGAGAATTCAGTGTAAACGCCCACTGCTGTGATTGGCTGCTATGAAACTTCAGTGTAAACGCCCACAGCTGTGATTGGCTGCTGTGAGACTTCAGTGTAAACGCCCACTGCTGTGATTGGCTGCTATGAAACTTCAGTGTAAACGCCCACTGCTGTGATTGGCTGCTTTGAGACTTCAGTGTAAACGCCCACTGCTGTGATTGGCTGCTGTGAGACTTCAATGTAAACGCCCACTGCTGTGATTGGCTGCTGTGAGACTTCAATGTAAATGCCCACTGCTGTGATTGGCTGCTATGAGACTTCAGTGTAAACGCCCACTGCTGTGATTGGCTGCTGTGAGACTTCAGTGTAAACGCCCACTGCTGTGATTGGCTACTGTGAGACTTCAGTGTAAACGCCCACTGCTGTGATTGGCTGCTGTGAGACTTCAGTGTAAACACCCACTGCTGTGATTGGCTGCTATCAGACTTCAGTGTAAACGCCCACTGCTGTGATTGGCTGCTGTGTGACTTCAGTGTAAACGCCCACTGCTGTGATTGGCTACTGTGAGACTTCAGTGTAAACGCCCACTGCTGTGATTGGCTGCTGTGAGACTTCAGTGTAAACGCCCACTGCTGTGATTGGCTGCTATCAGACTTCAGTGTAAACGCCCACTACTGTGATTGGCTGCTGTGAGACTTCAGTGTAAACACCCACTGCTGTGATTGGCTGCTATCAGACTTCAGTGTAAACGCCCACTGCTGTGATTGGCTGCTATCAGACTTCAGTGTAAACGCCCACTGCTGTGATTGGCTGCTGTGTGACTTCAGTGTAAACGCCCACTACTGTGATTGGCTGCTGTGAGACTTCAGTGTAAACACCCACTGCTGTGATTGGCTGCCATCAGACTTCAGTGTAAACGCCCACTACTGTGATTGGCTGCTGTGAGACTTCAGTGTAAACGCCCACTGCTGTGATTGGCTGCTGTGAGACTTCAGTGTAAACGCCCACTGCTGTGTGACTTCAGTGTAAACGCCCACTGCTGTGATTGGCTGCCATCAGACTTCAGTGTAAACGCCCACTGCTGTGATTGGCTGCTGTGAAACTTCAGTGTAAACCCCCACAGCTGTGATTGGCTGCTGTGAGACTTCAGTGTAAACGCCCACTGCTGTGATTGGCTGCTATGAAACTTCAGTGTAAACGCCCACTGCTGTGATTGGCTGCTGTGAGACTTCAGTGTAAACGCCCACTGCTGTGTGACTTCAGTGTAAACGCCCACTGCTGTGATTGGCTGCCATCAGACTTCAGTGTAAACGCCCACTGCTGTGATTGGCTGCTATGAAACTTCAGTGTAAACCCCCACAGCTGTGATTGGCTGCTGTGAGACTTCAGTGTAAACGCCCACTGCTGTGATTGGCTGCTATGAAACTTCAGTGTAAACGCCCACTGCTCTGATTGGCTGCTATGAAACTTCAGTGTAAACGCCCACTGCTGTGATTGGCTGCTTTGAGACTTCAGTGTAAACGCCCACTGCTGTGATTGGCTGCTTTGAGACTTCAGTGTAAACGCCCACTGCTGTGATTGGCTGCTTTGAGACTTCAGTGTAAACGCCCACTGCTGTGATTGGCTGCTGTGAGACTTCAGTGTAAACGCCCACTGCTGTGATTGGCTGCTATGAAACTTCAGTGTAAACGCCCACTGCTCTGATTGGCTGCTATGAAACTTCAGTGTAAACGCCCACTGCTGTGATTGGCTGCTTTGAGACTTCAGTGTAAACGCCCACTGCTGTGATTGGCTGCTGTGAGACTTCAGTGTAAACGCCCACTGCTGTGATTGGCTGCTGTGAGACTTCAGTGTAAACGCCCACTGCTGTGATTGGCTGCTGTGAGAATTCAGTGTAAACGCCCACTGCTGTGATTGGCTGCTATGAAACTTCAGTGTAAACGCCCACAGCTGTGATTGGCTGCTGTGAGACTTCAGTGTAAACGCCCACTGCTGTGATTGGCTGCTATGAAACTTCAGTGTAAACGCCCACTGCTCTGATTGGCTGCTATGAAACTTCAGTGTAAACGCCCACTGCTGTGTTTGGCTGCTTTGAGACTTCAGTGTAAACGCCCACTGCTGTGATTGGCTGCTGTGAGACTTCAATGTAAACGCCCACTGCTGTGATTGGCTGCTGTGAGACTTCAATGTAAACGCCCACTGCTGTGATTGGCTGCTATGAGACTTCAGTGTAAACGCCCACTGCTGTGATTGGCTGCTGTGAGACTTCAGTGTAAACGCCCACTGCTGTGATTGGCTACTGTGAGACTTCAGTGTAAACGCCCACTGCTGTGATTGGCTGCTGTGAGACTTCAGTGTAAACGCCCACTGCTGTGATTGGCTGCTATCAGACTTCAGTGTAAACGCCCACTGCTGTGATTGGCTGCTGTGTGACTTCAGTGTAAACGCCCACTGCTGTGATTGGCTACTGTGAGACTTCAGTGTAAACGCCCACTGCTGTGATTGGCTGCTGTGAGACTTCAGTGTAAACGCCCACTGCTGTGATTGGCTACTGTGAGACTTCAGTGTAAACGCCCACTGCTGTGATTGGCTGCTGTGAGACTTCAGTGTAAACGCCCACTGCTGTGATTGGCTGCTATCAGACTTCAGTGTAAACGCCCACTACTGTGATTGGCTGCTGTGAGACTTCAGTGTAAACACCCACTGCTGTGATTGGCTGCTATCAGACTTCAGTGTAAACGCCCACTGCTGTTATTGGCTGCTATCAGACTTCAGTGTAAACGCCCACTGCTGTGATTGGCTGCTGTGTGACTTCAGTGTAAACGCCCACTACTGTGATTGGCTGCTGTGAGACTTCAGTGTAAACACCCACTGCTGTGATTGGCTGCCATCAGACTTCAGTGTAAACGCCCACTACTGTGATTGGCTGCTGTGAGACTTCAGTGTAAACGCCCACTGCTGTGATTGGCTGCTGTGAGACTTCAGTGTAAACGCCCACTGCTGTGTGACTTCAGTGTAAACGCCCACTGCTGTGATTGGCTGCCATCAGACTTCAGTGTAAACGCCCACTGCTGTGATTGGCTGCTGTGAGACTTCAGTGTAAACACCCACTGCTGTGATTGGCTGCTGTGAGACTTCAGTGTAAACGCCCACTGCTGTGATTGGCTGCTGTGAGACTTCAGTGTAAACGCCCACTGCTGTGATTGGCTGCTGTGAGACTTCAGTGTAAACGCCCACTGCTGTGATTGGCTGCTATGAAACTTCAGTGTAAACGCCCACTGCTGTGATTGGCTGCTGTGAGACTTCAGTGTAAACGCCCACTGCTGTGATTGGCTGCTGTGAGAATTCAGTGTAAACGCCCACTGCTGTGATTGGCTGCTGTGAGACTTCAGTGTAAACGCCCACTGCTGTGATTGGCTGCTATCAGACTTCAGTGTAAACGCCCACTACTGTGATTGGCTGCTGTGAGACTTCAGTGTAAACACCCACTGCTGTGATTGGCTGCTATCAGACTTCAGTGTAAACGCCCACTGCTGTGATTGGCTGCTATCAGACTTCAGTGTAAACGCCCACTGCTGTGATTGGCTGCTGTGTGACTTCAGTGTAAACGCCCACTACTGTGATTGGCTGCTGTGAGACTTCAGTGTAAACACCCACTGCTGTGATTGGCTGCCGTCAGACTTCAGTGTAAACGCCCACTACTGTGATTGGCTGCTGTGAGACTTCAGTGTAAACGCCCACTGCTGTGATTGGCTGCTGTGAGACTTCAGTGTAAACGCCCACTGCTGTGTGACTTCAGTGTAAACGCCCACTGCTGTGATTGGCTGCCATCAGACTTCAGTGTAAACGCCCACTGCTGTGATTGGCTGCTGTGAGACTTCAGTGTAAACACCCACTGCTGTGATTGGCTGCTGTGAGACTTCAGTGTAAACGCCCACTGCTGTGATTGGCTGCTGTGAGACTTCAGTGTAAACGCCCACTGCTGTGATTGGCTGCTGTGAGACTTCAGTGTAAACGCCCACTGCTGTGATTGGCTGCTATGAAACTTCAGTGTAAACGCCCACTGCTGTGATTGGCTGCTGTGAGACTTCAGTGTAAACGCCCACTGCTGTGATTGGCTGCTGTGAGAATTCAGTGTAAACGCCCACTGCTGTGATTGGCTGCTGTGAGACTTCAGTGTAAACGCCCACTGCTGTGATTGGCTGCTGTGAGACTTCAGTGTAAACGCCCACTGCTGTGATTGGCTGCTGTGTGACTTCAGTGTAAACGCCTGCTGTGATTGGCTGCTGTGAGACTTCAGTGTAAACGCCCACTGCTGTGATTGGCTGCTGTGAGACTTCAGTGTAAACGCCCACTGCTGTGATTGGCTGCTATCAGACTTCAGTGTAAACGCCCACTGCTGTGATTGGCTGCTGTGAGACTTCAGTGTAAATGCCCACTGCTGTGATTGGCTGCTATCAGACTTCAGTGTAAACGCCCACTGCTGTGACTGGCTGCTATGAGACTTCAGTGTAAACGCCCACTGCTGTGATTGGCTGCTGTGTGACTTCAGTGTATACGCCCACTGCTGTGATTGGCTGCTGTGTGACTTCAGTGTATACGCACACTGCTGTGATTGGCTGCTGTGTGACTTCAGTGTAAACGCCCACTGCTGTAATTGGCTGCTATCAGACTTCAGTGTAAACGCCCACTTCTGTGATTGGCTGCTGTGTGACTTCAGTGTATACGCCCACTGCTGTGATTGGCTGCTGTGTGACTTCAGTGTATACGCACACTGCTGTGATTGGCTGCTGTGTGACTTCAGTGTAAACGCCCACTGCTGTAATTGGCTGCTATCAGACTTCAGTGTAAACGCCCACTGCTGTGATTGGCTGCTATCAGACTTCAGTGTAAACGCCCACTGCTGTGATTGGCTGCTGTGTGACTTCAGTGTATACGCCTACTGCTGTGATTGGCTGCTGTGAGACTTCAGTGTAAACGCCCACTGCTGTGATTGGCTGCTGTGTGACTTCAGTGTATACACCCACTGCTGTGATTGGCTGCTGTGTGACTTCAGTGTATACGCCCACTGCTGTGATTGGCTGCTGTGTGACTTCAGTGTAAACGCCCACTGCTGTGATTGGCTGCTGTGTGACTTCAGTGTAAACGCCCACTGCTGTGATTGGCTGTTGTGAGACTTCAGTGTAAACGCCCACTGCTGTGACTGGCTGCTATGAGACTTCAGTGTAAACGCCCACTGCTGTGATTGGCTGCTGTGTGACTTCAGTGTATACGCCCACTGCTGTGATTGGCTGCTGTGTGACTTCAGTGTATACGCACACTGCTGTGATTGGCTGCTGTGTGACTTCAGTGTAAACGCCCACTGCTGTAATTGGCTGCTATCAGACTTCAGTGTAAACGCCCACTGCTGTGATTGGCTGCTATCAGACTTCAGTGTAAACGCCCACTTCTGTGATTGGCTGCTGTGTGACTTCAGTGTATACGCCCACTGCTGTGATTGGCTGCTGTGTGACTTCAGTGTATACGCACACTGCTGTGATTGGCTGCTGTGTGACTTCAGTGTAAACGCCCACTGCTGTAATTGGCTGCTGTGTGACTTCAGTGTAAACGCCCACTGCTGTAATTGGCTGCTATCAGACTTCAGTGTAAACGCCCACTGCTGTGATTGGCTGCTGTGTGACTTCAGTGTATACGCCTACTGCTGTGATTGGCTGCTGTGAGACTTCAGTGTAAACGCCCACTGCTGTGATTGGCTGCTGTGTGACTTCAGTGTATACGCCCACTGCTGTGATTGGCTGCTGTGTGACTTCAGTGTATACGCCCACTGCTGTGATTGGCTGCTGTGTGACTTCAGTGTAAACGCCCACTGCTGTGATTGGCTGCTGTGTGACTTCAGTGTATACACCCACTGCTGTGATTGGCTGCTGTGAGACTTCAGTGTAAACGCTCACTGCTGTGATTGGCTGCTGTGTGACTTCAGTGTACACGCCCACTGCTGTGATTGGCTGCTATCAGACTTCAGTGTAAACGCCCACTGCTGTGATTGGCTGCTATCAGACTTCAGTGTAAATGCCCACTGCTGTAATTGGCTGCTATCAGACTTCAGTGTAAATGCCCACTGCTGTAATTGGCTGCTATCAGACTTCAGTGTAAATGCCCACTGCTGTAATTGGCTGCTATCAGACTTCAGTGTAAACGCCCACTGCTGTGATTGGCTGCTATCAGACTTCAGTGTAAATGCCCACTGCTGTAATTGGCTGCTATCAGACTTCAGTGTAAACGCCCACTGCTGTGATTGGCTGCTGTGAGACTTCAGTGTAAACACCCACTGCTGTGATTGGCTGCTGTGAGACTTCAGTGTAAACGCCCACTGCTGTGATTGGCTGCTATGAAACTTCAGTGTAAACGCCCACTGCTGTGATTGGCTGCTGTGAGACTTCAGTGTAAACGCCCACTGCTGTGATTGGCTGCTATGAAACTTCAGTGTAAACGCCCACTGCTGTGATTGGCTGCTGTGAGACTTCAGTGTAAACGCCCACTGCTGTGATTGGCTGCTATGAAACTTCAGTGTAAACGCCCACTGCTCTGATTGGCTGCTATAAAACTTCAGTGTAAACGCCCACTGCTGTGATTGGCTGCTGTGAGACTTCAGTGTAAACGCCCACTGCTGTGATTGGCTGCTATCAGACTTCAGTGTAAACGCCCACTGCTGTGATTGGCTGCTGTGTGACTTCAGTGTAAACGCCCACTGCTGTAATTGGCTGCCATCAGACTTCAGTGTAAACGCCCACTAATGTGATTGGCTGCTGTGAGACTTCAGTGTAAACGCCCACAACTGTGATTGGCTGCTGTGAGACTTCAGTGTAAACGCCCACTGCTGTGTGACTTCAGTGTAAACGCCCACTGCTGTGATTGGCTGCCATCAGACTTCAGTGTAAACGCCCACTGCTGTAATTGGCTGCTGTGAGACTTCAGTGTAAACGCCCACTGCTGTGATTGGCTGCTGTGAGACTTCAGTGTAAACGCCCACTGCTGTGACTGGCTGCTGTGAGACTTCAGTGTAAACGCCCACTGCTGTGATTGGCTGCTGTGAGACTTCAGTGTAAATGCCCACTGCTGTGATTGGCTGCTGTGAGACTTCAGTGTAAACGCCCACTGCTGTGATTGGCTGCTGTGTGACTTCAGTGTAAACGCCCACTGCTGTAATTGGCTGCTGTGAGACTTCAGTGTAAACGCCCACTGCTGTGATTGGCTGCTGTGGGACTTCAGTGTAAACGCCCACTGCTGTGATTGGCTGCTGTGGGACTTCAGTGTAAACGCCCACTGCTGTGATTGGCTGCTGTGAGACTTCAGTGTAAACGCCCACTGCTGTGATTGGCTGCTGTGAGACTTCAGTGTAAACGCCCACTGCTGTGATTGGCTGCTGTGAGACTTCAGTGTAAACGCCCACTGCTGTGATTGGCTGCTGTGAGACTTCAGTGTAAACGCCCACTGCTGTGATTGGCTGCTGTGAGACTTCAGTGTAAACGCCCACTGCTGTGATTGGCTGCTGTGAGACTTCAGTGTAAACGTCCACTGCTGTGATTGGCTGCTGTGAGACTTCAGTGTAAACGCCCACTGCTGTGATTGGCTGCTCTGATATTCAGATCATGGCATGAAAGGTTGCAGTGATGATCATTGTAGCCGATCACAGACATGTTGAGCTCATGAATGCTGTGATCTTGTGATTTCTGCACACTAACCAGGCCCGGTTCCAGAATCAAATCCCTGAGGGTGCTCTAGTAAAGTGCAGACAGGCTAAGCAACGGCTCCACCATAGCAGTGTACAGTGAGAAATGTGTGATTATTTATTTACAAGTCATCACTTTTACCAATTACTGGAATTTTCAAAAATATTTTGCTACAAATTGTCTATTAATCTATTAGTCTGCCTTTACATTGCTTTAAAGCGTTACTGCTAATTTAACATGTCATCTTCCTGAGAACCAGAAAAAAAGGTTTTGTGAATTTAGATTTTTTATTTTTTTTTCCCGGCCATTACATTGTTTTAATTTTCTTTTTTATTCCTATGTTATATGCTATATCCTCTGCTCTGTAGAGCAGTGTTTCCCAACCGGGGGAGCAGAGGTGCCAGTCCTTCAAATACAAATTTTTTTTGTCACATTTTTCAAATAATTCTCTCTTTGTAAACTTTGTTCAATGCATGCGAGTGCAGCCGGATGTTCGAAGATGACCAGTCATTTTCACCGTCTTCACCCGGGTGTAGTGCCAGAAGACACGAATGAGAAGTCGAGAAAATGTGTCTCTGTGCACTCATCCGAAAGCCTTGCTCTTGAACGGACAAACTCACACAAAAACAATGTCAGTCAAATATGTAATGTTATTTTAATCATTTTCTGTACCTGAAAACTAATGTTAGACGTACCTGAAAAACCTGAAAAGTATAGTTTATTTTATTAGTATCTTTGCTCAATAGTATTTATTTGTGCTGCTGCTTTTATTTAAATTATTTGTTCTTATTATTTTCTTTATTTTTATTTGACAGTAGTCCTTTTTTCCCTGAACAAATGCTGAACCGTACTGAAACCGTGAACCTAAAACCGCGATACAAACCGAACCGTGAGCAATCTGTACCGTTACACCCCTATAGCGTAACGCATGCGAGGGGGAGCCACAAAATGGAGAACATTTTCAAAGGGTGCCATGACTGAAACAAGGTTGGGAAACACTTCTGTAGAGGATACCAGAACCCATTTATTGAGAAAATTAAAAGACATGAATAGACCAACGATGGGATTTTGGGTAATAATACTTTATTAATGGGTGATAATATTTTCATAAGAATATCTAGACTTAAAACTGTGTATGTTGTCAGAGAAATTCGCTAAATATAATGTCCTCTACAGAGGCAAAACCTGTATTCTGGGTCTCAGGAGGATATTCTGACTCCTGCAGAGTGGCATTTATATTTAGATGTCACTTCCCAAACTTTGCTGCATGCAATTGGCCGTCGGTCCTCTTAGCAATAAAAGTTTTATTCAATGAATCTTATAGACTTTAGCCTCGAAAGCGAGCCAAGATCGCCACGATCACTAAAATGCTGTTGCTTTGTCAGTTCATCGCGATCTCACAAAGTTCCCTTTTAAAAATTAATTTGTCAACAATAAATCTCGTATTTACATCATGTCTCGACTTTGTTAATGAGAGGTTTCGCAGAACTATCTGTGATTGGCTACATTACTCACCGCTGCAAAAACTCGCTGTAGATGCATGTGACGCTCTCCAGAGCTCGGACACAAATTTGCAAATCTGCCAAATCTGTTTCGCCAATATTATTACAGTATCATCTGAGGGTGCTTTTGCTTGCATTTGTCTAGTAGAACCGTAGAACCGGGCCTGACACTAGCAAATGCTTTCATCATAACTAACAGTGCAAACACAATGTAGAGATTCATTGCTTATAACAGGAGTTTTGGTGTTTAGTCACTGATGAACTCACACTGTTTGATTGACAGCTCTGCGATTGTAAAGGGAGCGTTCTTCGATTGCTTTATATATATAATTTAATCACAGTTTAAATAACAGATTATTTTCCTCCTACTAGAGAAACAATGTGAAGTTGAGCGTTTAGTCACTGGCTTGATTTACTGACACACAGACAAAGAACATCTGACTGTACATGAATCATATCAGAAATCACTGATCTCAGATCAGGTGTTAGAATTAACACGGTTACTCACATGTTTGCACAGCCTGCGCCGAAATTGCGACTGATTTACCAAAGAATCCACAGTGAAATGTAGCGAATACAGATAAATAATGCTCAACTGAGACATTCACATTGTTGAAAATACAGGGAGTGCAGAATTCTTAGGCAAGTTGTATTTTTGAGGATTAATTTTACAAAATTAATAATTAAACAACAACCATGCTGTCAATGAACACAAAAAACTCATTAATATCAAAGCTGAATATTTTTGGAAGTGGTTTTTAGTTTTAGCTATTTTAGGGGGATATCTGTGTGTGCAGGTGACTATTACTGTGCATAATTATTAGGCAACTTAACAAAAAACAAATTTATACCCATTTCAATTATTTATTTTTTCCAGTGAAACCAATATAACATCTCAACATTCACAAATATACATTTCTGACATTCAAAAACCAAACAAAAACAAATCAGTGACCAATACAGCCACCTTTCTTTGCAAGGACACTCAAAAGCCTGCCATCCATGGATTCTGTCAGTGTTTTGATCTGTTCACCATCAACATTGCGTGCAGCAGCAACCACAGCCTCCCAGACACTGTTCAGAGAGGTGTACTGTTTTCCCTCCTTGTAAATCGCACATTTGATGATGGACCACAGGTTCTCAATGGGGTTCAGATCAGGTGAACAAGGAGGCCATATCATTAGATTTTCTTCTTTTATACCCTTTCTTGTCAGCCACGCTGTGGAGTACTTGGACGCGTGTGATGGAGCATTGTCCTGCATGAAAATCATGTTTTTCTTGAAGGATGCAGACTTCTTCCTGTACCACTGCTTGAAGAAGGTGTCTTCCAGAAACTGGCAGTAGGACTGGGAGTTGAGCTTGACTCCATCCTCAACCCGAAAAGGCCCCACAAGCTCATCTTTGATGATACCAGCCCAAACCAGTACTCCACCTCCACCTGGCTGGCGTCTGAGTCGGACTGGAGCTCTCTGCCCTTTACCAATCCAGCCACGGGCCCATCCATCTGGCCCATCAAGACTCACTCTCATTTCATCAGTCCATAAAACCTTAGAAAAATCAGTCTTGAGATATTTCTTGGCCCAGTCTTGACGTTTCAGCTTGTGTGTCTTGTTCAGTGGTGGTCGACTTTCTGCCTTTCTTACCTTGGCCATGTCTCTGAGTATTGCACACCTTGTGCTTTTGGGCACTCCAGTGATGTTGCAGCTCTGAAATATGGCCAAACTGGTGGCAAGTGGCATCTTTGCAGCTGCACGCTTGACTTTTCTCAGTTCACGGGCAGTTATTTTGCGCCTTGGTTTTTCCACACGCTTCTTGCGACCCTGTTGACTATTTTGAATGAAACGCTTGATTGTTCGATGATCACGCTTCAGAAGCTTGGCTATTTTAAGACTGCTGCATCCCTCTGCAATATATCTCACTATTTTTGACTTTTCTGAGCCTGTCAAGTCCTTCTTTTGACCCATTTTGCCAAAGGAAAGGAAGTTGCCTAATAATTATGCACACCTGATATAGGGTGTTGATGTCATTAGACCACACCCCTTCTCATTACAGAGATGCACATCACCTAATATGCTTAATTGGTAGTAGGCTTTCCAGCCTATACAGCTTGGAGTAAGACAACATGCATAACGAGGATGATGTGGTCAAAATACTCATTTGCCTAATAATTCTGCACTCCCTGTAAATCAGCACATTCCTAGCATTAGGATCCTTTGGAAGGTGATGTTATTTTTAGTGGGCGGAGCCAACGTGACGTTGATGAAGTAGGCGTTGATCTTCTTCTGTCTTTCATCATCTATGACAGGCTCATTCCACAACGAGTCGCTCTCTGGGATTGGTCACAATAAAAGCTGTTTGGACTAACAAGGAAGTTTTGAGTTCTGAAACTTACAGGATATTCTTATAGTATGATGACCTCTTATATGTCAAAAGCTCAAGGAAAATTTGATTTCTCAGTTCATGACCACTTTAAATCACATATTATTGTTACTGAAAAAAAATATTAATAACCCATGACATATCAGTAGTAAGTAGTGGGGAATTGAGTCTGAGCAAAAATAAATACTGGTTTATTATATAGAAAAATAACACTGTTTCTATGTTTATCACTGTATTTAGCACATGAGATGAGAGACATTTGTCTTACCTTGTGAGATGAAACCACTTCACTGATGGGTCTGAATGTGTGTTTGGTGTGTTTCTCTGAGTCTCTGCACACTAAACACACAGGCTGTTTGTCCTCCAGACAGAAGAGTTTGAGTTTCTCACTGTGTAAACTGCACATCTCCTCAGACTCTGATGAACGCCTCTCATTTCTCTCCTTCAGGAACGACTCGCACAAGTTTTTTAACGTGAGATTAACTGGAGGATCTTCTTTTGAGGATCTTCTCCTGCAGACGGGACACTCCTGAGCTTCCTTAGTTTTCCAGAACTGTTGTAGACACTCTTTACAAATACTGTGACTACAGGACAGAAAAACAGGAACCTTGAAGATTTCATAGCAAATAGGACAATAAAGCTCTTCTGCGGATTTTGAATCCATTTCCTCGTCTAGTGAAAGATCCAATATACAATTTACTTTAAATTTCTAAACTTTGGTTTGAAAAGTTAATAATTATAATAAAAATCTAATTCAGAAATACACAAAAATACTAATATAAAGTGTCCTCCTCTGTTCTTCACAACTCCGACTCGTTTGAGCTTTCAGTAGAAATGAAAGGTAGAAATAAAAAGACTAGTCACTTCCTGATGGACAGGATTTCTGGTGAACTTTTGGAGCTTCAGGGCATAAACCGCTAAAACTAGTCTTACAAGTTAGTCATCTTTGTTTTCTTTAAAACTGTTCATGACTTTAAGTAAGTTACATAAACATGTACATTGGCCTAATCTGATACCAACAAAATAAGACTGATTGTCCCTTGATCAATGCTGCCTTCACGAGCTATTGGAAATTTCATACTTCCCATTTTTCGTAAAAACCTCTTGGGCTTCTCTTTGATTGCCTTTTTTCCATTGACTAAATTTTCATTTCGTCCATCATGGACGCCACTCCAGAGTCTCCAGCCGTCATGGACACCACTCCATATGGTAGTTGATTGTGATTGTATATGACTAACTTTGTGAAGTTTATACATAATTTGCTCAGCATGTGCGTAGCATGGCTGACGACATCTTTTTGACTAGTGTTATGCAGGTGAATCTCATTTCTTTTTGTTCTTTTAGGTAGATGCATACATGTCTAAATGCCCACTGTGTTGCCAGAGGAAATATTTTTCTCCTTGTGTTACAGAAAATAAACACAACGCATGATTGAAACGCAGTTCCTCATGTCCGCCTGGTGATTTGAATGCTGCCGGATGTTACATCAGGAACACTTGGGGGTGGGACTTGGGGTGCTGAACATGCTGACTGGTTGTGTTCACGCAGCATTTTATTTACATTTACATTTATGCATTTTGGCAGACGCTTTTATCCAAAGCGACTTACATTGCATTCAAGGTACACATTTACATTTTGTCAGTTCTTGCTTTCCATGGGATTTTATTTCAACCACCATTTTTAAAAGTCTGTTGCGGTGCGTGCAGTAAGAGTTACTTGCTATTCGAATCAACAATGGAGTTTAAAAAATATGACAGATGGACTGAAGACGAATTTCAGGCTTAAGCTTATATGTGGAGGAAGAAATCCAGTAAGAACTGGAAAGTTGCGCATAGTCCTACGTCACAGAGTCTCGAGCCATCATGGACGCCACTCCAGAGTCTTCAGCCGTCATGGACGCCACTCCAGAGTCTCCAGCCATCATGGACGACTTGCCAGAGACTCCAGCCGTCATGGACACCACGCCAGAGTCTCCAGCCATCATGGACGCCACTCCAGAGTCTCCAGCCGTCATGGACGCCACTCTAGAGTCTCCAGCCATCATGGACGCCACTCCAGAGTCTCCAGCCGTCATGGACGCCACTCTAGAGTCTCCAGCCATCATGGACGCCACTCCAGAGTCTCCAGCCATCATGGACGCCACTCTAGAGTCTCCAGCCATCATGGACGCCACTCCAGAGTCTCCAGCCGTCATGGACGCCACACCAGAGTCTCCAGCCGTCATGGACGCCACTCCAGAGTCTCCAGCCATCATGGACGCCACACCAGAGTCTCCAGCCGTCATGGACGCCACACCAGAGTCTCCAGCCGTCATGGACGCCACTCCAGAGTCTCCAGCCATCATGGACGCCACACCAGAGTCTCCAGCCGTCATGGACGCCACACCAGAGTCTCCAGCCGTCATGGACGCCACACCAGAGTCTCCAGCCGTCATGGACGCCACTCCAGAGTCTCCAGCCGTCATGGACGCCACTCCAGAGTCTCCAGCCATCATGGACGCCACACCAGAGTCTCCAGCCGTCATGGACGCCACACCAGAGTCTCCAGCCGTTATGGACGCCACACCAGAGTCTCCAGCCGTCATGGACGCCACTCTAGAGTTTCCAGCCATCATGGACGCCACTCCAGAGTCTCCAGCCGTCATGGACGCCACTCCAGAGACTCCAGCTGTCATGGACGCCACTCCAGAGTCTCCAGCCGTCATGGACGCCACTCCAGAGACTCCAGCCGTCATGGACGCCACTCCAGAGACTCCAGCCGCCATGGACGCCACTCCAGAGTCTCCAGCCGTCATGGACGCCACTCCAGAGACTCCAGCCACCATGGACGCTACGCCAGTCTCTAGCCATCATGGATGCCACTCCAGGGTCTCCAGCCGTCATGGACGCCATGCCAGAGACTCCAGCCATCATGGACGCCACTCCAGAGACTCCAGCAATCATGGACACCACACCAGAGTTTCCAGCCATCATGGACGCCACACTAGAGACTCCAGCCGTCATGGACGCCACACCAGAGTCTCCAGCCATCATGGACGCCACACCAGAGTCTCCAGCCATCATGGACGCCACACAAGAGACTCCAGCCGTCATGGACGCCACACCAGAGTCTCCAGCCATCATGGACGCCACACCAGAGTCTCCACCCATCATGGACGCCACACTAGAGACTCCAGCCATCATGGACCCCACGCACATGATATAGTTTTGCCCAAGGTCGGCCTGTTCATTACCTCACTGTTTGCTACAACACGACCTCAGAGGTCAACTATAATTTATCTGTGCTCTTTTTTCCAGTTCTGCACTGAAACGTTCCCACAATGCACTGTTAAACCAGCATCGCTGCTCACTCTGTTCCCTTAGAACTTCTGAAGCAAAACATAAATCGCACAAACCAACGCAATACACACCATGACACATGAGAAATGTTTTTAAAAACAAGCCATTAGGTAGTGAACATAATCTAGCCACCATTTACAGCTGAAACGGCACAGGGATGTGTAACAATCAAGGTATTTATCATTATATGCTCTAAATAGCAGTACAAAAAAAGAATGTAATGAAAAGATCAGATACAGGTCGCATAAGGGCAAAAAAATCGGAATTGGGTCGTTTCAGCCTGCAGTGTGAACGCAGCCTAGTATGCCTACTTGTGTTTAATTGGGGTTGGAGCTAAACTCTGCAGGACAGTGGCCCTCCAGGAGCAGGATTGGACACCCCTGATTTAGACCCTGCAGTCGAAACACGAGTACCCCTCCAAACTTCCTAGTTCCTGGGGAAATTTCATGCAGTGAAAACGTCGCTAAAAACGGAGTTTAAAAAATACAACCGATGGACCAACGACGAGGTTTATTAAGCTCATATGTGGAGAACGAAATCCAGAGGGATGTTTAAAGCTATGGTTGTTCTACATTACCGCTCTCCAGGACAGAGAGGAGCAGTCGCACACAGTCTTACGTCACTGGACTCATCTTCACTGGACTTTAGACCGCGATGGAAACACAGACAGCAACAGGTCTGGGGGAAAAAAGTTCCTGGGACAAATTGCTCCGGGTAATTTCGGTGGAAAAATGGCTTTAGATTTAGACTCTCTGCCACAAGGAAAGTCTGCTTCAGACCCTGACACTAAGCACTTTTCAAAGACTGTTTTTATAAATATGAACGTGGCATGGAGTTAGTGTACACACACTCTAAGATCAAATCTATGCATACACATGTTTTATAAATAAGGCCCAGCATTTGATCACTCAATTTACGGAAATCATTTCACTTTTAAAGCAGCACTAGGTAACTTTTCAACCTTCATAATATATTTTCAAGACTCTTGTGATGATACATCGACTTACAATAGGTTGAATGACACGTCTGCCATAGCCTGACGGGGTCTGTATCGTTTTTAATCGTACTTTTAAACTTCGGGTTTCGGGTAGTAACCCGAGAAAAAAAAGAACTACAAAATTCGACTGCTTTACTGCATATACGTCACTTCCACCATCACCTCCTTAAATTCGGACGTGCGAGCCCAACTATCCTTTGTTTGCCGGATGTTATAGTCATGGCCGAGGCAGCACAGAAAAAGAAGAAAGCAAAGGTTTTGTCGGAGGAATGCAAAAAGAGGAAACGAAAAAAGTGATCGTATTAAAGGCAGGACGAGGATCAACATTGGGCCAGCGTTGGCTCGTTGGCGTGAGCTGAAGGAGGTCAATATATTAAATTGACGATTTATGGTTATTACCTACCACTCAAACATTGAATTGAAGTCTCATATAGATTCTGTAAAACGGTAACCAATAGACTAGACTACTATAATTTACGCTGGCTTGTAAACGTGAGCATCGCGATCATTTGGCGTTTGAAAAAAATAAAATAAAACCCATGAAATTATATTCATATGACATGCTGAAACATATGCCACTGTACCTGGGCAGAACACCTGCATGTGAACTATCATAGTTGTCATGTCAACAAATGCACGTGCGATGCATCCCCTGATGTAGGATGACAGAGTTTACGACAGGACAATACTGATCCCAACTGTAGGGGGACCCCGACTCAATCAACTCTTGACAAACACATTCATTATTATTTGAGTCATTTATCCATGTTTTGCTGTCTCTTGAAGGCCTTTGTCTTTCAAACATTAAAATATACAAATTAAATAATTTCATATTTACATGGAATGCATGATTTTTTTGTCAGCTGAACCTCTTTTATCCTCATATATTTACTGTAAGTACCTCCTGAGATAAGTTAGGTCAATATTAAAATAAATTCAATATTAATAGTAAATAATAAAAATGAAGTTCACGGTTCACTGACGTCGGTCAATGGTCACATGACACACAGGCAAACAAATAAAATGTTTTTTAGTAAGTGTTTTATTTTGATTGTTTTTATTTTAAATTTATTTATTTATTTTAAATGTATGATTTAATTGCTTTATATATTTTCATTAAACTCACGAACCCCAGTCTGGCAAACCCTGACGTCATGTAATGTTGTTCATAACAATGAATGGAACAAGAATGGAATATATTTTCTTTCTCTTTATATTTTTATATAAAATATAGTACAATATTATCTTATTCAAATCAATTATGTGATAAACGAGTTGGCAAAAGTAATCCAAAATGCTCTAAAGCACTTTCTCATGTGAACACTAGAGGTCAGCAGAGAGTCCAGTCTCACAGAACCAGATTTGATCTCATTAGCAGAGCCTTCCCACAGTTATATAGCTTACAAACAGTCGTGTTTAACTAGAATTAAGGGTAAATAATATTAAACTTTAAAACTGAGCACTCCTCCATTGATTTGATCACAGAATGAGCTGAGCTGAAAGTGTGAATCTTTCTCAAACACTGACTCTTAAAGCTGCTGAGACACAATGCAGACCAGAGGCTGTTATTTTAAGGGAGTATTTTCAGATGTTTCTGCATCATCATGACCCTGTGGGTCTGCTCTCTGAACTCTGAGCCAGGCATTGAACAGACTCATTGTTTCTTAAGGCTGTTCTCTGAGTGTGTGTTCAGTCTGTGGCATTACACTGAAGCTCAGCTCTGCTGCCTACAGACATGGGTGAGTCCAGCACTTACACTCTTTAAGAGACGCTAAGAGCTGTTGTGTGTATGATTTGAATGAATGTTATGTGTAGCTTGATAAACTAGTGCAAAGACAATGCATAGAGACAGTGATATACTACAGGTCTGAATTCCTGCACTTAAAGCTTCAGAGTTTCTCAGATCTAACTTTCCTTTTATTCATTATTTGAGCTCTGTGTGTGTGTGTTTAGTGGATGTATGAAGTCAGTTCCTCACACACTTGAACTATCCACTAACACCAATAGTTTTTGAACAGTATGTCTGATCATTTCAGAACGAATGTGAAATGTTTTGCCTTTGCATGTGCATTTGTTTGATATTTGGATATATTTAATAGTGCAGTTTATGAATCGCTCTGCTGGATATTAGACCTCAAGTTTTTCTTTATCCTTTTGTCTGTAATAGTTCAGATTATAGTTTAACACACACTGCTGTTCAAGAGGTTTTGATCTGTGAGAAGAATTTTAATTTTTTAAAGACGTCTATTCTGCTCACCAAAGCTGTATTTATTTGATATAAAACAGTCATATTGCCTACTTTCTAACCATTAACATGAGATGTCATTTATTCCTGTGATCATTACTCCAGTCTTCAGTCACACGATCCTTCAGAAATCATTCTGATATGATGATTTGCTATATTTATGTTGAAAACAGTTGCTTCAAATAATATTTAATTCATATTAAATGTTGCTTCATATTACATTTCTTAAATGAACTTGGATATTATTCACATTTATTCTCTAAGTCTTATTGCAAAAAATTTCATTGTATCTGAATACCATGAACACAAATCAACAGACTAAAGATCACTTACACACTATAGTTTAACAATACCAGAGCAAAGACATCTAGCTCAAGTAATAAACATCTCAGGCATTATTAAACAGTTATTCAGTGAAGAACAGCTTTTGTTAGCGTTATTATAGAGACAGCAGCAGGAATATTAGGCTGCTGTCACTTTAAGACGAATGCACAGATCCAATACACTTTTAAGCCTTGTTTATACTCGGCGTGTCCGCACTAGCGCGAGGGTGTGTGCGGCAAAAATGACGTCAACACGGAGTGGGCGGTTGTGCGCATTGAGAGCGAGAGACCCCATTTTGCTTGTCGGTGTACACGTCAAATTTTGTAACTTTGCGCGCGACTCTGCAACCAAAGATGCACGAGTTTGAGGCAAATCATGACATCTCATCACACGGCAGCCAGTTTGTGCGTCTAAATCAGTTGCTTATGTTCTGTGCACGCGCTGTTTTCTCGAGTCTTCTTGCGCTTGAATGATTTAAAATCACATTGAAATCACATTTTTGACAAGGGCCAAATTGTGACGGCTAGACGACTGGGTCAGAGCATCTCCAAAACTGCAGCTCTTGTGGGCTGTTCCCGGTCTGCAGTGGTCAGTCTCTATCAAAAGTGCTCCAAGGAAGGAACAGCAGTGAACCGACTTCCGGTGGCGCTGCTCTGCTTGCGACCCGGGCTCGTGCTCTACCTCATCTGTCTGTTGTCGGTCCGTATTTATCCTGTTTTAATTTATTTTTATTCGATTAAGAATTTTATTACGATTATCTGATGCTTTACCCGAGACGGTTTGCTTGCGCTTCGCCATGAGGGATTACCTCCGTTGAACCTGCCTGACTGCAGGAGGGTACAACCTGAATGGAATAGACGGCAAAGGAAAAGAGGCCAAAGGGGTGGAATACGGCAGCGTCTCCGACGACGAGGGAATAGACCACCATTACCATCGATGATCCTGTGTAATGCCAGATCCCTGCATGGAAAGATGGAGGAACTTCGTGTTAACTCCAAAGTATGCTTTGAGTGTCGCGCTTCAAGTTTGATGGTGTTTACGGAAACGTGGCTGCACCAGGATATCGCAGACGCAGCCGTGGACCTGGCGGGTATTCCAGAAAGCAAGGTTAACTTATACACATATACCTTGAACTCTCGGTTGATTAACCCAAACCTTGCTTACTCAAAGTATGCTGGTTCCAAAAACGAGTCCGGGAGTAAGTTCAGCCAACCCAGAGTATGTTAACCGTGAACACACAAGACATTCTCAACAGAGCAACGAATCGATGATTCCCCATGGAAACAGACGCTAAGAACAAGCGTGCCATTCTACTTCCTCCTCTTCTTTTGTTTAATGACGATTTACATAACCTACTTAGTGTACATCGCCACCTTTTTGTTGGTTGTGCAATCATATTTTCATTCAATAAGCAATCTTTAAAAAATGATATTGTTTGATGCGAATTAATTGAATGCAGATCCATGTGTGAGATGACAATAAAATAAATAATAAACATATATTAATTTAATTAACATTTAAACTTATTTTTTATTTATTTTTTATTATAATTCTTTAATGTATAATATTGTATATTATATAACTGAAACAAATTTGGTTATATGAATAATTATATGAATTATATAAAACACATCTGAATACCTCTTAAGCAAACTAACCCTGGATCATGAGCTGCTCTGGAGCAGGTTTTGTTCAGAGAGTGAGTTGCCATGGTTACTTACATACCCTGAAAGTTATCTCCATTTTTGGAACCGAAAGTAGAGGTTATCCGCTAACTTACTCTTAAACATACCCGGGTATGTCACATAACCTGCTTTCTGGAATACCCCCCTGGAAGGATTTCCGCTTGTGCGGGCGGACAGAAGTGTACAATCGGGGAAAAACAGAGGCGGTGGCATAGCTGTGTGCGTGAGTAATGCCTGGTGTAAACAGTGCACAATAAAGGACACATTTTCTGCCCAGATGTTGAAGTTTTATGCTTGAAAATGAGACCCTCTTATCTACAGAGGGAATTCGGAAGTGCAACAGGGTTTGATCGTATGGGAAGAAGGAGGCGGGAACCGGCGAACATTCAAACAAGTTTAATAAATCAACACAAAATAAAATGGCGGCCGCAGCCCCTCACGGACGACTGCCGCGCACACACATAACAAAATGTAAACAAAACACAAATTATAATCCAGGCCTGGTCCTCTCTCGTCCTTCACTGGAGTTGCTCGTCCTTATATGCCTCGAGACCGGTGTGCCTCGCAGGTGACGTTCATCCTCAGTCACGCACACCGATCTCGCTCGCTCCTCCCATGTCTCTCGCTCGTCCACCTCGCCACAGGAAGCATTGTTGTTTGTGCAGCCTATATACCTCCGAGTTTTAGGTGATTTTAACTATTGTTTGCCTGGATTTGAACAATACATAAAATGTGGAACACGGAAGGACAGAATCCTAGATAAGTGCTTTGGAAAAGTAAAAAAAGCTTATGAGGCTAGATCGAAGCCCCCGCTAGCCAACTCTGACCATAATACTCTCCATCTAATTCACACATATAGGACTATGCTGAAACGCAGGAAACCATATGTGAGGGAAATAACTGTATGGTCGGATGATGCTATAGAAAATCTTAAAGGATGTTTCCTTTGCACAGACTGGGACATTTTTAATGACGTGAATATTGATATTAATACAGAGGCAAGAACGGACTATATCAACTTTTGTGTGGACAATGTACTTATTCAGAAGAAGGTTACTATTTATCCTATAACAAATCATATATAACTAAAGAACTTAAGAACTGTATTAACAGGAAAAAGTTTGCGTTTTATAGAATAAAGATTATGCAGGGTTGAAAATTATACAAAAAGAGCTTAACTATCAACTAGATAAAAATGTTTGTAGACAAACTTTAAGTTGGCTTGAAAAAGCATAGCCAGAAAGTTTGAAATAGTTTTAGATAGATAGATAGATAGATAGATAGGGTACTCAGGTGGTTGTTAGGGTGGCTGCTAAGGTACTTGGGGTGGTTGCTAGGGTGTTGCTATGCCGTTGCTACGGTACTTGTGCTGGTTGCTATGCGGTTGCTAGGGTAATCTGTGTGATTGCTAGGGTCTTGCTATGTGGTTGCTAGGGTACTTGGGGTGGTAACTAAGGTCTTGTTACGTGGTTACTGGGGTACTCAGGTGGTTTCTAGGGTGGTTGCTAGGGTACTCTGAGTGGTTGCTAAGGTCTTGCTATGTGGTTGCTAGGGTGTTGCTATGTCGTTGTTAGGGTACTCTGGGTGGTTGCTAGGGTGTTGCTATGTGCTTGCTAGGGCACTTGGGTGGTAGCTATGGTGTTCTGGGTGGTTGCTACGCAGCTGTTAGGATGTTCAGCGGTTGCTAGGGTATTCTGGATTGTTGCTACGGTGTTCTGGGTGGTTTCTATGAGATGGATATAAATAGTCAGATGATGGTCAGATGATAGATAGAAATACTATTTATCCTAATAACAATATATAACTAAATATATAACTAAAGAACTGTATTAACAGGAAAAAGTTTGCATTTAAGAATAAAGATTATGCAGGGTTGAAAATTATACAAAAAGAGCTTAACTATCAATTAAAGGAAGCAAGGGAACGACAGAAGGATATTAGGGAACATCAGTTTTCCACTTCAAATTCTAAGGAATTATGGAACACAATGAGGGCTGTTGCTAATATGGAACCAAAGAGAGCACATATAGATACAATAGATGATTTACAGAAGGCTAATGAATTGAATGATTTTTATCTTCGGTTCCAAACTCATGATTTCTCTGACAAATGTGATGTTGTGGGTAGGGCTGCACGATTAATCGAAAAAAAATCACGATCTCAATTCAAACATAAATGCGATCTCATTTCTTAATGTTGGCGATTCACTTCCGTGTATTTCCCTCAGATTATGCTGCGTTCACGCGTTATTGGTCACACCAGAGCTTGTCGCACTCACACAATAACAAAACACTAACCAATCAAAATTAAAAAAAACTCTACTTCTCTCCTCTCCCTCATTGGCCACGTTACGCTGTTACTGACGTGTAACAAGGCGGCACACCTAAACGGAGTCAGATTTGTAGCGGTAAGAGGTAAAAATGAACCCCAGTGTGGAAAATCCCGGTGGCAGTGAGAGTGAGGTGGCGGTGAGAGTGAGGATGTAACAACAACATTGGTACAGAAAAAAGGAGCACATTCCACCTTATGGAGCTTTTTCGGGTTTAAGCCTGAAGACGATGCGCAAAGAGTTATAATTTGCAAACAGTGTTTTTGCATCATCGCAGCACCGCAAGGTAACGCCACTAATCTATACAATCACCTCAAACATCACCACAAAATACAGTACGAGTTAGCCATGAGAGACAAGGGAGCTACAACACAAAATACCAGCCGCCAGACCACGCAAACTTCCATAACTCAGATGTTGTACTACGGAGCATTGTTCCCAGCGGCACAAAGATATACCAAAAGCCATTAGGGCTGTCACTTTTTATTCGATATTCAAATATGCATTCGCACATGACGTGAAATATCCGTAATCGAACTATAAATAAACTATCCGGTTTCTAAAGTGCCATGCAGAGCGGGTACCCGCGAATATTGCTGAAACGGGTGAAAAACATCCCAACTGTGTCGGATATGGGTGCGGGTCAGGTCGGACAAGGGAGAACACGGGTTTTAAACAGTCACGTGCAAACGAATATAAAAAATATATGCATGTACAGTGCCGCCGCTCCCATTAGGCGCATCACGCGCTGCGCGTTGGGCACCAAGTGCTGAGGGGAGCACCACAAGAAAATGCTCTCTCCACCTGTATTTCAAGATGATACAATAATTTCAAATCCATATTAGTTTATTTGTGCGCGTGCGCCCTCCCAGGAGAATCACAACAGCGCGCGCGATCTACCTGCACTCATCGAGATGGATCATGAGGAGTTGAAGAAAAGATAGCCGCAAATGTGGAACTTCATCGCTGGGGAAGCACGCAGATAACTGTGGGAACAAACCAAGCACAAGCAGTTCTATTTCTATCCAACAGTATTTTTGCTATGTTTCCTGAGTTTGGTCTCTTAATAACGCTGTCTTAGTACATTAAGCCACGTTAAGCGTTTTTTTATAACATTTTAAAAAAAATATTTTATTTATAGTTTTCCTTTTTTACAAAAACAAAAAGAAACAATGAAATAAGACAACAAAACCCCTCTCTCCACAAGGCAAGATATTAAATAATCATAAAAATAGAAATAAACAGTAATAAGCATAGATTTACATCTAGTCTGATGTTTCTACATTTTAATTTAATTGTAACTAATTACTTTTATTTAAAAAAAAATAAAAATGAGAATCGTGTAAGAGAATCGTGATCTCAATTCCCATGGAGAAAAATCGTGATTCACATTTTAGCAAGAATCGTGCAGCCCTAGTTGTGGGTTCTTTGAGAGATTGCAAGGGTACTAGAATAGAGGCAGATAGTTCTAAGGTGCAATCTTTGTTCCAACAGTTATGTGCAAAGAAATCTACAGGACCTGATGGGATCTCTGCACGACTTTTAAAAACTTGTGCTGTAGAACTCACTCCGGTGTGGGGTTTACTCTTTCAGCGTTCATTGGGTTCACATAAAATTCCTGCACTCTGGAAAAAATCTGTGATTACTCCAATCCCTGAAAAATCCCATCCATCTGAGAACAACAATTTTAGACCCACAGCACTAACTTCAATTGTAATGAAATGCTTTGAGAAATACATTGTGTCCATTTTGTAAATTGAAGTATTCTCGAAATTAGATCCATGGCAGTTTGCCTACAAACAGGGAAGGAGTGCGGAAGACAGTAGGAAGCAGTAGGAAGTAAAAAAACAACAACAATCTGTCCTGTGTGTTCTGTGCTAGATTAACTGAGACTTGTTACAGCACTTAAATACTGTTACATACTGTTGCCCTTGACTGTTCTAGCTGCTTCTATTGCTCTCATTTGTAAGTCGCTTTGGATAAAAGCGTATGCTAAATGACTAAATGTAAATGTGGTCTAGCAGATTGTGTGGCCCTGCGGCCTTGTCTCTGTGGTCTAGCAGTCCGTGCGGCCCTGCGGTCTTGTCTCTGTGGTCTAGCAGTCCGCATGGCCCTGCGGCCTTGTCTCTGTGGTCTAGCAGATCGTGTGGCCCTGCGGCCTTGTCTCTGTGGTCTAGCAGACCGTGTGGCCCTGCGGCCTTGTCTCTGTGGTCTAGCAGACCGTGTGGCCCTGCGGCCTTGTCTCTGTGGTCTAGCAGACCGCGTGGCCCTGCGGCCTTGTCTCTGTGGTCTAGCAGATCGTGTGGCCCTGCGGCCTTGTCTCTGTGGTCTAGCAGATCGTGTGGCCCTGCGGCCTTGTCTCTGTGGTCTAGCAGACCGTGTGGCCCTGCGGCCTTGTCTCTGTGGTCTAGCAGACCGCGTGGCCCTGCGGCCTTGTCTCTGTGGTCTAGCAGTCCGCATGGCCCTGCGGCCTTGTCTCTGTGGTCTAGCAGTCCGCATGGCCCTGCGGCCTTGTCTCTGTGGTCTAGCAGTCCGTGCGGCCCTGCGGTCTTGTCTCTGTGGTCTAGCAGTCCGTGCGGCCCTGCGGCCTTGTCTCTGTGGTCTAGCAGTCCGCATGGCCCTGCGGCCTTGTCTCTGTGGTCTAGCAGTCCGCATGGCCCTGCGGTCTTGTCTCTGTGGTCTAGCAGTCCGTGCGGCCCTGCGGTCTTGTCTCTGTGGTCTAGCAGTCCGCATGGCCCTGCGGCCTTGTCTCTGTGGTCTAGCAGATCGTGTGGCCCTGCGGCCTTGTCTCTGTGGTCTAGCAGACCGCGTGGCCCTGCGGCCTTGTCTCTGTGGTCTAGCAGTCCGCATGGCCCTGCGGCCTTGTCTCTGTGGTCTAGCAGTCCGCATGGCCCTGCAGCCTTGTCTCTGTGGTCTAGCAGACCGTGTGGCCCTGCTGCCTTGTCTCTGTGGTCTAGCAGACCATGTGGCCCTGCGGCCTTGTCTCTGTGGTCTAGCAGACCGTGTGGCCCTGCGGCCTTGTCTCTGTGGTCTAGCAGTCCGCATGGCCCTGCGGCCTTGTCTCTGTGGTCTAGCAGTCCGCATGGCCCTGCGGCCTTGTCTCTGTGGTCTAGCAGTCCGCATGGCCCTGCGGCCTTGTCTCTGTGGTCTAGCAGACCGCGTGGCCCTGCTGCCTTGTCTCTGTGGTCTAGCAGACCATGTGGCCCTGCGGCCTTGTCTCTGTGGTCTAGCAGACCGTGTGGCCCTGCGGCCTTGTCTCTGTGGTCTAGCAGTCCGCATGGCCCTGCGGCCTTGTCTCTGTGGTCTAGCAGACCGTGTGGCCCTGCGGCCTTGTCTCTGTGGTCTAGCAGTCCGTGCGGCCCTGCGGCCTTGTCTCTGTGGTCTAGCAGATTGTGTGGCCCTGCGGCCTTGTCTCTGTGGTGTAGCAGATTGTGTGGCCCTGCGGCCTTGTCTCTGTGGTCTAGCAGACCGCGTGGCCCTGCGGCCTTGTCTCTGTGGTCTAGCAGACCGCGTGGCCCTGCGGCCTTGTCTCTGTGGTCTAGCAGACCGCGTGGCCCTGCGGCCTTGTCTCTGTGGTGTAGCAGATCGTGTGGCCCTGCGGCCTTGTCTCTGTGGTGTAGCAGATTGTGTGGCCCTGCGGCCTTGTCTCTGTGGCCTAGCAGACCGCGTGGCCCTGCGGCCTTGTCTCTGTGGTCTAGCAGACCGCGTGGCCCTGCGGCCTTGTCTCTGTGGTCTAGCAGACCGCATGGCCCTGCGGCCTTGTCTCTGTGGTCTAGCAGACCGTGTGGCCCTGCGGCCTTGTCTCTGTGGTCTAGCAGATCGTGTGGCCCTGCGGCCTTGTCTCTGTGGTCTAGCAGACCGTGTGGCCCTGCGGCCTTGTCTCTGTGGTGTAGCAGATTGTGTGGCCCTGCGGCCTTGTCTCTGTGGTGTAGCAGATTGTGTGGCCCTGCGGCCTTGTCTCTGTGGTCTAGCAGACCGTGTGGCCCTGCGGCCTTGTCTCTGTGGTCTAGCAGTCCGTGCGGCCCTGCTGCCTTGTCTCTGTGGTCTAGCAGACCGCGTGGCTCTGCGGCCTTGTCTCTGTGGTCTAGCAGATTGTGTGGCCCTGCGGCCTTGTCTCTGTGGTGTAGCAGATTGTGTGGCCCTGCGGCCTTGTCTCTGTGGTGTAGCAGATTGTGTGGCCCTGCGGCCTTGTCTCTGTGGTGTAGCAGTCCGTGCGGCCCTGCTGCCTTGTCTCTGTGGTCTAGCAGACCGTGTGGCCCTGCGGCCTTGTCTCTGTGGTCTAGCAGATCGTGTGGCCCTGCGGCCTTGTCTCTGTGGTCTAGCAGACCGTGTGGCCCTGCGGCCTTGTCTCTGTGGTGTAGCAGATTGTGTGGCCCTGCGGCCTTGTCTCTGTGGTGTAGCAGATTGTGTGGCCCTGCGGCCTTGTCTCTGTGGTCTAGCAGACCGTGTGGCCCTGCGGCCTTGTCTCTGTGGTCTAGCAGTCCGTGCGGCCCTGCTGCCTTGTCTCTGTGGTCTAGCAGACCGCGTGGCTCTGCGGCCTTGTCTCTGTGGTCTAGCAGATTGTGTGGCCCTGCGGCCTTGTCTCTGTGGTGTAGCAGATTGTGTGGCCCTGCGGCCTTGTCTCTGTGGTGTAGCAGATTGTGTGGCCCTGCGGCCTTGTCTCTGTGGTGTAGCAGATTGTGTGGCCCTGCGGCCTTGTCTCTGTGGTCTAGCAGACCGTGTGGCCCTGCGGCCTTGTCTCTGTGGTCTAGCAGATCGTGTGGCCCTGCGGCCTTGTCTCTGTGGTCTAGCAGATCGTGTGGCCCTGCGGCCTTGTCTCTGTGGTCTAGCAGATCGTGTGGCCCTGCGGTCTTGTCTCTGTGGCCTAGCAGTCCGCGCGGCCCTGCGGCCTTGTCTCTGTGGTCTAGCAGACCGTGTGGCCCTGCGGCCTTGTCTCTGTGGTCTAGCAGATCGTGTGGCCCTGCGGCCTTGTCTCTGTGGTCTAGCAGACCGTGTGGCCCTGCGGCCTTGTCTCTGTGGTCTAGCAGACCGTGTGGCCCTGCGGCCTTGTCTCTGTGGTCTAGCAGACCGTGTGGCCCTGCGGCCTTGTCTCTGTGGTCTAGCAGATCGTGTGGCCCTGCGGCCTTGTCTCTGTGGCCTAGCAGTCCGCGCGGCCCTGCGGCCTTGTCTCTGTGGCCTAGCAGTCCGCGTGGCCCTGCGGCCTTGTCTCTGTGGCCTAGCAGTCCGCGCGGCCCTGCGGCCTTGTCTCTGTGGTCTAGCAGTCCGCGCGGCCCTGCGGCCTTGTCTCTGTGGTCTAGCAGACCGCGTGGCCCTGCGGCCTTGTCTCTGTGGTCTAGCAGACCGCGTGGCCCTGCGGCCTTGTCTCTGTGGTCTAGCAGACCGTGTGGCCCTGCGGCCTTGTCTCTGTGGTCTAGCAGACCGTGTGGCCCTGCGGCCTTGTCTCTGTGGTCTAGCAGACCGTGTGGCCCTGCGGCCTTGTCTCTGTGGTCTAGCAGACCGTGTGGCCCTGCGGCCTTGTCTCTGTGGTCTAGCAGTCCGCGCGGCCCTGCGGCCTTGTCTCTGTGGTCTAGCAGTCCGCGCGGCCCTGCGGCCTTGTCTCTGTGGTCTAGCAGACCGTGTGGCCCTGCGGCCTTGTCTCTGTGGTCTAGCAGTCCGCGCGGCCCTGCGGCCTTGTCTCTGTGGTCTAGCAGACCGTGTGGCCCTGCGGCCTTGTCTCTGTGGTCTAGCAGACCGTGTGGCCCTGCGGCCTTGTCTCTGTGGTCTAGCAGACCGTGTGGCCCTGCGGCCTTGTCTCTGTGGTCTAGCAGACCGTGTGGCCCTGCGGCCTTGTCTCTGTGGTCTAGCAGACCGTGTGGCCCTGCGGCCTTGTCTCTGTGGTCTAGCACAGTGGTTCCCAACCACGTTCCTGGAGGACCCCCAACAGTGCACATTTTGGATGTGTCCTTTGTCTGACACACCCACATCAGGTCTTGGAGTAGCTACTAATGAGCTGATAACCTGAATCAGGTGTGTTTGATTGAGGAGACATGCAAAATGTGCACTGTTGGGGGTCCTCCAGGAACGTGGTTGGGAACCACTGGTCTAGCAGACCGCGTGGCCCTGCGGCCTTGTCTCTGTGGTCTAGCAGACCGTGTGGCCCTGCGGCCTTGTCTCTGTGGTCTAGCAGATCGTGTGGCCCTGCGCCTTGTCTCTGTGGTCTAGCAGACCGTGTGGCCCTGCGGCCTTGTCTCTGTGGTCTAGCAGTCCGCATGGCCCTGCGGCCTTGTCTCTGTGGTCTAGCAGATCGTGTGGCCCTGCGGCCTTGTCTCTGTGGTCTAGCAGACCGTGTGGCCCTGCGGCCTTGTCTCTGTGGTCTAGCAGATCGTGTGGCCCTGCGCCTTGTCTCTGTGGTCTAGCAGACCGTGTGGCCCTGCGGCCTTGTCTCTGTGGTCTAGCAGACCGTGTGGCCCTGCGGCCTTGTCTCTGTGGTCTAGCAGACCGTGTGGCCCTGCGGCCTTGTCTCTGTGGTCTAGCAGATCGTGTGGCCCTGCGCCTTGTCTCTGTGGTCTAGCAGATCGTGTGGCCCTGCGGCCTTGTCTCTGTGGTCTAGCAGACCGCGTGGCCCTGCGGCCTTGTCTCTGTGCCCTTACAAAAAAATACTGCAGTTTTTTTGAAGTAATACTGCAGTTTTTGTTCATGTAGAAAAATTCAGTTTTTTGGACACGAAAAAACTGCAGTATACTGCAGTAATACTGCAATATAACTGCAGTAATACTGCAATATAACTGCAGTAATACGGCAATATAACTGCAATAATACTGCAGTAATACTGCAATAATACTGCAATATAACTGCAGTAATACTGCAATATAACTGCAATAATACTGCAGTAATACTGCAATATAACTGCAGTAATACTGCAATAATACTGCAATATAACTGCAGTAATACTGCAATAATACTGCAGTAATACTGCAATAATACTGCAATATAACTGCAGTAATACTGCAATAATACTGCAATATAACTGCAATAATACTGCAATAATACTGCAATAATACTGCAATATAACTGCAGTAATACTGCAATAATACTGCAATATAACTGCAGTAATACTGCAATAATACTGCAATATAACTGCAATAATACTGCAATAATACTGCAATAATACTGCAATATAACTGCAGTAATACTGCAATAATACTGCAATATAACTGCAATAATACTGCAGTAATCCTGCAATAATACTGCAATATAACTGCAATAATACTGCAATAATACTGCAGTAATACTGCAATAATACTGCAATAATACTGCAATAATACTGCAATAATACTATAATACTGCAATAATACTGCAATATAACTGCAGTAATACTGCAATAATACTGCAGTAATACTGCAATACTGCAATATAACTGCAATAATACTGCAATAATACTGCAATATAACTGCAGTAATACTGCAATAATACTGCAGTAATACTGCAATACTGCAATATAACTGCAATAATACTGCAATAATACTGCAATATAACTGCAATAATACTGCAATAATACTGCAGTAATACTGCAATAATACTGCAATAATACTGCAATAATACTGCAATAATACTGCAGTAATACTGCAGTAATACTGCAATAATACTGCAATATAACTGCAATAATACTATAATACTGCAATAATACTGCAATATAACTGCAGTAATACTGCAATAATACTGCAATAATACTGCAGTAATACTGCAATAATACTGCAATATAACTGCAGTAATACTGCAATAATACTGCAGTATAACTGCAATAATACTGCAATAATACTGCAGTAATACTGCAATAATACTGCAATAATACTGCAATAATACTGCAATAATACTATAATACTGCAATAATACTGCAATATAACTGCAGTAATACTGCAATAATACTGCAATAATACTGCAGTAATACTGCAATAATACTGCAATATAACTGCAGTAATACTGCAATAATACTGCAGTATAACTGCAATAATACTGCAATAATACTGCAGTAATACGGCAATATAACTGCAATAATACTATAATACTGCAATAATACTGCAATATAACTGCAATAATACTGCAATAATACTGCAATAATACTGCAATAATACTGCAGTAATACTGCAGTAATACTGCAATAATACTGCAATATAACTGCAATAATACTATAATACTGCAATAATACTGCAATATAACTGCAGTAATACTGCAATAATACTGCAATAATACTGCAGTAATACTGCAATAATACTGCAATATAACTGCAATATAACTGCAATAATACTGCAATAATACTGCAGTAATACTGCAATAATACTGCAATATAACTGCAGTAATACTGCAATAATACTGCAGTAATACTGCAATAATACTGCAATATAACTGCAGTAATACTGCAATAATACTGCAATATAACTGCAATAATACTGCAATAATACTGCAATAATACTGCAATATAACTGCAGTAATACTGCAATAATACTGCAATATAACTGCAATAATACTGCAATAATACTGCAATAATACTGCAATATAACTGCAGTAATACTGCAATAATACTGCAATATAACTGCAATAATACTGCAGTAATCCTGCAATAATACTGCAATATAACTGCAATAATACTGCAATAATACTGCAGTAATACTGCAATAATACTGCAATAATACTGCAATAATACTGCAATAATACTATAATACTGCAATAATACTGCAATATAACTGCAGTAATACTGCAATAATACTGCAGTAATACTGCAATATAACTGCAATAATACTGCAATAATACTGCAATATAACTGCAATAATACTGCAATAATACTGCAATATAACTGCAATAATACTGCAATAATACTGCAATATAACTGCAATAATACTATAATACTGCAATAATACTGCAATAATACTGCAATATAACTGCAATAATACTATAATACTGCAATAATACTGCAATAATACTGCAATATAACTGCAATAATACTATAATACTGCAATAATACTGCAATAATACTGCAATATAACTGCAATAATACTATAATACTGCAATAATACTGCAATAATACTGCAATAATACTGCAGTAATACTGCAATAATACTGCAGTATAACTGCAATAATACTGCAATAATACTGCAGTAATACTGCAATAATACTGCAATAATACTATAATACTGCAATAATACTGCAGTAATACTGCAATAATACTGCAGTAATACTGCAATAATACTGCAATATAACTGCAGTAATACTGCAATAATACTGCAATAATACTGCAATAATACTGCAATATAACTGCAGTAATACTGCAATAATACTGCAGTATAACTGCAATAATACTGCAATAATACTATAATACTGCAATAATACTGCAATATAACTGCAGTAATACTGCAATAATACTGCAATAATACTGCAATATAACTGCAGTAATACTGCAATAATACTGCAGTATAACTGCAATAATACTGCAATAATACTATAATACTGCAATAATACTGCAATATAACTGCAGTAATACTGCAATAATACTGCAATAATACTGCAATAATACTGCAATAATACTGCAATAATACTGCAATAATACTGCAATAATACTGCAATAATACTATAATACTGCAATAATACTGCAATATAACTGCAGTAATACTGCAATAATACTGCAGTAATACTGCAATACTGCAATATAACTGCAATAATACTGCAATAATACTGCAATATAACTGCAATAATACTGCAATAATACTGCAGTAATACTGCAATAATACTGCAATAATACTGCAATAATACTGCAATAATACTGCAGTAATACTGCAGTAATACTGCAATAATACTGCAATATAACTGCAATAATACTATAATACTGCAATAATACTGCAATATAACTGCAGTAATACTGCAATAATACTGCAATAATACTGCAATAATACTGCAATAATACTGCAATAATACTGCAGTAATACTGCAATAATACTGCAATAATACTGCAATAATACTGCAGTAATACTGCAATAATACTGCAATAATACTGCAATAATACTGCAATAATACTGCAATAATACTGCAATAATACTGCAATAATACTGCAGTAATACTGCAGTAATACTGCAGTAATACTGCAATAATACTGCAATATAACTGCAATAATACTATAATACTGCAATAATACTGCAATATAACTGCAGTAATACTGCAATAATACTGCAATAATACTGCAATAATACTGCAATAATACTGCAGTAATACTGCAGTAATACTGCAATAATACTGCAATATAACTGCAATAATACTATAATACTGCAATAATACTGCAATATAACTGCAGTAATACTGCAATAATACTGCAATAATACTGCAATATAACTGCAGTAATACTGCAATAATACTGCAATAATACTATAATACTGCAATAATACTATAATACTGCAATAATACTGCAATATAACTGCAGTAATACTGCAATAATACTGCAATAATACTGCAATAATACTGCAATATAACTGCAGTAATACTGCAATAATACTGCAATAATACTGCAATAATACTGCAATAATACTGCAATAATACTATAATACTGCAATAATACTGCAATATAACTGCAGTAATACTGCAATAATACTGCAATAATACTGCAATAATACTGCAATATAACTGCAGTAATACTGCAATAATACTGCAATAATACTGCAATAATACTGCAATAATACTATAATACTGCAATAATACTGCAATAATACTGCAATAATACTGCAATATAACTGCAGTAATACTGCAATAATACTGCAATAATACTGCAATATAACTGCAGTAATACTGCAATAATACTGCAATAATACTGCAATAATACTGCAATAATACTATAATACTGCAATAATACTGCAATAATACTGCAGTATAACTGCAATAATACTGCAATAATACTGCAGTAATACGGCAATATAACTGCAATAATACTATAATACTGCAATAATACTGCAATATAACTGCAATAATACTATAATACTGCAATAATACTGCAATAATACTGCAATAATACTGCAGTAATACTGCAATAATACTGCAATATAACTGCAGTAATACTGCAATATAACTGCAATAATACTATAATACTGCAATAATACTGCAATAATACTGCAATAATACTGCAGTAATACTGCAATAATACTGCAATATAACTGCAATATAACTGCAATAATACTGCAATAATACTGCAATATAACTGCAATATAACTGCAATAATACTGCAATAATACTGCAATATAACTGCAATAATACTGCAATATAACTGCAATAATACTGCAATAATACTGCAGTAATACTGCAATAATACTGCAATAATACTGCAATAATACTGCAATAATACTATAATACTGCAATAATACTGCAATATAACTGCAGTAATACTGCAATAATACTGCAATAATACTGCAATAATACTGCAATAATACTGCAATATAACTGCAGTAATACTGCAATAATACTGCAATAATACTGCAATAATACTGCAATATAACTGCAGTAATACTGCAATAATACTGCAATAATACTGCAATAATACTGCAATATAACTGCAGTAATACTGCAATAATACTGCAATAATACTGCAGTAATACGGCAATATAACTGCAATAATACTATAATACTGCAATAATACTGCAATAATACTACAATATAACTGCAATAATACTGCAGTAATACTGCAATAATACTGCAATATAACTGCAATAATACTGCAGTAATACTGCAATAATACTGCAATATAACTGCAATAATACTGCAATAATACTGCAATAATACTACAATATAACTGCAATAATACTGCAGTAATACTGCAATAATACTACAATATAACTGCAATAATACTGCAGTAATACTGCAATAATACTGCAATATAACTGCAATATAACTGCAATAATACTGCAATAATACTGCAATAATACTGCAATAATACTGCAATAATACTGCAGTAATACTGCAATAATACTGCAATAATACTGCAGTAATACTGCAATAATACTGCAATATAACTGCAATAATACTGCAGTAATACTGCAATAATACTGCAATATAACTGCAATAATACTGCAATAATACTGCAATAATACTACAATATAACTGCAATAATACTGCAGTAATACTGCAATAATACTACAATATAACTGCAATAATACTGCAGTAATACTGCAATAATACTGCAATATAACTGCAATATAACTGCAATATAACTGCAATAATACTGCAGTAATACTGCAATAATACTGCAATAATACTGCAATAATACTACAATATAACTCTGGTAGTACTGCAATACATACCATAACTAAAGCACAATTACAATACTACCAAAGTGCAATACAAATAAAATGCTGTACCATTACCATTAAAATACAACCAGAATAAGTTTTATTTTCACACATCTGCAATAGAAAAAAATTACGGTACAAAACAGTGAATGTCTCAAACAGCAATGCAAAAATAAATGTGATTTTCACTTTTTTTTATTTTTAAACTTCAAATAACAGACTTAGAGTTAGACATTGTATTTAAAGTGTTTATTTACAAATCATACGATCATGCATATATCTTATATTATTCAGGGAGCGTGCTTTTTTTAAGAGCTTATCCTCATCATTATCCCACATGGTTCTTATAACTGCCTGCATCTCAGATGTGGAAACACTATTTAGGATGTAGTCTGGAAAAACAAAGAAACAAATTTATTAGATAAACTCAAGTTTCAGTTACACTTCACCACAGGCATATAGTGTGTTTAATATTAATCTTGAATTGTGCAAAGTATTCATAATATTTCCAATGAATTTCTAACGCTATATTGGTGAGCATTTTCAAATCACAAATATGCTTTGAACACTCCAGGCAAAGAAGTTAAAGGGTTAGTTCTCCAAAAAATAGAATTCAGTCATCAATTCCTCACCCTTGTGTCGTTCCAAACCCGTAAGACTTTCGTTCATCTTTGGAACATAAATGAAGATCTATTTGATGAAATCTGAGCGTTTCTGTCACTCCACTGACAGTCTGTGTAATTTGCACAATGACACGCATTTCTGGAAAAATAAAAAGCAGAGAGACACAATCATGTTTAAATACTGTACAGCGCCCTCCACAAATATTGGCTGTTTTTATCCTCTCGGACTTTTAATTCACAAATCTAACCTTAAATAAAAATGTAATATTATTGGAATAAAGTATATGGAATATATGTTCCACAGTTATTGTGCCCCTTCATTTATTATTTTGTGTAACTTATAACCTTTCACATAAGTAAGGGCTAATCCATGGCTAGGTGTGCATTACATTTATTGAACAAGATGGAGGTAAAGAACCACCTGACATGAAGCGGGTTGCCTCTGTGAAGTGCACTAAAACTGTGCAATAGACACCCAGCTGTTAAAGATAGATCAAAAAGTTAAATTAAAGCTGTCCTTAATGTTTGTGGAGCACAATTTGACTGGAAGGGTAAACCTAACAGTTATTTTTCTTTTTTTGGCTATTGGGCCATTAGATCTAGCATTCGGCACACTTTAAATCAGGCACAGAGATACATCAGCATCATGGTTGGATTACATTTATTTGAATGAATAAACGAAGGAGAAAGAGATAGTGCATATGTGAATGATCTGCATCTGTGCAGCAGCACTCTAGTGAAGCTGAATTTACAGTTGAATCACTTCAGAAACAGCAAAAAAGGGATAGTTCACCCAAAAATGAAAATTACCCCATGATTTACTCTTCCTCAACTCATCCTAGGTGTATGACATTCTTCTTTCAGACGAATAATCAGTTATATTAAAACATGTCCTGGCTCTTCCCAGCTTTATAATGGCATTGACTTTTTAGACGTCCATAAAAGTGCATCTATCCATCATAAAAGTGCATCTATCCATCATAAAAGTGCATCTATCCATCATAAAAGTGCATCCATCCATCATAAAACTGCTCCACATGGCTCAGGGGGTTAATAAAGGCCTTTTGAAGCAAAATGGCGTGTTTTTGTAAGAAAAAAAATCTCCATATTTAAAACTTTATAGACTAAAATAACTAACTTCCAGCGGTACGCAAGTGGACTTGCACTAAAAGAGTGACCCCTGACGCGATTTACAGGAGCATCGCAAGCTATTACGCCTCTCACGGATAGTACTGGGCAACAAACTTAAAATCCCTCTTCTCTTATATCCAAATCCTCCACCATTTCCCTTTAAAATTCTCGTTTTAGACTAATGCCGCATTCACGTGCTATCGGAAATTTGATAATTCACACTTCTGAAGTCGTGATTACGAGCTCATCTCATTCAAATTTTGAAATGGGAGGGTGTTCATGTGCAATTTATACATAGGACACTCGTATTTACGATAATTCCAAGAGCACGTGAAGGCAGCATCATTCATGACCTGTGTTTTGTTTTGCTCTATCCTTTGCGTGTGTTCATCAATACGCATGCGTCAAGGATTACTCTTTCGCTGTAAGTTGACTTGCGTACCGCTGACCGCCGGAAGCTTGCTATTTTAGTCTATAAAGTTTTAAATATGGATATTTTTCTTACACAAACCACTTTGCTTCAGAAGGCCTTTATTAACCCCCTGAGCAGTGTGGAGCAGTTATATGATGGATATATGCACTTATGCCAATGCCATTATAAAGCTTGGAAGAGCCAGGACTTTTTTTTAATATAACTCTGATTGTATTCGTCTGAAAGAAGAATGTCATACACACCTAGGATGAGCTAAGGAAATCATGGGCTTATTTAATTTTTTGGGTAAACTAACCCTTTAAGACTTTGTTGCTTAGAAATATGTTTCTGTGTGAGAGTGACTGTGTGTGTGTGTGTGTGTGTGTGTGTGTGTGTGTGTGTGTGTGTGTGTGTGTGTGTGTGTGTTACAGGAAAGGCAGCACATTGATTTAGAATGGAGATTAAACTGACTGTAACTATCTGTGCATTCATTGTTTTAATGCACACCTTTCAGTCAATCAGAATCCAGTATACAAACAGACTATGGTATAATATACCCATGAAGAAGAGAGTCCACGAGCAAACTGTTGAGAACTGATGTCAAGTACTGAGAATAATTGTTGTGGTATAACTAGATTTCTTTACCTTTCCAGCAGCGCTAATATTGTAAATCTTCTTTTAGCTCTTTGATTTCATTTTTTAAATCCTCCATCTCTTCTAACATGGCTTCGGAGACAGAAGACTTTGTACACTTGATTCCTCGAGCATTCCCACAGGTCTTGATTCATGAAGTACAATATTAGTTATTATGCATTCTAAACTATAAAGATAATAGTTTATAAAAGATAAAATAAATGAAGTTGCCTACAGCTCTCACCATTATTTGAGTGCAGCTTTGTTTCACAGCAGCCATGATCTTCTGTTGAACTACATTTGGTCTTTTTGTTGTTGTTGTTACCAGTGCATTTTTCTGAAAATAGCAATCACACAATAAATAGTATTCCTGTAAAACATCCTTTTCTGCACATTAATGTCAAACTATTAAACATAAATGCTTGTGTACAGTGCTGCGAAAAGAAGTCCTAATTTAGTCTATTTTTGTGTATATACAATATTATCAGATATTACAAAGATATTTAACATAAAAGGCAACCCTTACGAAAATGAACCAAATAGGAACCCCCCCCCCCCCCCCAAAAAAAACATGGTTATAATAGGTAAACCATGGTAACCACAAATTAACCTTGGCTTTACTACTCCAACCATAGAATTTGCGGTAAAACTGTGGTTATATAAATGGTAATCAATTAGCCCAAAAACCATGGTTACTACACTTTTACTATAATAAAACCAAGGTTAATTTTTCCGTGTTTAAGTCAGGTCCCCGGTGAATCTACCAACCCAGAAAATTTTAAAGGACAACGCCAGTAACTTTGTTTTGGTAAGTCTCTACATGCAGTGAAAAATTAGCCTCTCTCCTCTTCTGACTTCGGAAGAGGATCTTATATTACCGCACCTCTGCACAGTTTTTCAGAAAACAAGAACCTTGTGTGTATTTGACAGTTTAAACACAGCAAAAAAATGTAAAAGAGAAGTTACTCACGAGACTTGTTATCTGACAACAAGTTCTTGTGCGTGCTCAGAAAACGGTCCATTATCCGTGAGAGTGATCGCTAATGATGATAATCACGAGCAGGTGGGCCGCGTGCACGCAGCAGTTCATTTGCATTTAAAGGCACATGCCCGAAAACAGCCTGTTCTTCACTGTAGTCTGAAATGAGTATGACATGGATTTATAAATGATCTGTGAGGTCTTTTAAGCTGAAACTTCACAGACACATTCTGGGGACACCTGTAACTTAAATTACATCTTGTAAAAATAAGCAAAATAGGTCCCTTTTAAGTCAAGTCACTATTATTTATAGCACATTAAACAATACATATTGTTACTTTACAGAGCTGCCAACTCTCACGCATTGGGCGTGAGACACACGCATTTGATTGGTTTCACACGCTCACACGCCACACCCTCGATTTCTCACGCTGAAGTGTCAACCCGGTCAGTCAAATGCCTGAAAGATGAGTTTATCTATAGATCTACATGTTGAGCCGATCATGTTGATTGATTAGTTATGCTCTCGGTGAGGGGGTTCAAGATAAATGGGTAAATAAATACGGTGTTGTTGCGCGACCTAAAGCTACATTCCGCTTAGGGTTCTGACGAGAACGAGCCTGTAATGAGCGAAGCGGAGCGCTGTGACGCTCAGGGGTGCGTTTCCCGAAAGCGTTGTTCGCTAACTATGGTCACAAATTCCGTCATTATAAGCATAGTTTAACGAGTCGTGTTTCCCGAAACCATAGTTCCAACGAACGTTCGCAAACAGCATCGCAAAGTTGATTTGCATACATTTTGTTCTTGCACTGATGTTAAATGTGTAGCCATTTTGCACTTTGGCAGCCAGTTTGAGATATAGGCTATATTTGAGTATTGTGTGTAATCTGATAGTTTTTTTTCTTCATAGAAATGACTGGGGAAAAGTGTCCCAATAACCCTGAATTCACCCTATACTCTTAGAAATCATTATTACATTGCACTATGATGAAGCTTAAAGGGTTAGTTCACCCAAAATTGAAAATAAAGTCAGTAATTAGCCTACTCACCCTCATGTTGTTCCAACCATGTAAGACCTTCGTTCATCTTCGGAACATAATTTAGTATATTTTTGATGAAATCTGAGAGCTGTCTCACTCCTCCATAGGCTTTCAGAGGGACTGAAACTTGATGGCCCAGAATAGTAAGTAAAAACGTCATTTAAGGAGTCCAAATGACTACAGTGGCTCTGTATTAAGTCTATCATGCGACGAAAATACTTTTTGAGCGGAAAAACAACAAAAATAACGACTATTATTGTTGTTCAATTTGAGCCTCTGACGCCACGACGCATGCGCGAAAACTGAGATTAGTAGTAGTAGAAGAAGAATGCCGTTTTCGCGCATGCGTCGTGGTGTCAGAGGCTCAAATTGAACAACAATAATAGTCGTTATTTTTGTTGTTTTTCCGCTCAAAAAGTATTTTCGTCGCATGATAGACTTAATACAGAGCCACTGTAGTCATTCTGAGCCATCAAGTTCCAGTCCCTCTGAAAGCCTATGGAGGAGTGAGACAGCTCTCAGATTTCATCAAAAATATACTAAATTATGTTCCGAAGATGAACGAAGGTCTTACATGGTTGGAACAACATGAGGGTGAGTAATGACTGACTTTATTTTCAATTTTGGGTGAACTAACCCTTTAAAACCCCAAATATTATAACATTCTTCATTAACAATTATTCAGTTATTTGTAACAATCTCATTGTAAAAAAAAGAAAAAGAAAAAAGTGTAGCCAGCTACTTTTTGATAGTAACTTGTAGTGTAGCTACTTTTTCAAAAGGGTAGCTTGAATGTAACTTAACTACTCAAAGTAGTTTTTACTACAACACTGTTTTTTTAGATCAACCACAGCAAAAAAAAGAACCACACAACAGACAGAAGAGCAACAGACAGGACAGACAGTTTTTTTTCCTTTTTCTTCCCTGTAAGAGTGTGCTGTACGTCGATGTATAATCAATTTGTTCTATTTAGACAAAACCATGCCTCTAGTATGGAATGAAATTTGTGCCATAATTAAACAAACAAATCCAGCATTTTGCAAACAAACACGATCTGCTTTGCAAAGGAAAACTCGACTCGCAAACAAATAGAAAGTGATGTGCAAATACAAAGTCAGTTTGAGCGAAAACGCAGAGGAGTAACAAACAAATGTACTGTGTTTTGCAAATAATAAATGAGTGAGTAAATGACAGCATATCTCACAAATAAATACAAACCATCCTACAAATTACATGTAACATTTGAACAAATCTAGTCCATACAAATGCATATCTGTCTGTTACAAGACTCGCGCAGATTTTCTCACAAATGCAGCTCGCGCAGATTTTCTCACAAATGCAGCTCGCGCAGATTTTCTCACAAATGCAGCTCGCGCAGATTTTCTCACAAATGCAGCTCGCGCAGATTTTCTCACAAATGTAGAGCAACTTCCTCTTCCAAACAGCAGATGGCGCTTTGGGTCAACACTTTTCCAGCTGACGAAATGAGCGGTGAACAGCTGAGTTTCTGTTTTACTTAATCTATTATTAATCTTTTTGAGATTTTCACTATACCGACCCTATTTCAATATAAGAAAAAAAATCACAATAGTTTAAAGATATTATTGTGACCGATCAGTGCAAAATCAGTAGTGACATGGCTGAAAACATTTAAGCTAGGCCTATTTTTTCTCATTAAAATCCATACAATTTATCCACTGTAGTGTAACAGGATATAAAAACTATTCACTTTTCTGTAATGTTATGTTATTTGTACATATGATGATAACATTTCTGTCGCAGAGAACATTTGAAATAATGTAAGGGTGTATTGTTTCACAATATAATGCAATACAAAAATACAACAATATGTATTGTTTATTCAAGTTTAGACAGATTTAGATTTAGCTTGCCTATAGAGTTGTTAATGTCACATCAAATATGGTAAATTTTGAAGGTCACACGGTATAGTGAAAATCTCAAAAAGATTAATAATAGATTAAGTAAAACAGAAACTCAGCTGTTCACCGCTCATTTCGTCAGCTGGAAAAGTGTTGACCCAAAGCGCCATCTGCTGTTTGGAAGAGGAAGTTGCTCTACATTTGTGAGAAAATCTGCGCGAGCTGCATTTGTGAGAAAATCTGCGCGAGTCTTGTAACAGACAGATATGCATTTGTATGGACTAGATTTGTTCAAATGTTACATGTAATTTGTAGGATGGTTTGTATTTATTTGTGAGATATGATGTAATTTACTCACTCATTTATTATTTGCAAAACACAGTACATATATTTGTTACTCTTCTGTGTTTTCGCTCAAACTGACCTTTGTATTTGCAAATCGCTTTCTGTTTGTTTGCGAGTCGAGTTTTCCTTTGCAAAGCAGATCGTGTTTGTTTGCAAAATGCTGGATTTGTTTGTTTAATTATGGCACAAAATTCACTCCATACTCTAGTCCTACATAGTGCTTTAAAATTGCGTGTGTGTGTGTGTGTGTGTGTATAGGATATGTATAGCCTACAACGCGTCATATAGATGCATTTTGTATGTATATATATATATATATATATATATATATATATATATATATATATATATATATATATATATATATATAATTTATTTTTATTTTTTTTTGCTTTGTACGCGGCAAAATTTTGGTTGGCCCCACCAAATCTCACTCTAAGCTTTTTTGAAAAGTTGGCAGCTCTGACTTTACAGTGATAAAAATGAGAATAATGATGCCAACAGAATTGTTGTGAAGCAGCTCCAACTTGCCTGATGAACGTTTCTTCCAGAAAACGTTTCTCCGTCCTGCTTGCGAATCAGGGTTGGCAGTAGGGATGCACCGAATCCAGATTTTTGGGGTTCGGCCGAATACCGAATCCACTGGTTAAGATTCGGCCGAATCCGAAACCGAATACCGAATCCTACACCCATCCGCAGTCCATTATCACAGTAAACACATTAATGAAGTTAACAACGTCCACAGCAGTGTAGGGATGCTATTGACCATTAACTGTTTTGGTCAAGTTTACTAAAGTAAACATTGTCGCTATTTCATGATGGTTTATAGAAAAATTACCCCGAGTCGTCCTCTTTCGTTTCAAAGAACAACCCAACGGAGAGCGCAGGAGGCGCGCGCTAGGGTTGTGCCACCATCGTGATGCCACGCCCCCGTTGCGAGTCTGTTGTGTGCGACACACTAATCCTCTTCTATAGTATTAGTTAAACTAAAAACTTAGCAGGGATTGCTCTGTAAATTAAATTGAGAACGTAACTAATGCATATATGCTATTTTAAATACTGTAGTCTATGCCAGATATATAGCCTACATTTTGAAATCATTTGAGGCTGAAACATCCATAAGCATGCGTGTTTATTTTAGCACTTCCGTCAGTGAAACAACACAGCCTATAAAACAAAAACGATTTTCAGTAAATAATGGTAACCTCAAGAATATATGAAAATTAAATATTAGTTAGAAAAATATTTGATTCATACTATTATTTCCCCGCAAAGATGTGTCATATAGGCTATACCGCTCTGCGCTTTGAGAGGAATGGGACACTGAATAGACACCTTCTTGAATATCTTCGTCTTCATATGTTCTGCTGATGTTGCAAAGCAACACTTGTTGTAAAAGGTCTGAAGAGCGGGTTTTATTTTTCACAGGGTCAAGACATTTAGGCATTGTTTGATTATTCACTGCCAGAGAAAACAAAACTAAAATCACCGGCGTGTGAGAAATGCGCTATTCAAATAAACCAAACTTGACGCGCATTACCAAGTTTAATAACAAGAACAAACTGTGTTAAATAAAATTTGAAGTAAAAAGGTATTCGTCTTACAGTGTTTTTTATACTTTCCCACAGTAAAGGATGTGAATAGTTATAACAGACTTAATTATAAGCAAACGAAAGGAAGAAACGTTTATAATCCCCTGCGAACATGGGTGAGACGTGAGTGAAGAGTTGGGAAAAGAAACGAGATGTCCATGTCCATTGGGATAAAATGGACTACTAGGCCTATTGTTCAAATTCACGGAAAAATCGAGTGACCATATCCAGATTGCAAAACAGAATGAAAAGGTGCTATCTGACCATTATTTCCTTTCTAGGCTAAACAAAGCTTTGTGCTTCACTCCTGTGGTAATATTCACGTGAAACAGCATTCACATACAAAACACTGGGTTAGTAAAATAACGAAGTTATTTTTTAAAAAGTAGAAAATAGTATTTATGTAAAGAAAAGATATATAGTATATTATCTACCTATTTACCTAATTCCGGTTCTTCAAAGCTAACGGATTCAGTGTATTTTCGTTTTGTCATCTTAATTTGGTAATTATTTAAGTGAAAAATATTTAGTGTAGGCCTATATATTTTATTAATTTTATTTATATTTTATCTGATCTATAGATCTATAGGCTGTTTGCACGGTAAAATAAAATACATTTTGGCTGTCTGTAGATTCCTTCATGCACAACTCGTATTCTCTCGGATGTTTCATATGCAAATGTTTTAACAGCGGCTGTTGTTTAGGGTCCTTGTCATCACGAGACAAATCGCAAATTGAACGCGTAGCTCAACTTGAATCGCCTTCTTTTGACTTAAAGTATAGGCTACTGCCACGTTTTCTGTTCATGAGTTCCATTTTCACTTTCAACAGCGGCGTCATTACGTTCGACCAGCGGGGCGCGCATAGTGCAAGCCTAGGGTTCGGGTTCGGTGAAAATAAATTCTGAGGTTCGGCAGAAACCGAACCCAGTCAAAAAGCCCAATATTCGGCCGAATCCGAACCCGAACCCTGGATTCGGTGCATCCCTAGTTGGCAGGTTACAAAACTCGTCCAATTGCTACTCAAAACTAGCCCAATTGTGTTTTGCGTTCCGGGAGATCTTTTTTTTTTTAAATAAAAGTATTTTTTGGTTGGTAAGATCCAGTCACGTGAGGGCTATTTATCTATGCGGTCGAAATGTCCCATAGGTGACAAAAGTAGCTACATGTTGCACAATACAGCATAACTGCAGTACAGTGTAGTATGAGTTGGAAGGCCTATGAAGACTTCAGATGCAAAAACCGTCTGATATTTTTCTTTTAAAATTAACCTTTTTATAAGGCTCCTATAGGTTAAAAAAAATTAATTTAATGACAACTAAAAGTAAATTGCCATTTAAGTGATATTACTGAACATAAACATAGGAGCCCAATAAAAAAAACTCAATTAAAAATAAAACGGACATTTGCATCGAAGTCTTCGTATACATTACAGTGTATCACTGTACTGCAGTTATATTGCATCTAAACTTAATTATACTGCAAATCTACAGTTGTACTTCATTGTACTGCAGTTTTACTGCTGCTGAACTTCAATACTGCAGTTGTACTGCAATGTACTGCAGTTGTACTTCAATGTACTGCAGTTATACTATTTTGTACTGCAGTTTTACTGCAATGTACTGCAGTTATACTACTTTGTACTGCAGTTTTACTGCAATGTACTGCAGTTATACTACTTTGTACTGCAGTTTTACTGCAGTTGTACTTCAATGTACTGCAGTTATACTACTTTGTACTGCAGTTTTACTGCAGTTGTACTTCATTGTACTGCAGTTATACTATTTTGTACTGCAGTTTTACTGCAATGTACTGCAGTTATACTACTTTGTACTGCAGTTTTACTGCAGTTGTACTTCAATGTACTGCAGTTATACTACTTTGTACTGCAGTTTTACTGCAGTTGTACTTCAATGTACTGCAGTTACTACTTTGTACTGCAATATTACTGCAGTTTTACTTCAATATACTGCAGTTTTACTTCAATATACTGCAGTTTTACTTCAATGTACTGCAGTTATTTTTTGTAAGGGTGGTCTAGCAGACCGCGTGGCCCTGCGGCCTTGTCTCTGTGGTCTAGCAGACCGTGTGGCCCTGCGGCCTTGTCTCTGTGGTCTAGCAGATCGTGTGGCCCTGCGGCCTTGTCTCTGTGGTCTAGCAGATCGTGTGGCCCTGCTGCCTTGTCTCTGTGGTCTAGCAGATCGTGTGGCCCTGCGGCCTTGTCTCTGTGGTCTAGCAGATCGTGTGGCCTGCAAATGTTTTTTTGTTTTTTTTTTGAGACAGACAGACAGAAAATTAATAGAATGTTAAGTGCTATTCTTGATTGGTCAGGTGCTGCTGGAAGAGATGTGTCTTTAGCTGTTTTTTGAAAATGGCTACAGACTCGGCTGCTCGAATTGAGATAGGCAGGTCATTCCACAGGGTGGGTGCGGTCCAGGAAAAGGTCCATGAGAGTGATTTCATGCCTCTTTGGGATGGCACCACAAGGCGTCGTTCACTGGCAGAACGTAAGCTCCTGGAAGGTGTGTATATCTGGACAAGCGAGTTTAGGTATATTGGTGCAGAGCCAGTGGTTGCTTTGAAGGCGAGCCCCAGCGAGAACCACAGAGACAAGGCCGCAGGGCCACGCGGACTGCTAGATCACAGAGACAAGGCCGCAGGGCCACGGAGACAAGGCCGCAGGGCCACGGAGACTAGGCCGCAGGGCCACGGAGACAAGGCCGCAGGGCCACGGAGACGAGACAAGGCCGCAGGGCCACACGGTCCGCTAGACCACAGAGATAAGGCCGCAGGGCCACAGAGACAAGGCCGCAGGGCCACGGAGACAAGGCCGCAGGGCCACGGAGACGAGACAAGGCCGAAGGGCCACAGAGACGAGACAAGGCCACAGGGCCATGGAGACGAGAAAAGGCCGCAGGGCCACGGAGACAAGGCCGCAGGGCCACGGAGACAAGGCCGCAGGGCCACACGGTCCGTTAGACCACAGAGACAAGGCCGCAGGTCCACAGAGACAAGGCCGCAGGGCCACACGGTCCGCTAGACCACAGAGACAAGGCCGCAGGGCCACAGAGACAAGGCCGCAGGGCCACGGAGACAAGGCCGCAGGGCCACGGAGACAAGGCCGCAGGGCCACGGAGACAAGGCCGCAGGGCCACACGGTCCGCTAGACCACAGAGACAAGGACGCAGGGCCACAGAGACAAGGCCGCAGGGCCACGGAGACAAGGCCGCAGGGCCACGGAGACGAGACAAGGCCGCAGGGCCACAGAGACAAGGCCGCAGGGCCACGGAGACAAGGCCGCAGGGCCACGGAGACGAGACAAGGCCGCAGGGCCACGGAGACAAGACAAGGCCGCAGGGCCACGGAGACAAGGCCGCAGGGCCACACACTTTTTAAAAAAATGTTTTATTTATTTATTTATTTATTTATTTATTATACCACCACCAGTAGTTTCATAGGGATTTACTTAGATTTTAGACCATGTTCGATTTGGGTTAAGATGCGAAACCACCGGCCATCGTAGTTCCTGACACGAGATTCACAGCTACCATGACGTACAGACTTATGGGCCACAGCCATCTTTTGATATAGTAGAAAGATGCTTTCATAACGTACCGAACCGAATTGGCAGGAACACCACCACCAGTAGTTGCATAGGGATTTACCTGAACCATTACTGGAGAGCTTGCTGAGCTTCATGGATGATTTTAGAATCAGTCTTATATAAGACTTGAATGCAGAACAACACCTTCTCCCCAGTAGCTTAAATGCTGGCCTAGAATTTCCGCGGTCGTAGCTGTAGGAAAGTCTGATATGCAGAGGAGGTAAACTGAAGCTTTTAAGGTCAGTATAAAAGTGGGTCTGAAACCAGGCCTTAGAGAGAGGTGCTCCATTAGATAAAATAAATAGGGGGGAGTGGTCAGAAGTCTTAGGACGAACGTGACGATATTTAACCATAGAAGTGAAGGGACAGAAATTATTCTTCATCTTAGTAATTGTTAATGTGATACCAGAACCTTTAGAGTCATTCTAGAATGCTTAAGGAAAAGAGTAAAGAAATTGAGTGAGAAGTGAAGATCAGAATAGGAAAGACAGAGAGTAGAATCAAACTGATTACTTTCTAAAGTGAATTTCTCTGCACACATGAAGCCGAAAGGCTGATAAAACATGGCTTCTAGCGGAATATCGGTGTAAGTGGAAGATCAACCTTAAAAGCTTTGAACTTACCTGATGTTTGTTAAGACGAGTAGGTAATCTTAGTTTTACCTTTGGAATTATGGGAGAGTTTACTGAACATGCCTGATGGTTTGAGCATTGCTGAAGAAAACCATCTTGACCATCATGGAATCCCACATTCAGATGCTTCTTGACAGGGGAGACCTTGGTAGAGGATGTCAACTCCGCGCGTTGAGCTATGTTCGTAGCAACACCAATCTGAAAGAATGGCCCATGCACAGGTGAGTTGGAGATCACATTTCTTTCCATCTGCAGTTAGGAGGATTCTAAACCCCTGGGCGTAGCTCCCGCTCACATCTTGATAGAACACCATCTAACCGTCAACCTGCTGAGAGAACCCCCAAAAGAAAATAAACCAAAACAGCATGACGAATACATAACATGCACATGTGATTGAGAACATCGGACGATGCCCTTGCAAAAGAAAAATAATGTTTTATAAGGTTAAGCTTTACTAGCTAATAAAACCATAACTAGCTATATAGGACCCGACACAGCTACCGAACCTATGAAAGAGATCAAAGCGAGATTCATCATTTGATAACCTAAGCTAGGATAATACTGTGTGATTTTGGACACGTTTGCAGTATGAGAACAATATCGCAATCCTAAAAATTCCTTTGACCCTAGAATAAAATCTGATGTCTTTAATAGTTAGTTTGACATGTTCCCCAACGCCATGATAAAATTTTGGCCTGAATAATTTCGCTAAGTGAATGGATTGATGTAAAACTCCGGACAAGTCCTTGTGCGTCTGATTAACATACAGCCTGCCGTAAATGCACTGAGATCCCACAGGGTGGCATCAGGATCGCAGTCTGAAAGCAACAAATCACAATGTCTATAAGCACACCGTGTGTGCCAGCTTTAGTGAAGAGAACAAGCTTACTGTGAGAGACTTCACCGTTTGCGGTGCAGCCAGGAATCAATACGCATATGCAGACTGTGTCAACAGTCAACACTATATTTACTCCCCTGTATATTGTGTTAGTCACAATAGAATTCAATGCGTGAGTAACCGATCACAGACATGTCTTTTCTGTAGCTCAAACAGTAGAGCGTGGCACCAGCAACGCCGAGCCACGGCCCGACCCCCAGGGAAAGCAAGACCCGAAAAATGCCAAATGTGCACCCCGAATGCAATTCAAGGTGCCCTGGACAAAAGCGTCCGCCAAATACATAAATGTAAATGTAAATGTCTGTTGAGCACCTGAATGCAATCCCTAATTGAAGGCGTTACACAACACAGAAAGCACTCAATCAGGATTGAATGGCTCAGAGATTATTCACTGCTAATTGTGCCTTCTAGTGCATACGTCTGACCAACGAATAGTAGAATAGCAATAGATTCATGATTCGGTGTAGTCAGATTGACCACAGCAGTTTCCACTGGAGTTTATCTGAACTGAAGCATTTGACAGTTTCATGCGTTGATAAAGGGAGTGCACTCTGCTCACTGTATTCATAAAAGATTTGAATAATTGTTTTCAAATCAATAATTGCGATTTAGATGCTGTACGATGCAATCTTTATGTAAACGGGTCGGATTGAGTACGGAATCAAATTAGTGCTGCTATCGAATCGAATCTCAAGTCAAACCTTGTTTTGTCTGCAAACCTTACCCGACATATGGTGCTGAGAGTACAAGCGAGATACACATTTGTTTTATTCATAAATGTAGCCATGGCGTCCTAGCCGGAAGGACCAAGTGAGACGTAACACTAAATTCTACGTTTCTCGAAATATAAAGAGGTATCCAGATATCAGTAGTTGAATAAAATACGAATAGAGTCAAATTAACTGGAGTAACTCGAAGACAATATATGACGTGTTTGTTTTGATTAACTAATTTATTCATATGTAGCGCATTTGTATAATACAATAAGCAAAGCACCTTAATATGAGCACAGAACGCTACAGTTCTTCCTCATAGGGAAGGAAGCCATATCGAATCACGAAAGGAAGCCATTCCAACACTGGGTGCCCCGTATGTTTGAGCAAAATATGTACTCTGCTGGATGACAGGCCCAAAACACTTCTAAGCTTGAAACTATGTTGTGTCAGTTAAATTGCATATGTGACAAACTCACAGCGCTTGGAAGATGAAATGCTGTTTCACTAAACGAGGTTCGGGAGGAACATGTCAGATAATTGACACAGGTGGAGAGTACTCAGCTAATCAACAAAGAGGTATATATACGCAGCCGTCCTACCTCCATTTTGTTGACAGTTTTTTCAGCATCCCTCCACCACCCCTTCTCCACATCTTGCCCTATCTTTTAGTTCTAAACCACTTACATACGGGGGGTACTCTGGGTTCGGGCCGAAGTCCGAGCTCGAAGCCCTCCCCCCCGGACAGCACGCCAAATACGCAATTCAATTAAACTCTCTACAAATTATATGTAAGTGTGAACTCGTGAATCTAACGCCATTGAATCAGAACGGATCAAAGCACTGATGTCGGTGCTGTACCTAAATATGCTAATTTGCTCAGCATAGTTTTTAAATTGAATTTTAGCGATCTGATAACATTGAACCCAATCGTGATTTCAGCTTAACTTCAGTTCAACATGAAGCCCGGATTAAAGGGGTGCATGTTGCTTTAAAACCCGTGTTGGTTTCCTTGCATTCGTGGGGAGAATGATAGAGTCTAATATGCTGTTCATATCTGTTCTGTTTCAGTTTTTCTAACAGAATACTATCTATAACGGTAACCGGTGTCATGCGAATCATTTACGAGCACTATGGACACAAGCGAGCCACAACGAGCGATCACGTTACACAAGCAGACCGGCAAACACCTGTGCGCGTCTCATACGATGCATGTGTGTGCTCTATACAGACATGCTTGCGACAAAGTTGAAAGAGAGTAAGATACTACACACAATCGGCATCGGAATGTATAACCATATGCATATCACTGTGATAATGCTGATGTAGTGATGTCACCAGAATGGTGATGAAAACACAGCCGTGTCTTTGATAACATGCCCAGATAGTCCTCCATGAAAGTGATTGATCTGAGTCTGACGTGAGATTTTGCTCTTGTTAGTGAAGCACTCGCGTCTGTTACCGCGGTAACCCATTGAACAGAATGATAGGCTGACATGGACTTAGAACGCCACTGTATGCACATTATTAGTTATAATAGGACCAGCGATCGATCGCTACGGAACGTCCGACTGAATTGAAGCGTCAGCATCTGCGAACTCAGACATGCGTAAGTACCGATCTTTTATACCCAGGTATTAGAATGTGATTGGATAGATAAAGTTGAAGTGACGTGACAATTAAGTCTTCCCGGCAGAACTTGTGCTAAAGCTTCCATATATATTTACAGTTATATCAAACAGAAACAAAGCACAAACATTTGCTTGATCAGACACAACAGTAGCACATTGCAAAACGTCTCAGGTTACTTGCGTAACCTATGTTCTCTGAGTAGGGAACGAGACGCTGCGTCACTTTAATGACGTAATGGGGACGCCCTCTGGGTGTGCCGATTGTCTGAAGCCCTTATAGAATCACGCCAATTGATTGGCTGATGGCGCGCACGTCGCCCACCTGACGTAGTCACCTATATCAGCGCGCGCGCGCCATCTGCTCCTCAGATTTCTCTGCCGAAAAGGAAAGCCTGTCGGCAGCGCGAGGAGCTTGGCAGCGTACGCAGCGTCTCGTTCCCTACTCAGAGAACATAGGTTACGCAAGTAACCTGAGACGTTCTCTTTCATAGGTTCACTCGACGCTGCGTCACTTTAATGACGTAATGGGAACGATATACCAAACACGCCAAGCTAAAGCGCTGCCGTATCTGGCTCAAAGAACACCAGATAACCTGCATGACTAGGTTAAGCAGACAGGACATGCGAACCCGGAGCCATGTCGAGATCCAAACTATAAAATCTCACAAAAGTGTGCGGAGAGGACCAACCTGCCGCAACACAAATATCTTCCAAAAGAGCCCCTCTAAAAAGTGCTTGAGAGGAAGCCACACCTCTGGTAGAATGCGCTCTAACATCAAGAGGTGAAGGTAAACCACGCACCTCATAAGCTAAGGAAATAGCCTCTGTCACCCAATGGGAAACCCGTTGCTTCGAAGCGGCAAGCCCGCGGCGGCCAGCACCGAAGCACACCAACAGCTGGTTAGATTTCCTCCAGCTGTCCGAACGGTCAACATAACACTTCAACGCTCGAACTGGGCAGAGCAAATGAAGTTTCTCGTCTTCCTCCGAGTCAAACGGAGGGGGGTGAAAGGAGTGAAGAGTAATAACCTGAGAGCGAAATGATGTGGACAAAACTTTGGGCACATAACCCACCCTAGGTCTTAAGGTAACCTTAACTAGGCCAGGGGCAAAATCCATACAGGTCCCATTAACAGAGAGAGCCTGTAGATCGCCCACTCGTTTCAAAGAAGACAGAGCTAACAAAAGAGCAACTTTGAGAGTCAGAATTCGCTCAGGAGCTGACTCCAAAGGCTCAAATGGAGCCAAAGTTAGCCCTTCAAGGACCACGGAGAGGTCCCAAGAGGGAATACCAGGGGAGCGTGCTGGTCTCAGGCGCCTAACCCCTCGCATGAAAGATGAAACCAGTCTGTGCTTGCCCAGAGGGATTTCGTCCGACTCCCTACCGGCAGCTATAGCTGCGACATAGACCCGAAGGGTGGTAGCCGCTGCTCCAGCAGCAAACTTCTCCTGCAGGAACTCCAGAACTGAACCAACCGGGCAGTTAACTGGATCTACTGCATGAGCCGAGCACCACGACTCGAAGACCCTCCGCTTGGAGAAATAGAGCTTCCTTGTAGAAGGGGCTCTCGCATTAGCAATGATCTCCTGAACGTCCGCAGAAAGACCAGCGTTTAGTGTTGTTGGCCCTTGATGGGCCATACCCACAACTTCCAAATCTCCGGGTGAGGGTGCCAAATCCTGCCCTGAAGTTGTGTCAAAAGGTCCTTCCTGACCGGTATCTCCCATGGGGAGGAGTCCAGGAGGAGAACCATCTCCGAGAACCAAGTCTGGGATGGCCAGTGTGGAGCCACCAGCAGGAGGCTGGCCCCACTTTCCCTTACTCTGCACAGAACCGCCGGAATCAGCTTGATGGGCGGAAACGCATAAAGTTTCAGATTGGGCCATGGATGCGCGAACGCATCTATCCCCAACGGGGCCGGAGAGCTCAGAGAAAACCAGAGCCGACACTGGGACGACTCCTTCGAGGCAAAGAGGTCCACTTCCGCTCTCCCGAACATCTCCCAAATCTGTGACACAGTTTGAGGGTTCAGCATCCATTCCCCCGACCGAAGTTTCTGTCTCGACAGATAATCCGCAGCGAGGTTTAAGACTCCGGGTACATGGACTGCTCTCAGGGACAAAAACTTGTCCTGAAACCGCAGGAGGAGTCGGCGCGCATGCCTGTCCAGGGTGCGCGACCGTGACCCTCCCTGGCGATTTATGTGAGACACCACTGCCATGTTGTCGGTCCTGACAATGACATGATGTCCCCTGAGTGAGGGGAGAAAATGCTGAAGGGCCAGGGATACCGCTCTCAACTCCAGGCAATTTATGTGCCAGGAGAGAACTTCCCCCTCCCAGATCCCCATAGCTGGTCTGCCCTCGAATACCGCACCCCAGCCGGTAAGAGAGGCGTCCGTCGTAACCATTTGGCGACGGAAAACAGCCCCCATCTTGACCCCTTTCTGAAGAAAAAGAGGGTCTCGCCACATTGATAGGGCACGAAAGCAGCCGCGTGACACCTTCAATAGGCGAAGGGCCGATCCTGTTGACCGAGCCCCTGAGCGTTTCATCCACCAGAGGAAGGGCCTCATATGGAGCAGTCCCAGGGGAAGCACCGGGGAAGCTGCGGCCATGAGGCCCAGGAGCCTGCGACAAGTACCCACAGAAACATGATGGCCTAGCCTGAAGCGGACCAAGCATGTTGTGATACTGGAAATCCGAGCAGGGGCCAGACGGGCCTGCATCGGAACGGAATCCAGACGAACACCTAAGAAGGTGGTCTGCTGAGCCGGAGTAAGAACGCTCTTGTCTGTGTTCACTCTCAAGCCAAGAGATCGAACGTGTTGAAGAACGACATCTCTGTGATGACAGGCTAACTCCCTGGAGTGGGCCAGAATGAGCCAGTCGTCCAGGTAATTGAGAATACGGATGCCCTGGAGCCTCAGCGGGGCCAGCGCAGCATCCATACACTTCGTGAACGTCCTTGGTGCCAGGGCAAGGCCGAAGGGAAGGACTTTGTATTGATAAGCCTTCCCTTTGAAGGCGAACCTGAGAAACTTCCTGTGTCGTTTGACAACCTGGATATGGAAATAAGCATCTCTCAGGTCTATAGTGACAAACCAGTCCTCCGCACGTATCTGAGACAAGATAGTCTTTAGCGTTAGCATCTTGAACTTCCCTTTGTAGAGGGCGAAGTTCAAGCGGCGGAGGTCCAGGATGGGACGCAGACCGCCGTCTTTCTTCGGAACAAGGAAATAGCGGCTGAAGAAGCCACATTTCTCCTCTGTTGCCGGAACTTCCTCTATTGCCCCCTTTAGGAGGAGAGAAGAGAGCTCTTGTTGTAGCACAGAAGCCTGAGAGGCGCTGTTTACTACCGTGTGAGCGACCCCGTCGAAGCGAGGAGGGTTGCGACAGAACTGAAGCGTGTAGCCTGACTGAATCGTGCGGAGGACCCAGGATGATATCCCTGGCAAAAGCTTCCACTCGTGGAAGAAATTTGACAACGTGGGAGGTATTATGAGGTGCGGTGGACATACCTGAGTTGGGGTGTCGTGGACCTCTGAGGGGGGTGTGGCCATCCGCAGAGGAGAGCACGTGGCGTCCTGGTGCGGAGTAGGCAGTGGAAGGCTGGGCCGCTCTGGATCCCGGAGAAAACAGGACGTGTCTCCGTATGGACGAGCGGCGGATGGTGAGCCAATCAGACGTGAGGGGAGAAAGCAGACCGCGTCTCCTTCCTTCAGCGCCGGAAAAGGCGGGGATATAACCGGATCTGTATTCCGAAGCGCGCTGGGCGGCGGAAATGACAGAGCTGGATAGGGAGAGCTGGAGGGGGGCGGGCAGAAACGCTTGCGCGGTCTGACCCAGCCCCGGTCGTGAACTGCAGCTCCCCTTTTTCTGACCGGAGGGTCAGGGGCGACTCGAAGTGGCCGAAGCAGAAGGTTTGCTGGGCCGCTTTGGGTCGATGCGTCTGTGAGGACGTTGACGGGGAAATGGACGACCGCGAGCTCCCCAGACCGTGGTGGGTGGAGGATAACTCTGGTCGCTCCTCCGGGCGGAAAACTCTCTTTTGAAAGAGGGGCGATCTCTGGACTGAGAGGGGGAGGGGGAAGGAGCGTCCCTCGCTCTCCTCGGCATGAACTGTTTTAGAGCGGCAGACTGGGATTTTGCAGATCTGAACTTCTCGACCACAGTATTAACCGCCTCCCCAAACAATCCGGACTGGGAAATCGGAGCGTCCATAAGGAAAACTTTCTCCTTGTCGCGGATCTCGGTGAGATTAAGCCATAAGTGGCGCTCCGCCGCCACCGAGCCCGCCATAGAGCGCCCTACAGCGCGAGCTGTGTGCTTAGTAGCCCGTAACGCCAAATCCGTGGCTTTACGAAGCTCCTTTACAGCTTCTGGTGTCAAACCGGAGCCCTCATCCATTTCCTTTAAAACATCCGCCTGATATGCCTGGAGAATGGCCATGGTATGAAGGGCCATGCCAGCCTGACCAGCCGCCATGTAGGATTTGCCAATCAGGGCAGAAGTGGTCCTGCACGGCTTAGTGGGAAGAAGGGGGCGGGACTTCCACGAGGGAGCTGAAGATGGCGCGAGGTGAGTGGCCAGCGTGTCCTCAACCGCGGGAATAGCGGAATAGCCCTGTTCCTCAAAACCCACGAGGTTGGTGAAATCAGCGGCTGCCGCGTTAGTTAGGCGGGCTGAGAACGGTTGCTTCCAGGATCTAGAAATCTCACTGTGTAGATCACTGAAGAATGGTAGCTTCCTCCGCGGAGGCCTAGAATTAGGGCCGCTGAGGAATCTCTCATCCAACCGAGAAGATTGAGCTTCGCGGGGTTCATCCGGCCACTCGATCGCGAGCTTCTGAGTAGCGCGCGCGAGTACATCCACAAGCTCATCATACGCCGCTGATGGTCGCGCTTCCTGGCCGCTCGGCGGGAGAGCGTCGTCGGTATTTGCAGCACCGAAATCCTCGGAGTCGGATGCTGCAGTGAAAATGACATCCTCCAGTCCGAAGGAAACCGCATCGCGTGCCTCCGGGCTGGGACAGAGATAGTCGTGCGAGTATTCCACAGGCGGAGTCCCGCGCACGTGCTCGGGAGAGAGAGGGAGAGAAAGGGCGAGGCCCGTCTGCTCGCACTCCACATCCTCGAGCTCTACATCCGAACCCCAGGTCGCGGATCCAAGAGAGGCCTGCGCGGCCTCGGGAGCGCGACGGGGAAAAACGGATGACTCCCTCTCAAAAACCGCGAGCCTCGAGCGGAGGGTTTTGAGAAGGAGATTATCGCAGTATTTACAATTAGAAAACCCCTGAACCGCGTCGCGTGCGTGAGTAAATCCCAAACATTTAACACACTTACTGTGGGGATCGTCAATCGCGATGAAGCGAGTGCACGGTGGTGGGCAACGTCTGAATTCCATAGCACTTCACCACAAGGAGAACAAAGTTCCACAATCCGCGGTCGCTGAAGTGCTGAGGTAAATATGTATACTGAATCCTAGTTTTTGGGCCAGAAAAATCGATAACCGAAGGGCAGAAATGACCGCTTCGTGAAGGCAGAGAAATCTGAGGAGCAGATGGCGCGCGCGCGCTGATATAGGTGACTACGTCAGGTGGGCGACGTGCGCGCCATCAGCCAATCAATTGGCGTGATTCTATAAGGGCTTCAGACAATCGGCACACCCAGAGGGCGTCCCCATTACGTCATTAAAGTGACGCAGCGTCGAGTGAACCTATGAAAGAGAACTATGTATGTTCCTCCAACTCTCTTTGCAGAACACTATCATTGCTCCCTGTGTCTCCCCAACCATCTCCTCCTCCATTTTTCTTTTTCTCCCTATTGATGCAAATCAGCGCACAGACAATTTGGACCGCAAGTTTCTGCACTGCAGTCTATATTTGTAATAACAATTCCAGTCTCGCGCGAGAACTCCAGTCTGACTCTCGTGTGATCTCGCAGTGTTTCTTTCTCACTTCTCGTGTGTGTTTTGTTGTGAAACGTAATTTGCGGACGGGACAGAGCTGTCTGCGATTCTTCCTCTTGTACAGTCATGCTGTGTGAACTCCCCTGTGGCCGATCCATCGGTCAGTGTGAACACAACAGTGACTGAATGCTGGTCCAGATAGTCATGCAGTGTGAAAAGAGCAGTGATCAGACCAGTTTGAAAATCGTGCCGTCTGAACTAGGCATTAGCCTGCCAAATATCTCACGGGCGTCGGAGACTCATCTGTGAATCTCCCTGATCGTGTCTTTGATCATTCACACTGCGTGATTGTCACTCGCGTGCACGAGCACCGATTTGTCTATGATTTCGAGCATTTGTCGGCGATTTCGCAAAACCTGTCGGCGAGTCAAAATCGGGGCTAAAATCGGGCAGTGTGAACTAGGCTTTAGAGATAATCACCATATTTATAATCACCATCAGATTTTTAAAAATATCATATCATTTAATAAAATATCAGTTATTGTTACTACTGTAAATATATATTAAATTATTATGGGATCTCTTTCAATGCTTTCAGGATCTTTATTTTTTAAAATAATTTTTAAAATATATTTCTATATTAACATATTTTAATGAGAGTATATTTATTGATCAAAAAATAATTATTTTATTAAAATAAACAGAAAATAGTTCAGAGTTTGCTAAAGTGATTGTTTTGAACAAGTATTAACTGAGACATTATTAAAAACACATTATTTTATCTGCAGTATTTGTGTCTTTGCCCCGTGTGTCTGTGGGGTTAAAGCTCCCTCAACACCTCAAACATTTATACGATTTAAACAAAATAAACCACTTTTATTATTTATTTTCACACATAATCTGTTTCTCCATCAACGTTCAATACAAACATGTATATTTTTCAGCAATAACACACTATGAGAGAAATGAAAAACTTAGCCCCGTTGTTCCCTATAATTGGGTCTGAAGAAATTGCAGTAATTGTTAAAATATTATCAAAAAATCAGCTCTGCTGTTTTCCACATGCAAATGCAGGGCGATCACCAGCAGTCGAGTTCACTTGCACTTTTGCTTGGTTCATTATAAAAATGTAAATGATATCAGGATTTTAACCCGGCCCCATGCATGCGTTATAATAACACACTGGACTGTGATGGTGATGTGAGAATCTGCTTATGTTCTGTTAGTAATAGAGAGGGACGTGTGTCTGTCCGTGACATGTAAATACAGGAAATACTGCAGATAGAGCTCCGTCACAGATAACACAGAGTCCATGTGGTTAAAAGGACATATCAAGGACATTCTCAATTAAAATTTGATCTGCATGTAAAAAGGTTGTGAAGGACCATCAGAACAAACTTGAATTGTTTTTATTTGATTAGGCCGTATATACCCCTAAAGGCAGCTCAGTTATACATGCATGCAATGATCTTTTCACATTTATCTTATTGTGTGACTGTCTGGAGTCAGGTTTCTCAAACAACTATCAAACCGGTTACATCTCTATATAAACAAACGCTAAAAATCTTGGACAAGAAACCAGTTAGATGGCATCACTGTAATATTTTACAAAAGTATAATCTGCTTAGCTTTGAAAATTTTATACATTTGTCTCTTATTAAAATGGTTTTTAAATGTATAAACAATCTTGCTCCAGATATCATAAGCCAATTAGTAACAAGAGGATGACCACAAGAGGTGCATCCAATCGGGATTGCAGAGTACCGAAGAGGAAAACTAAATTTGCACAATCCACATTTTCGGTTCAAGGTACACGGCTTTGGAACAGCCGGCTGAACTAAAAGTGCAAACTGAGTTAAACATCTTTCAAACAAATATAAAAAAGTGGTTCAAACAAAAGCAGGTTTGTGAACATTGATGGTTATACATAGTCTTTTATTTTATCATTGTTTTTTATACATACATTTTTTGTTGCTTGTGCGATTGGTTTTATTGTTGTTAAAAAAGCTTAACCAGGGACTGGGGCTTCAAATTAGCCTTTGGATAGAAGCCTATATGTGGAGCATCGGCTGCTTAAATTGTAGCAATGTCTTTTCTGCATTGTCCCTGTCAAATAAACTAATAAATAAATAAATAATCAGTTCACGGCCGCTTCATCTTTATGAGCCATTCTAACATTACATTGAGTATCATGATTCACAGCACAGGAAGAAGAGACAGAACTGTTACTGGAAGCCCCTAAAACAATTTGAAGTGTTTACTAAAGAGCTGATGAGTTGCATCAGTGAGTTTGATTAGGAAGAGTTCACAAATGTTGGTGTGTCTCCAGGAACAGAGTTAATACTGTTACAGCATCATCTCCTACAGTACATGAGCCTGTCCAGCAGAGGGAGACACACACACACACACACACACACTCACCCTGCCTTTGCCTGAGGCGTCCGAATGTACTTTCTAGTGTAGAGTTTATCTCCTCATGCTACTCAAACACACTAACCTGCAGATGTTCAGGGTCAGTTGTGAACTACAGGTGTGTTGATCTGAACTCTGAGAAAGGCCGTTCTTCAGGAGCAGCGCTGGACAACCCTGACCAATAATTGGCTTTGTGTTGAATCATGGGTTTGACAACAACACTGATAATAAATGTCCTTATATCAAGTTCCTTATCAGTTTTCTTTTGACTTTTGGACTCTATTGTGGAGAAAATCCTACAGTTAATATGAGAAGCGTATCATTATAACCAGGAGCAACTGCACAAGTCATGACTAGATTTATAACCAGTGCGGCTGCATCTGTAAAGAGTTTTCCCCAAACCTGTTTGTTTATTAATTTCTTGTTTATATGCAGAAATTACATATGCAAGGTCCCACTGACCAATGGCTTGATTCCTCAGAGATCTCCATTTACACCATATATGAATAACACACATTTGAGCAGAGCTTCTCATCACTATATCAGTACAAACAATGATCAAACAAACAAAATCAAACAATAACCCATAAATGATATAAATCACAGAACGTCTTATCAGGGGAAAGAATGCTTGTGCTTGTGAAAGTCCAGACACATAATGTAGGATCTGTCCCATATGCCCTGGCACATCCGTCTCTTCTTCAATGAGCACCTCCACATTATTCCCAGAGCATGAGCAGATGAAGAAGCAAAGCAAGCCCATAAACAAAAATCCTTCTACAAAAGAAAATACAGACCTTCAGAAAAACCCCACTCATAAACAGTTATGAGCATGACAACCTGGAGGTATAATAACCATTGCCTCAGAACTACATTTCACTTTTACAATCAACTATCAGAGTCAAAGCTGTTTAGAGGAACTATTAGTGTTACAATCCAACATTACAAACAACTGAGTTTCTCAACAAGGATTGTGTCTCAGGGCAGAGTAGAGGAGCTTCTCAATACTCAAACTGATGCTTCCTCGTGTCCTCGCTCCTCATTCACAAACATTATTATATCAAATGTGTGTTAATAAAACATGTCAAACTCTAAAGGCATCATTTCGATTCTATACTTGAGACGGTCACACCACAGGATAAAATGTAACAAATCTAAAGACAGTCTTTATAACAACAGGTCCATGTAAGACAAATAAATGTTTAACCATTTACTGCATTTTAAATTATGACAATATTAATTATAGTAGGCACATTACATTGTGTAAATTATGTATTGTTTATTGTAGTGTATACTGTGCTGAGAGTAATTGTGTGCGATCAGATGTGTAATCTGATGTTGCTTTAAATGTTGTGCGTCTCATGTCATGTCATGACTGCTATGTTGCTGGAACTGCACCTAAGAATTTCACCTGCTGTTGCACTTGTGTATATGGTTGTGTGACAATAAAGTGTAAGGACCGGTTTTGCTGCTAAGACAAAAGCACTAATCTTGAGAGAAGATCTCACAGAAACTGTGTGACACCGCCCTGATCAAACATTTCACCCCTCCCCATTTTGCCCTTTCCTTGCCCTGTTTTCAAGTCAACAAATGCAGATATACCAGTGATGATGTATCTTGTAAATCTATTGTTTTATCCATTTCATGTTTGGTGTCCTTTTAAAGGTCTTAGTGCGAATGGTAGAATGGTCTCAGTTTCACTGCAGTCACTGTAGTATTGTATTAGAAAGATTGAAAACTAATGAGAAATCGGTTCTCCTTTTGAGTGGTCTCTTCAAAGATATCTGATCCTCTCCCCCAAAACCAGGTGTTTGTGTTGCAAATATTTACAACCCCTTTTGTTCTAGTTGGAGTATTTAAGGGAGGGAAACAGAACAGAAGGGGGGGGACATTCTGTAGCCAGAACCCCCTGCAGTCTGTGTCAGTGTCTCTGTGTGTATTGTGCCAGACATGATGACTCTTTGAAATTATTTTCATATTACTTTGCGATTGTTTTTATGTTTTTCCGCTGATCAGTTGTGTACCATGGATTCTTGTTTACTTAATTATTTTCTTGTCTGGCCAAAATAAATGTTAATCTTGATTTATTCTGTATCTTTCTGAAATCATTATTCTAGTATTGTCACATGCGGAGTAAGTAGGATTTACCGCAGATCTTTCTGCCAGGGCAGATCATACTGGGAACCCCATGACGGGAGCATGGAGCCAAGCATGAGGGAAAACCTGATTTCTGACTGTCACTGTTATAATAAGTTGCAGTTTTCGTGACTATTACCAAAATTACACTTTAGCTCAGAGATATTAATAAAATTACACTTTTTGTTGAGTGAGCATGTGCAACCACTGAAAGGTAAAATATCCACTCTACCTCCTCTGAGTAATTTCAGAAGTAACCATTTTGTGATCGTGAACGCGCGGTCTGGATATTGGGTCTCTTGATGAACGAATTTGAAAACTAAGAAGATACTAAGAAAATCAACGATCTAAATTAAATCGCAACTAATCGTAAAATCAGCTGATAAACTCTACACGTAACACACTTTATAGAGTCACATAAAATTATTAATGGAGTCAGATTTAAAACGAGATCTCAATAAATTAAGAGAACTTCACCAAAATGCTGAAAAGGCTTACACGCAGAATTCCTTTTGACCAAGCCGTTAGAATCCGTTTTTGGGCTAATGGATGGAAGTTTACAAAAGCGATTTGATTTTATAATAATAAATTGACATCTTGTTTTATTAACATCAGTGAAAATACCACATCACGCCAACAACCCATTGATCTGGAAGCAGAATCAGATTATCTGTGATTTTCTGCTGTAATGATCAGTTTAACTGGTAAGATCCTCAGAGGAGAAGTTGGGCATTGATTACGTAAGAATGGAAACACAGTCTCTGTGAAGGACGTCCTGAATGTGAGTAAATGTGTGTTAGTTACAGGATCAGAGAATGACACTGTTCCTCTGCCATAGTCCAGCTGAACTCTCACACGCTGAAGCTTCACTTTAACAGGAAAGACAGTGAAGAGGAGTTGATCTGGGGATTTTGAGCTGTATTTGCTGTTCCAGTAATCCACACGCCAGACATTAGAGTTAAAGAAAACCTCTCCCTTCCTTTGGTTTGATGCTGTGGTTATTCCAAGACTCCAGTCTGTATTGTCACCAACCTCCACATCCCAGCAGTGTGTTCCTGAGTTAAAGCCCTCAGATCCCAGGACACATGGATAATAGTCAAACCTCTCTGGATTATCAGGAAGTGTTTTATCTTCATCACTGAGCGACACACTGGTCAGATCAGACGAGAGTGTGAGCCGAGGATCTGCTGTGTTTGGATCTAGAGTCAACGGAGCTGCAAAGAGAAGAACATCAGATTACAGGAGGAAATATGATCAGAAATGTAAATATAAAACACATATAAAGACTTTGTTGAAAGAGATCATAAATCATAACAATGGTCTCTCAGTTTCTGTCAGAATGGATTGAGGCTTCAGGTTTAATATCAGTATTCAACTAGATTAAAAAGATTGAAAAAGCCGGACTAGAAAGTTTGAAATAGTTTGAGTTTTAGTTAGTAGTTTAGACCTGCTATGCGGTTGCTAGGGTACTCAGGTGATTGCTGTGTGGTTGCTAGGGTACCCGGGGTGGTTGGTAAGGTCTTGCTATGTGGTTGCTAGGGTACTCAGGTGGTTGCTATGCAGTTGCTAAGGTACTTGGGGTGTATGTGGTTGCTAGGGTGGTTGCTATGCGGTTGCTAAGGTATTTGGGGTGGTTGCTGTGTGGTTGCTAGGGTACTCTGTGTGGTTGCTAGGGTCTTGCTATATGGTTGCTAGGGTACTTGGGTGGTTGCTACGGTGTTCTGGGTGGTTGCTATGATAGATAGATAGATAGATGGATGGATGGATGGATGGATGGATGGATGGATGGATGGATGGATGGATGGATGGATGGATGGATGGATGGATGGATGGATGGATGGATGGATGGATGGATGGATGGATGGATGGATGGATGGATGGATGGATGGATGGATGGATGGATGGATGGATGGATGGATGGATGGATGGATGGATGGATGGATGGATGGATGGATAGATAGATAGATAGATGGATAGATAGATAGATAGATAGATAGATAGATAGATAGATAGATAGATAGATAGATAGATAGATAGATAGATAGATAGATAGATAGATAGATAGATAGATAGATAGATAGATCTGGGCTTCAGTGTTTAGATTTGAATTTTTGACAGTTTGAAAATCTGAACATCCTGTCAATGAAAGTCTATGGGAGTTTTTCCAAGTTTTAATCAGCATTTTTAGGAAAAGCGTAAGTCGGATCAGTTAGAAAAGATACAGCGACTCGAGCCAGAACCGTCTGAAGGTCTGAGCCGAGTTTGGAGTGTGTGGAGTTAAAGCTCTAGGAGGAGTTGAGTAGCGTTCACACCGGACGCGAATGGCGTGAAGTTGGACGCTTGAACATTTTGAGTTTACGCTTCATTCATGCGTGACATCACTTCACAACAGACGGGAATTTGCGTCATGGGCGGGGCTTCTGCCAGCGGCTCGTCTCGTTGAGAAGTGGCTGACATGAGCTGTGTTCACACGCCTTTTGTGTTCAAATCTACTGTTAATGTGTGACAAAACGTAGTTTTAAGACTTTTCAGGCGATAATGTAGTTGTTTAAAGCTCAAATCTGTGGTTTATTTATAAAGAGAGCGCCTATTTGAACATTTGATCATTAGCGTCCGGTGTGAACGCACCATTAGAGTCAGAAATTTAGAGTAAGAAAAATAATAATAATATTAAGTTTAATAGGATTTCAGTAAGTTTGCTCTTCCAGGCCAACTTAATAAACACTATTGTATCCTAATACATAAGCAGAGACCATGAGGAACTTCTGTAGTCATTATGAGTTCACTGTATGATCTGATGATCTTCTGAAATACAGTTCAGATTCACTCAGAAATTCAAGAGATGATTAAATATATTTCTCTCAGATGTTAATGTTGTGTGTGTTTCTATCTGAAGGATCTTTTGCGCTGGTGTCAGATCTGCTGAGACTCACTGTGTTGGACAGTTTCCAGCATCTTCTTCCAGACTCTGAACGGCAGGTTACCCAGGTAACGGGACACATCAATCAAAGCTCCAGAACTCATCCGTGGATCCGGCTGTGAGATCTGGACTCTGGAGGAACATTCAGGAGTCAGAACTGCAGTGAATTTGAGTTCAGATCCACTGAGAGAAGAGATACGAGCAGCTCACTCACCTTTCCATTGAGACGCTAAAGTTCTGGAAAATATAGAGTTTGAAAACATGTTAATATCTTATCAAACACTCTCATTGTCAGTGAGTCTCAAGTTGTTTTCTGCTCAAAGAATGAAGCCAGATTGATTGGTCACCTTTAGAAACGAGACGTCATTGGCTTTCATCATCTCCTCCATGTCTCTGATTGTGTGTGAAAGAGCTGAGATGTGTGTGTTCATCTCCTCCAGCTTCTCCTTCATCATCTGCTTCTTCTGCTCCTCTTCCTCCCTCAGTGCAGTGATTGTAGCTTCTTCTTCGTCTCTGAGAAACTGATGAAGCTTCTCAAACTCTTCTTTAATCTGACGCTCTGTGTGCTCAGCTTGAGACTGAAATCACATCACATTCACTTCAGTCAGCTCTGTGTGAACACACACTCCACTAATGTCAATAATAAACTGTGTGTGTGAATGTTGAGTGTTTAACTCTTTACACATCCTCACCTCGATGTGTTGGATTGTTTTATCACACTCTCCTTTCATTTCTTCTCCATGTTTGAGCTTGTTTTGTAAGGACGTCAGCGCTGTATTAAATTCCTCCTACAGGTTAAGATGAAAATCTGTGAAACTTATGAAGCTATAAGAGGTTTAAACATTGTGTTTTTATTGTTATATTAATATTTTTATGCTGAATGTGTTAATCTCAGAAGCATTTGTGCCTGAAAATGGCAGGGCAGATATTGAACAAATGATGAACATCAAGAAATCATGTTTTTACCAAACAAATGTGTTTTTTGTCAAATATTAATTATTATATCCATGCAGTTGTACATTTGTGGTTGTATAAATGCAAATACAGGAAGTGAAAGTTCACTATATTGTCAAAAGTGTTGTGACGCCTGCCTTTACATGCACATGAGCTTCAATGCCATCCCATTCCTAATCCGTAGGGTTTAATATGGAGTCGGCTGATCCTTTGCAGCTCTAACAGCTTCAGCTCTTCTGGGAATGCTTTCCTCAAGGTTTAGGAGTGTGTTTATGGAGATTCTTCTAGAGGTCAGGCACTGATGTTGGACGAGAAGGCCTGGCTCTCAGTCTCCGCTCTAATTCATCCCAAAGGTGTTCTATCGGGTTGAGGTCAGGACTCAAGTTCCTCCACACCAAACTCGCTCATCCATGTCTTTATGGAGCGACGCTTTGTGCACTGGTCAGTCATGTTGGGACAGGAAGGGGCCGTCCCCAAACTGTTCCAACAAAGTTGGGAGCATGAAATTGTCCAAAATGTCTTGGTGAAGCATTAAGAGTTCCTTTCACTGGAACTAAGGGGCCAAGCCCAACCCCTGAAAAACAACCCCACTCCATAATCCCCCCTCCACCAAACTTTACACTCAGGCAAGTCCAGTTCTCCTGGCCACCGCCAAACCCAGACTTGTCCATGGGATTGCCAGACAGAGAGGCGTGATTGGTCACTCCAGAGAAGTCCAGTGGCCGCGTGCTTTACCCCAATGCACTTGCACTGCACTTGGTGATGTAAGGCTTGTATGAGCTGCTCGGCCATGGAAACCCATTCCATGAAGCTCTACACACTGTTCTTGAGCTCATCTGAAGGCCACAGGAGTTTGGAGGTCTGGAGCTCTTGACTCTGCAGAAAGTTGCCGACTTCTGTGACCCTCAGCATGCGCTGACCCCGCTCTGTGATTTTCACTTCGTGGCTGAGTTGCTGTTGTTCCCAATTGTTTCCACTTTGTTATAACACCATTAACAGTTGAACGTGGAATATTTAGTAGTGAGGAAATGTCCCGAATGGACTTATTGCACAGGTGTCCAGCGATCACGGCCCCACGCTTGAGTTCTCTGAGCTCCTGAGAGCGGCCCATTCTCTCACTGATGTGTGTAGAAGCGTCTGCAGGACTAGAGCTTGAGTTCTCTGAGCTCCTGAGAGCGGTCCATTCTCTCACTGATGTGTGTAGAAGCGTCTGCAGGACTAGAGCTTGAGTTCTCTGAGCTCCTGAGAGCGGTCCATTCTCTCACTGATGTGTGTAGAAGCGTCTGCAGGACTAGAGTTTGAGTTCTCTGAGCTCCTGAGAGCGGCCCATTCTCTCACTGATGTGTGTAGAAGCGTCTGCAGGACTAGAGTTTGAGTTCTCTGAGCTCCTGAGAGCGGCCCATTCTCTCACTGATGTGTGTAGAAGCGTCTGCAGGACTAGAGCTTGAGTTCTCTGAGCTCCTGAGAGCGGCCCATTCTCTCTCTGATGTGTGTAGAAGCGTCTGCAGGACTAGAGCTTGAGTTCTCTGAGCTCCTGAGAGCGGCCCATTCTCTCTCTGATGTGTGTAGAAGCATCTGCAGGCCTAGAGCTTGAGTTACACACCTGTGGCCATGAAGGGGTTGAACACCTGAACTCAGTGATGTGGAGGGGCGTCCCAATACTTTTGGCAATATAGTGTATGTTAGTATCAAACACATTTGGTGTGTCTTGTAATAAATCACATATTATTATTGAAAAAAATATTAATAATCCATGACATCTATTTTTCCCAAACATGTTTTGTGTCAATGCTGTTACGTTCAGGATATGATCATCAGAGCAGTTGAAGCAGTGGAGAGTTTTATATCAGTAGTAAGTCATGGAGATTTAGTCTGAGCAAAAGTAAATAGGCTACTAGTCTATTGTCTACACAAATAGTACTGTGTGTTTATCACTGTATTTAGCACATGAGATGAGAGACATTTGTCTTACCTTGTGAGATGAAACCACTTCACTGATGGGTCTGAATTTATGATTGTCATGTTGTTTTGAGACTATGCACACTACACACACAGGCTGTTTGTCCTCCAGACAGAAGAGTTTGAGTTTCTCACTGTGTAAACTGCACATCTCCTCAGACTCTGATGAACGCCTCTCATTTCTCGCCTTTATCAATGAATCACACAAGTTTTTTAACTCTAGATTAACTGGAGGTTCATCTCTTGAGGATCTTCTCCTGCAGACGGGACACTCCTGAGTTTCCTTAGTTTTCCAGAACTGTTGTAGACACTCTTTACAAATACTGTGAGTACAGGACAGAAAAACAGGAACCTTGAAGATTTCATAGCAAACAGGACAAGTAGGATCTTCCACAGATTTTGAATCCATTTCCTCGTCTTGTAAAAGATCCAAGAATCCACAATTCACTTTCACTTTCTGAACTTTGCTTTGAAAAGTAAGTAACTATTACAGTCAAAATCGAATTCAGAAATACACAATAATCCTAATATAAAGTGTCCTCCTCTGTTCTTCTCAACTCTGACTCGTTTTAGCTTTCAGTAGAAATGAAAGGAAATGATAAGACTAGTCACTTCCTGATAGGTTTTGTAAGAGGGTGGAGTTTCTGGGGTTACATAAACAACTAAAACTATTCACACTATAGTCTTCTTTTTTTCTCTTTAAGACTTTTCATAACTTTAAGTCAGTTACATAAAAATGTACATTGGCATAATTTGAAACCAAAAAAACTAAACTGATAGTCCTTTGATGAACTGCTAGTGTCTCACACTATAAGACTGTCTCATCCTCCAGCTGGAGTGCTCGATCTCCACTAGGGGGCTCTCCTCCCGACTCTTGTGCTATCTTATCATGGACTACATTACCCATAACCCACTGCCTGGACTCATTATACTTGATTATATTCAGCTGTCTCATTACTTTGTTAGCTGTAACAGAACTCCTCCGAGACAGAAGGTTGAGAATCCAAACGCAACTTTATTGAAAGGGTAATCCACAATCATAATCAAAACAGGCAACAGGTCATACACAGGCAAGCAGTCCAAACAGGAAAACAAGGCAGGATAGACAGGCAAAAGGGTGATCCACGACCAAGAGACAAGAAACCAGGGAGAATGACCCAACTCTCTGACACTTCCACTTCTTCTACTCCTGACACTTCTCTGAAACGCCACAATAACCACAAGGTGGCGCGAGTTTCAAACCCAAAGCGACACTCAGACCGAACCGATATAGTGTTCGCCAAAGCTGACATGAGCCCATTATAGCAGAGCTACCGCTAATACAATCCAGATATTCAGCATGATCCCATTTTCATGCTTTTTTAAAGGATTGTGTTGCTTTTGTGTCTATTGTCAGAATAAAAGAATAGACAAAGACACATAACATATATTTACAGTATACTTTAATTATTGTACATGCCATCAGCTCAATTTAGGGACCATGTGGTTTTTCTCTTATTCACACTTTTTAGGGACCCTGTTACTACTGTCAATGATGAACTATTGTGAAAGGTAAAACACAGAAATGACTGCAAATATAATTAGGGTACATCATTCTTTAACTATTGCACTTCATCCTTTGAATGCATTAATACATCAATTGAATAAAAAAATAATTTAAACAATTATTACATATTTCAATATCACAAGGTAACTAGAGATTATGGATTCAGCCTCTTATGAAGACTTCAGATGACCCAACACCTGCAAGGACTCCAGATACATCAAATATGGATGATTATACAAAATGACCATGTTATCATTGCTTTAAACAGCACACTACATTTGGCTTCAATGCATATATGATATTTGTAAATACTATAATTTGTACTATTTTACAACTTTCTCATAAAATGCTATTGTGGTTTTGTAACAGAAACATGGAATATGTATCGTGAACAGCATTTTACACATGAATGTATGAATTAAATTAACTTCAAAGAGCCACTGCGTTGTTGGTTACTGTACCATGTTGAAGTTATGGACTCAGTCTGGCAATAGCCGTCATATTGTTGGCCATTTGCTAAATTCCAGACAGTTTTACTGTAGCATATTTAGGTTATGGACCCATGTATTTGACAGATATGACAATAACAGCCATTGCACTGTTGGTCCAGTTAGAGGCGCTGTATCACAGGGTCTTTATGGGTGCTTTGAAAGTTGCACTAGGACCTTATGTCCAGTGTGACTGTCACCACCAGACAATTTTACTGTAGCATTTTGAAGTTATTAACCCATTTAAAGGGGTGGTAAAACACATTCTTACGAAGGCTTGATTGTGTTTGTGGGGTGCACTGTAACATGTGTTCATGCTTTGTTTTTAAAAAATTGCATTATTTTTCATATATTTGACCTTTATTCTACACTGCTCTGTCCCTGCTTGTAAAAACGGTCTGATGGTTTCCGGGTTCTATGAAGCCGGTCCCTCAAAAATACGCAATGGGCTCAGATTGGTTAACTGGCCCAGTGTGTTGTGATTGGCTAACCGCCTAGTGCACGTTTGTCAGAAACGTCCCGCCCCTTCCCTTTACCGGTAGCCTGTGCTTTGGGTAGTTTTAGAAACAATGGCGTCAATAAAACCATACCAATTTGAGCCCGAATCAGACCCAGACAATTTTAGTGAAGATGATCGAGCAGAACCGGTTCAGTCCTCAAGAGTAAAGACTGCGGATCTGTAGTGATCGCTACTGAATGGCACTGTTACTTTAGTATTTTTAGAACGATTATAGCCAAATATCTGTCGCAAGAACGAACACTAAACATTGGCTTTACTATAGTATCCAAATCAAACACAGAAGCATGATTAGCATGCCTGTAGATAAACAATACATAAAAGCTCTAATCAAAGAATCATTTACACTAATGCCGAGTTCGTTGTTGAGATTTAAAAAAGTTTGTAACGTTAGGTGTTTGTCAGATAACGTTAAGTTTGAATGAGCATTTAACAAACTGGTTTGCACTGGCAGTGTTGAGAAGGGCGCGCAGCTGAACCGCGGCTCGTATATTGCAAATAATGTTACGAATATTGTCCATTATGTCACATTTTCCGGTCTTCTCCTCCGACCCCTGTCTGTCTCGTGCTTTGATTTATGATGGGCAGCATATATCTGCTGCAAATGCCTGTTCCCCTCTGTCTCATACACACATGCATATAACATGTTGTATGTTAAGCGCACTGCAACGCTCCCCCGTCCCTAGGAAGGCTGAACAAAGTGGACCTGCAATCCAGATGATAATAACAGCATTTCGCCGGCATTGGCAACAACACTCCAGCCTATACTAACTATACCACAACAACTCTTCCCCGCGGCGATACAAAATGGCCTCGCCCCCCCTTATTTCATATTCTCGGAGGAGGGGTTTATGTAAATATTGGGGCTGGTGATGTCAGAGACCCTGGAGGAATGTCTGTAGTCCCTAGCGGCCGTTTGCTGTAGTCCTTAGAAATTGATTTCTTTAAAAGCAAATATCTCCCTTTGCTTTAAACTTTGAACGTTGTAACTTTACAGATGTTGTTTATGCTCAAACAGCAACATTACACACTAGCTAAAGTTAGAAAAGTGAAATCGTGGTTTACCACCCCTTTAATCGAATGTAATGCACACTTAAATATGGCAGAGAAACTGAATTTCTCCATTCATTTCTAACAGAGCTTAGTGTGAGCAGCACCATGCACACAGGGTGCTTCAGGAAGCGCTGCATCACTTAAAGGGCCTCAATAAGTAACAAACAAATAAGTAACTGGGGTCAGCCTCGTTTTTATTAGAATCAGCGATTGGAATTATTTCCGAAAATTCTTATACAAGAACTACACTCTCAGAGAAAAAGGTACAGTGGAGGTACAAAACGTATAACTGTACTTTTAAAAGGTACACAATTGGTCCTTATGGTACAGCTATACCATTGTTTCCTCACTTACAGCAGGGCAAGTTCGGTCCTAGAGAGCCGCTGTCCTGCAGAGTTTAGCTCCAACCCTGAAAGACATCTATAGAAGCTCTTATTGAGAATGAACAGAGGTTTAGATGCTGATGTTTTATTGTTTGGTCACCATTATGGAGATCAGTGTTCCGTTTAGTTGGCCAGTTTGACTCTTGCGAGTTTGTGGTTTTTGTCACAGTGTTAACAAAACTAATAATCTGATCAAATCATAAGAAGCTATAAACAAAAAGTCATGAAGAAAATTGTTTGACTAAACTCATCACTGACTAACAATATAAAAAATAATATTCACCAATAATACTTTCTTGCCACAGATCAGACATTCTGAATTTTGATTTTTAAACACATTCTGGGGGCTGGGGGAGCTTTAGACGCACACAGATATCAAGAATCAGCATATGAATCTCAACAATGGTGACACACGTAATGCTGCAATGCATGCTGGGAGCCATGAGTTTATACTGTGGTGGTTTAGTAGGGTTGGAGCTAAACTCTGCAGGACATCAGCTCTCTAGGACCGAACTTGCCGACCCCTGACTTACAGGTACAAAAATATACCCTTAGAGTCCCACCCCAGTGACAGCCACTCGTGCCTTAAGAGGTACAATTTTGTTAGCATACTGTTAGCATGATTAGCATGCTTCCAACATGATTTAACATGTTGCTTGCATGATAAGTATGTTTCTTACATGATTCCGCTCGATTTAACACATTGCTAGCAAGAATTAACACATTGCTAGCATACTGTTAGCATGATTAGTATGCTTCTAACATGAATTAACAAGTTGCTTGCGTGATTTTGCATGATTAGTATGTTTCTTACGTGATTCCGCGTGATTTAGCACATTGCTAGCAAGAATTAACACATTGCTAGCATACTGATATACCTAGATGTATTAAAAAGTGCAGTTTACACAATACACTGTGTCTAAATCTGAATCCCACAATGCAGTGCGTCTGTCTTTACCTTCCACATTAGAGAAAACCAGCCATATTAATTTCTTAAATTGGACACGCTTCAGTTTTGACATTTAAGCGAGAACTTGTTTGCACATATGAATCAAAACTCAGAGTTCAGAGGCGTCGAATGCCTCTAGCAGGCCTTTTGTATCCAAGTCGTGACTTTTCCAGAAGCGTCATTACATTTCCCACAGAATAATGATGTCATTGACGAGCCTGAATCAAACCAGCGATGCGCTGAATGACATGTGAGCACATACAGACGCACTTTATTGCCTTTCCCAAGCGTCCCGGCGTCATTGTGTCCTGTAAAAGGATCTTTCCCACTGAGACTAGCATCTTCCCCCGTTCCGTCTCCCACTGTTCCGCTGTGGATTCTTGACCATGCCTGAAGCATCACCAATAAACTTTTGTGTAATTTTTGAATTTGGTGCCTTCTAGACTGAGAAAAGACAGAAAATGTATTTTTGTCTCATGTGGATGAAAGACAACAACTCCCAGAATGCACTTGCTTCAATGCCCTACGAGGCCACTCCGTACACCGTCGTTTTGATCTTCATAGTAATACCATCATTTCATCCAGTTAGAGAATAAACACTACAATTAAAAACTGAACGTGTCTTTTCAATAAAGTGTGTCAAGATCTAAAAACACTGAAGCAGCTGACTTTGTGAAAATTAATATTTGTGTCATTCTCAACTTTTGGCCACGACTGTAGATAATTTTTTTTTATTTTTATTTTAAGCATTTGACACGATTGTGTACATGCAGAAATCTGCTTTTACAACAGAATAAAGAAGGGATACATCAAATAGTTAAAAATGAAAGAGAAGAAATAGTGTCTTCCAGCAAACAGAACTAGCGGACGGGGTTTCAAAACAGACTATTGGAACTACAGGGAGTGCAGAATTATTAGGCAAATGAGTATTTTGACCACATCATCCTCGTTATGCATGTTGTCTTACTCCAAGCTGTATAGGCTGGAAAGCCTACTACCAATTAAGCATATTAGGTGATGTGCATCTCTGTAATGAGAAGGGGTGTGGTCTAATGTGTGTGTCCTCTCTACAGCATCCCCGTTTCTGCGTCGATCCCCAAAACCACTAAAGACTGTGGGCCCAGCTCGCTCTGCCCCTCCTCCTGTGAGATTTCTCCGATCACAACGCCAGGGCACACACCCTCCTCCATCTGCACCAAAAACAACTGATACCAGCTCTCAGTGACGTGTTCTGGGTCCTCGCAACTTCAACAGCAACCTTATCAAACGTTTACAAAACAAGCGGGAACCCATTGTGCCTGTCTCTGTCCCTATTTCTGTTCTGTTACGTGATAGAAAGACTAAGACCTTCTCAGGCCGTATGGCTAACCCATCTAATCTGCGGCCTGTTACTTGTCAAACTAAGATTACTGTGGGGGAAAAAATTAAAATTAATACTATTAAGTTAGCACTTTTAAACATCCGTTCCATTAAAAACAAATCATTTCTAGTCAACGACTTAATAACCACAAACAACCTAGATTTTTTGCTTCTAAATGAAACGTGGCTAGAAGACAGCTGCAGTGCAACAGTCCTCAATGAAACAGCCCCTCCTAACTTTACTTTTATGAGTGTCTGCAGGGCAGTCAGAAGGGGAGGAGGTTTAGCCGCTCTTTTTAAAGATGACTATCAATGTAAGCAAGTATCATTTGGTGATTATTTGTCTCTAGAATATCTGGGCATTGTGCTAAAAGGTGCTCCACGCATCCTGCTTATCATTATTTACAGGCCTCCAAAATATTGCCCAGCTTTAATTGATGACTTTACAGAGCTGTTATCAGCAATCTCATCTGAGTATGACTGTTTTGCTATTGCTGGGGATTTTAACATTCATATTGACAATCCCGAATCCAGTACAACAAAAGATCTCATGACTGTTCTTAACACTTTTGATTTGACACAACATGTACACGGACCCACACATGATCGTGGACACACTCTAGATTTACTCATCAGTAAGGGTCTAAACATTTCATCGATAATTATTAAGGATGTGGCACTGTCTGATCATTTCTGTATTTTCTTTGATATATCAATCTCTCCTGCCATTGAAACTAGATCTGTCTCTGTCAAAAAGAGATGCTTAAATGAGAACACTAGTGTGTTGTTTATGAAGGCTATATCTCTAACACCAAGCATATCTGCAGACTCTGTTGATTTTCTCCTTGACTCTTTTAACTCAAAAGTTAAGAGTGTAATTGATGATATTGCTCCTGTGAAAGTCAGAAAAAAGAGTGGCAAACAAAAAGCACCATGGAGAAACTCAACAGCAGTGCAATTAATGAAAAGACAATGCAGGAAAGATGAGCGCATGTGGCGAAAGACAAAACTTGTAGTCCATTACAACATCTATAAAGACAGTCTTCGTGCTTTCAATATGGAACTAGGCAAAGCTAGACAGACCTTCTTTTCAAATATTATAAACAGAAACATAAACAACACGCGCACTCTTTTTGCTACTGTAGAGAGACTAACAAACCCCCCGAGTCACATTCCCAGTGAAATGCTCTCAGACAGCAAATGTAGTGAGTTTGCTTTCTTCTTCTCTGAGAAAATCAATAATATCAGAAATGCGATCAGCACATCCTTGAGTTGCTCTGGGGTGAGTCAGATCAGACCACAAACTATGACTGATTTCGAAGCAATTGATGGTAAAACTTTAGAAGAAACGGTACAGCACCTAAAAACATCAACCTGCGCCCTTGATACACTCCCCACTCCTTTTTTCAAAAGTGTGTTTAACTGTCTAGAAGCAGATCTCCTAGAAGTGGTAAACGCCTCACTTCTTTCTGGGACTTTTCCAAACTCCCTTAAAACCGCAGTAGTTAAGCCTCTCCTGAAAAAAAGAAATCTGGATAACTCCATACTGAGCAACTACAGACCAATCTCGAATCTCCCCTTCATAGGCAAGATCATTGAAAGAGTTGTTTTCAGTCAGCTGAACAAATTCTTGAACTCAAACGGATCCTTTGACAATTTTCAATCTGGTTTCCGACTGCATCACAGCACAGAGACAGCGCTCATAAAGATAATAAACGATATTCGCCTCAATACAGATACAGGCAAAACATCAATTCTGGTACTACTCGACCTCAGTGCTGCATTCGACACTGTTGACCACAACATACTTCTTGACAGGCTAGAAAATTGGGTTGGGCTTTCCGGAATGGTCCTCAAATGGTTCAGGTCATACTTAGAAGGGAGAGGTTATTATGTGAGTATAGGTGACCATAAGTCTGAGTGGACATCCATGACATGCGGAGTTCCACAAGGGTCAATTCTTGCACCACTACTATTCAACCTGTACATGCTCCCACTGAGCCAAATAATGAAAAATAACAAAATGGCTTACCACAGCTATGCTGACGACACCCAGATCTACTTAGCCCTATCGCCTAATGACTACAGCCCCATTGACTCTCTGTGTAAATGCATTGAAGAAGTTAACAGTTGGATGTGCCAAAACTTTCTTCAGTTAAACAAAGACAAAACTGAAATCACTACATTTGGAAACAAAGATGAAATTCTCAAGGTGAACGCATATCTTGAGGCTAAAGGTCTAAAACCAAAAAATCAAGTCAGGAATCTGGGTGTGATTTTGGAGTCAGACCTGAGTTTCAGTCGTCATGTCAAAGCAATAACTAAATCAGCCTACTATCATCTCAAAAATATTGCAAGAATTAGATGCTTTGTTTCCAGGCAAGACTTAGAGAAACTCGTTCATGCTTTTATCACCAGCAGGGTGGACTATTGTAATGGTCTTCTCACCGGCCTTCCCAAAAAGACCATTAGACAGCTGCAGCTCATACAGAACGCTGCTGCCAGGATCCTGAGCAGAACCAGAAAATATGACCATATCACACCAGTCCTCAGGTCTTTACACTGGCTTCCAGTTACATTTAGGATCGATTTTAAAGTACTATTACTTGTATATAAGTCACTCAATGACCTAGGGCCTCAATACATTGCAGATATGCTGATTAAATACAAACCCAACAGATCACTCAGATCATCAGGATCAAGTCAATTAGAAATACCAAGGGTTCACTCAAAGCAAGGAGAGTCTGCGTTTAGCTATTATGCCAGTCGTAGCTGGAACCAGCTTCCTGAACAGATCAGATGTGCTCCAACAGTAGCCACTTTCAAATCCAGACTCAAAACACATCTGTTCAGCTGTGCTTTTACTGAATGAGCTGTGCTACTGTATGTCCGACTGATTGCACCTTATCCTATGCTTTTACTGTGTTAATTTTACTTTTTATTCTATGAATATTTTAACTTTATTTCTGTTTTAATTATACTTTTTATTCACTTATTTTTTATTTTGTTTAAGGCTGACTGGGTGGAAGAGGTTGAGAGACGGGGGAGCGCTAAATCGAAATCCCTCCGGTGTGAGGATGATCCGTTTAGATCCGCTCTGACGGATATAGATCTGTATAGCCTTGGTAGTACGAGGAAGGACCGTTTAGATCCGCTCTGACGGATATAGATCTGTATAGCCTTGGTAGTACGAGGAAGGACCGTGTAGATCCGCTCTGACGGTCGAACAAAGTAGAGATAGCCCCGGTGTTCCTGTCCGGGAAGATTTGTCTGTAAGGGTAATGTTTAAATGCACAGTTACCTGACAAATATTTTTTGAGTACTCGCTCCGGTGCGAGGAAGACCCGTTTAGATCTGCTCTGACGGGTAAAACATCTAGAGAACGCCCTCAAGTTAGGCCAAGAAGATTTGTCTGTAAGGGTACTGTCTAAACGCACAGTTACCTGACAAATATTTTTAAAGTAAACCTGACTCTCCATTTTCTTCCACCCCAGATAGGGGATTTCATCTTTATTTTATATTTTCTTTTAATTCCCACTATAACTGTTATACTATGTATATTTTTATTGTATTCACTTATGAATATTTTAACTTCATTTCTGTGTAAAGCACTTTGAATTGCCCCTGTGTATGAAATGTGCTATACAAATAAACTTGCCTTGCCTTGCCTTGCCTTGCCTTGCCTAATGACATCAACACCCTATATCAGGTGTGCATAATTATTAGGCAACTTCCTTTCCTTTGGCAAAATGGGTCAAAAGAAGGACTTGACAGGCTCAGAAAAGTCAAAAATAGTGAGATATATTGCAGAGGGATGCAGCAGTCTTAAAATAGCCAAGCTTCTGAAGCGTGATCATCGAACAATCAAGCGTTTCATTCAAAATAGTCAACAGGGTCGCAAGAAGCGTGTGGAAAAACCAAGGCGCAAAATAACTGCCCATGAACTGAGAAAAGTCAAGCGTGCAGCTGCCAAGATGCCACTTGCCACCAGTTTGGCCATATTTCAGAGCTGCAACATCACTGGAGTGCCCAAAAGCACAAGGTGTGCAATACTCAGAGACATGGCCAAGGTAAGAAAGGCAGAAAGTCGACCACCACTGAACAAGACACACAAGCTGAAACGTCAAGACTGGGCCAAGAAATATCTCAAGACTGATTTTTCTAAGGTTTTATGGACTGATGAAATGAGAGTGAGTCTTGATGGGCCAGATGGATGGGCCCGTGGCTGGATTGGTAAAGGGCAGAGAGCTCCAGTCCGACTCAGACGCCAGCAAGGTGGAGGTGGAGTACTGGTTTGGGCTGGTATCATCAAAGATGAGCTTGTGGGGCCTTTTCGGGTTGAGGATGGAGTCAAGCTCAACTCCCAGTCCTACTGCCAGTTTCTGGAAGACACCTTCTTCAAGCAGTGGTACAGGAAGAAGTCTGCATCCTTCAAGAAAAACATGATTTTCATGCAGGACAATGCTCCATCACACGCGTCCAAGTACTCCACAGCGTGGCTGGCAAGAAAGGGTATAAAAGAAGAAAATCTAATGATATGGCCTCCTTGTTCACCTGATCTGAACCCCATTGAGAACCTGTGGTCCATCATCAAATGAGCGATTTACCAGGAGGGAAAACAGTACACCTCTCTGAACAGTGTCTGGGAGGCTGTGGTTGCTGCTGCACGCAATGTTGATGGTGAACAGATCAAAACACTGACAGAATCCATGGATGGCAGGCTTTTGAGTGTCCTTGCAAAGAAAGGTGGCTATATTGGTCACTGATTTGTTTTTGTTTGGTTTTTGAATGTCAGAAATGTATATTTGTGAATGTTGAGATGTTATATTGGTTTCACTGGTAAAAATAAATAATTGAAATGGGTATAAATTTGTTTTTTGTTAAGTTGCCTAATAATTATGCACAGTAATAGTCACCTGCACACACAGATATCCCCCTAAAATAGCTCAAACTAAAAACCACTTCCAAAAATATTCAGCTTTGATATTAATGAGTTTTTTGTGTTCATTGACAACATGGTTGTTGTTTAATTATTAATGTTGTAAAATTAATCCTCAAAAATACAACTTGCCTAATAATTCTGCACTCCCTGTATATGCTGTAACCTTTTATTAAGATGATCATCATGAATCTGAGACATTTTCTCTTTCTTCCTTCAGTCTGAGTGTATGCGGTATTACAGAGAAACAGTGTCTCATCCTGACTTCAGCTCTGAAATCAAACCCGTCACACCTGAGAGAGCTGGACCTGAGCGGGAATAAACTAGAAAACACAGGAGTGAAGCTCTTATGTGACATACTGAAGGATTCACACTGTAAACTGGAGAGATTGAAGTCAGGCACATTCACAGACAAGAATCAAAATGCTTAAAATCACTTTAACAGTTTAACTCCTAGAGATCGATGATCACAACGGCCTTGATTTTTTTCTTATCAGTGCCAAAGAGACTCAAATAACTCTGTCGATTTTTTTTCATTCAGGCAAGTGTTATACATCATTATAATTGGTTAAGGTTCTACTTTTATTTGTGTACAGTCACAATAAAAACAAAATGTTGTGCTATTTGCAAAATAAAGAAAACAAACATGATGTGTGATCTGCAGCCTCTCTCTCAATGAAGTCTAATCTTATTCTCTTCAGAAAATGAACTGTAACTTAGTGAACACTTGTCACACAAACATGAGACATGTCTAAAGAAACATTGAAATGTCAGGTTTTAAATAACGTAAATCAAAATGATAACAAATATTCACTGTTTATGTAATCTGTTTGAAAAGAGAGAAATGTCAGTCGCAAGCCTCTTCATTATCCGCTAATGTGGCCACGCCCACGGACCGCATGTTCTTTTGAGATTCAAATACTGACGCGATCAATGCGAACAGAGTCAACTCAAATAAACACCAAAATCATTTTGACATCAACTCAAATAAACACATCTAGTTTAGCGCATGTACTTTACATTGTACATATAATAATCCTGCAATATTTTACTCAGAAGAGTTTATTTCTAAGAGTAACAATGATTGTGAGTTACGTTTATTCTGTTAGTGTCTGTGAATATTAAACTGCAAAAAGACCTTTAAATATTAATCCTGCTGCAACATAAAATTTCATAGACTGTTTAGACAATATTTCTTTGGCCTGTTTTGGACAGATTATGAAATGTTTACTGTAAAATAGCCTAGCGTCACATCAATAAAGCTTTTGTTCGCAAAGTTCTGCTCAGATCCTATATGTTTTGTGTACAATAAGCAATAGCCATTAAAACTTTTTTGTTTCATATTGATGTTTAAATATTATAGCCTAATATAATTTTTTATTTAATATATGTTGATTGTGAAAAGTGAACAGCATGAGTAATAAAGGACACATCATTAGATACGCAATTGACATGGAGTTTGTCAGAAATGATTTTGACCACTTCATTAAGTTTTGTATTGTAGAAAACATTTCTTTAAAGTGAATTTCATTTGTATAAATTGTATCTTAATTTTGATCAATGTTTTATCAGCCAATTGCCTGGATTTAATAAATAAGAAGCAAATATAGCAGACAATAGCCAATTATATTTGAGTATTGTGTGTATCGAATAGTTTACAAAATCAAATGATTCAGAAAATGTTTGCCTTTAAAATGACTGGGAAAAAGTGTCCAAATCAACCTGAATTCGCCCTATACTCTTTGAAATCAAAATTGCATTGTTTTAAATCCCCCAATATTTTACTTATAACATTCATCATTACCAATCATTCAGTTATTTGTATTTACTGAATACTGAATTGTGTTCAGTGTCATAATATTACTTTTTAACATTAGACTTTTTTCAAAAACATTAAAAATAATAATGTCAAATCCTTTGATAATTTAAAATACAATAGGCCTTTGTAATGTGCCTTTGTTAACTTCTAAATGTTAACTTCTTAATAAACTAATAAACTTAATAAACTTCTTAATAAACTAAAACAAAATATATTTATATTGCTCCCTCAGTTACACCTGACTCAAAGGCTCATTCATTATGCAGGTCATTATGCGGCTCATTATGGGTTCTATTGTCTCCTCAGATGTAAATCACAGCATTATTCATGATCATTCACACCCATCCGCATACGGCCTTTGTAAAGAAAAAGTATATTACAAAATTTAAATCAATATATTGTTTTATGTGAATTAGTAGGCACAATGATTCTCACATCAGTTTGAAGCAAAAACTCTAGGCAACAACACCCATTAGTCAAAAGTCTTGTGTACACGTCTTAATTCAGTGACATACCTTTTTAATTTTTTCAAAAACCTCGCTACAGTGTAATAACACTTTTGCCATTAATGTGTTTATAAGCAACTGAAAAAAACACAAATGTCAGAGCATGTCAAAACTTCTAAAGGGCTCCAAACAGCTCAGACTTCAGAGGGATAAACCAAGACACTTTATACTCAATATCTCATGAAGAGCTTGAGTTCACATTATATTTGTGTAAAATTCTTCATCTTAATGATTTGTTTGTAAGATAATCTCTCTTCCTCTGTTTGTGTCTACAGGACTGTGGCATTACAGACGTTTCTTCTTTAACTCAGTCTTTGACTAACTCCAAAGCGCTGCAGTTTTTAAAAGCGCTTGATCTGAAACTCAATATGATCGGAGACTCAAAGCAGCGGCTCAGAGACGAGCTACGAGACTCAAACTGTGTCCTGAGGTGAGGAAACATCACTGTGATATTAAAGAGAGCTTCATTTACCTCTGATATGTGAACAAACCTTTCAAATATCATTTAGCTTTATTGCAACAAAGTGTTTGTGTAAGAATTTTTTTAAAAAGTTGATTAAAATGTTTAACACAAGAGAACAAAAGCACAGCTTTACACAGCAACACCTGCTTTATGAACTGTGTCAGTAATAGAGAATCATTTTAGTTTGAGAATAGACTTGGTCAGATTGTAGGAATTTACTAAGAGCCCTACAAACATGTGTAAACTAGAGGGCAAACGGCTTTAACTAGTGGAAGTTTAACTGACAGGTTTGAACTGAAGATAACATTTGTGTTTGCTCGCTGTGGTTTATTCCATACGCCGTACACTCATTAGCATGTGTTTCTCCTTTACAGTGACTCAATAGGAGTCGCAGGTCCTTCTGCAGTCACACCAACACACACACACAAACATATGAACGCCATTCATGGTTTAAATCTAGAGTATTTAATGCACACATGTTGTTTGAGGAATATCTCTGCAGGATAATGTAAAGTCAGTAATTAATCTGATTACAGGAATTCAATGTCACTTCTTTTTACTAAAAAACAGTCATTGAAATATAGTAACTAATTCACTGAACACTGATTGTTTTCTCTTCTGGTTCCTCCTTACAGACTAGATGAAGATCAATCACCACACGTCCCTGATTGATTGGTCACATCCGTTTAATTTTAGGAGGAGGGCGAGCTGGGCCCACAGGTTTTGGTGGTTGTGGGGCTCGACGCTTTTTGCTTGATATCTGGGACTCACAGCGATAGTTTGGTTCCAGCATACACCAGTTCTTCCATTTTCTCTGAGAAGCTTAGTTTTCTCTTAAAACCTATTCAGAGTCTCTGCTGAGACCAAATTTTACTAAGGAATAGAGAGAAGTCTTAAGCTTAGAGTAAGGGCGGCAGGGATGGGCGTATCGATATTCGACTGATTCAAATAAAAATATCGATACTACAGTGTTTTTTCCGGTAATATTGTTTATTTAAAGAGATTATTTAATGCATACAATACGAATAACCTATGTTACTGGACAGTTGTGTAGTATAGGACTATTCCTGCTCATCTGAACCATGATCTGAACGCACGCAAATGCTGCAAGACAGAAGCAGTCAATCACTGATGACACTGTATTCAAACAGAGCTGCGCTTCACAAAACTATCGTAAGAAACCATTGATGCTTTTGGAAACGCAGCCCAGAACAATACTCAACAGAAGACAAAAAACATATGTTTGAGTTATTTCCCAATAAACAAATAGAAATTGTAGTCTACATAAGTGCAATTACACTCTTTAAATTTAATGTTAAACGTTGATACTGATCATGTTCTATTCTGTTACAAATGTTAATATATGGGTGCAACGTCCTGTCACTGGCAGTCCCTTATGAAAATGAGTATTTTTTACTACAGTGACCATAGTTCAACTAGTATTTGTAAATTTCCATGGTTACCACTACAAGTAAACATATTTTAACCATGTGCAAACAAAAATATGATCTACTAAGTTGCAATTAAGGCATATTGAATGTTAAAATATCTTTCACATATGATGTTAAGTGGGTATCTTTAGCACCCTCTTAGTCATTTTTATAATTTAATACATTTAATAATTAAAAAGTTCAGTTTAGAAGTATCGTATCGGTATCGGTGATACTGGCCTTGAAAGTATCGGTATGGTATCGAAAACAGAATAAGTGGTATCGCCCATCCCTAAAGGTTGACTTTGTTGCTATGGATGATGTTATCACACTTACTGACTATGGCCATAGTGATTGGCTGATAGGGGAGGAGTCTTTGTCAGTGATGTAATTATAAAAATGTTGTAGAATTTTTCAAAAGTAGGCTTAATGTAACTAATTAAACAAGTATATGTTCAGCTAATTGTCAGCCTCTTACATGTTATCATCTTGAGAGATTGCAGAATTCAAGCGACAAATTATGTTTTATAAACCAAATTCGGGAGGAGCACTATCTGATCCAGTGGTTTCCAAACCCCGGGTCGCGAGACTTAAAAAATGGGTCACCAGGATGATTTAAGGAAAATAGTTACATTAAAAATAAAATCAGTCTATAGGCCTATATAAAAGGAATAAATATGCAAAAATATATTTGACTTAAATAATAGACAGTTTAACAAAAAGCAAGAAAAAACTGTGACTGTGTTGCTGAGTTTGGTTCATTTTTGTGAGGCGTGGCGCTCCACAAACAAGTTTACGGAAAGATAACCCAGATGACAGAAAGCACATCTTGTTTCCTTTATTTTACAATAGCACAATGTAAGTAAACACTTTGCTTTTTTGAACGACACTCAAAAAAAAAAATACGTTGGATTTACTTAATTTTTTTATGTCAACATTGGTTTTTTGGTTCCACGTAATTGGGTTATGTTGAATTTATTTAACATTGTTTATTTCAGTAAACGCAAGTTTTTTTTTACGTAAAGGTTAATTCAATGCCATTTAGTTAAATCAGGTTAACATTCTTAATTTTGTCCAAAACTATTCCATTTAATTATTCTAAAATGCATATAAAAAACAAAACAAAACAAGTAATCCAGTTTAATTGATTATTTTTATTTAGTGAAATACTATTTTTACAACATTTACAAAACCTTTTACAAGATCTTATTGGCTAGCCAGAAGATGGTTTTGTTACATCCATTTCATGCCCAAAGTAGTTGTTTTTTATTATTAAAAGAGCTTTAATTGTTATTCGCAGGTCCTCACCCCAAGCACACGCTCTACACTTCACCACAATAACCTCCAAAAACACTAACATAACACACACTTTTAAATATCAACATTAAGCATTAATAAAGTCTCTCCATTTTCTCATCTTGTTAAAAACGCATCAAATATCTCTTTATTTAAACATTTACTCTCCGAATTAAGCCCCTTTGCAAAGCATGATGGGAAGTGAAAGTCTTGTTTGATTGGGTTACTTGACTGAAACATCAAGTTATGTCAAAGAGTAACGGTTTTAAGTCAGTTTAACATGAATCAATTATCTTTGAACCAGAAACCTGATATAATTGTGTTAAATCAAGATCAATTGCTTAAATAAAGTGAACAGCGTCATGAAATAATTTTTTGAGTGTACTGTATCATCTGTATGACCGAAGTGACGAGTGTTTCCTCTTGACATCGCAGTCAGTTCATTATCAAAATGAAATAGTCAACCTAACATCTAAAAAGTTACACAGCTCAGGTTAAATAGTCAGTATAGCCTACAGTTCGTGTTCAGCGTGAGTTTTCAAGCAGAGACCTGCACGGGACAGATTCAGTCCCGCTCCCGCAGGATTCTGTCCCGGAGTGCAGTCTCTACTTCCAAGCACACTTTGTGAAGAAGATGATTTTTTTCCATCAATATTGGGACGTGAGTGAAGTACAAAGCCCATAATATATAATGGTTTAGCATCCTAATGCATCGCGGATATGGAAACATTTGGATTGGACTGAGAGAGAGAGGCTATGTTAGCCTAACACTGGTTACTTTCAGTTTCTCAGCAGAAATCATCTGATAAGCAGAATCAGATTATCTGTGATTTTCTGCTGTAATGATCAGTTTAACTGGTAAGATCCTCAGAGGAGAAGTTGGGCATTGATTACGTAAGAATGGAAACACAGTCTCTGTGAAGGATTTCCTGAATGTGAGTAAATGTGTGTTAGTTACAGGATCAGAGAATGACACTGTTCCTCTGCCATAGTCCAGCTGAACTCTCACACGCTGAAGCTTCACTTTAACAGGAAAGTCAGTGAGGGGTTTCTCTGGGGATTGAGAGAAGTATTTGCTGTTCCAGTAACACACAAACCAGACATTAGACTTAAAGAAAACCCGTCCCTTCCTTTGGTTTGATGCTGTGGTTATTCCAAGAATCCAGCCTGTACTGTCACCAACCTCCACATCCCAGCAGTGTGTTCCTGAGTTAAAGCCCTCAGATCCCAGGACACATGGATACCCGTCAAACCTCTCTGGATTATCAGGAAGTGTTTTATCTTCATCACTGAACGACACACTGGTCAGATCAGACGAGAGTGTGAGCCGAGGACCTGCTGTGTTTGGATCTAGAGTCAACGGAGCTGAAAGAGAAGAACATCAGATTACAGGAGGAAATATGATCAGAAATGTAAATATAAAACACATATAAAGACTTTGTTGAAAGAGATCATAAATCATAACAATGGTCTCTCAGTTTCTGTCAGAATGGATTGAGGCTTCAGGTTTAATATCAGTATTCAATAAACACTATTGTATCCTAATACATAAGCAGAGACCATGAGGAACTTCTGTAGTCATTATGAGTTCACTGTATGATCTGATGATCTTCTGAAATACAGTTCAGATTCACTCAGAAATTCAAGAGATTATTAAATATATTTCTCTCAGATGTTAATGTTGTGTGTGTTTCTATCTGAAGGATCTTTTGCGCTGGTGTCAGATCTGCTGAGACTCACTGTGTTGGACAGTTTCCAGCATCTTCTTCCAGACTCTGAACGGCAGGTTACCCAGGTAACGGGACACATCAATCAAAGCTCCAGAACTCATCCGTGGATCCGGCTGTGAGATCTGGACTCTGGAGGAACATTCAGGAGTCAGAACTGCAGTGAATTTGAGTTCAGATCCACTGAGAGAAGAGATACGAGCAGCTCACTCACCTTTCCATCGAGACGCTAAAGTTCTGGAAAATATAGAGTTTGAAAACATGTTAATATCTTATCAAACACTCTCATTGTCAGTGAGTCTCAAGTTGTTTTCTGCTCAAAGAATGAAGCCAGATTGATTGGTCACCTTTAGAAACGAGACGTCATTGGCTTTCATCATCTCCTCCATGTCTCTGATTGTGTGTGAAAGAGCTGAGATGTGTGTGTTCATCTCCTCCAGCTTCTCCTTCATCATCTGCTTCTTCTGCTCCTCTTCCTCCCTCAGTGCAGTGATTGTAGCTTCTTCTTCGTCTCTGAGAAACTGATGAAGCTTCTCAAACTCTTCTTTAATCTGACGCTCTGTGTGCTCAGCTTGAGACTGAAATCACATCACATTCACTTCAGTCAGCTCTGTGTGAACACACACTCCACTAATGTCAATAATAAACTGTGTGTGTGAATGTTGAGTGTTTAACTCTTTACACATCCTCACCTCGATGTGTTGAATTGTTTTATCACACTTTCCTTTCATTTCTTCTCCATGTTTGAGCTTGTTTTGTAAGGACGTCAGCGCTGAATTAAATTCCTCCTACAGGTTAAGATGAAAATCTGTGAAACTTATGAAGCTATAAGAGGTTTAAACATTGTGTGTCTGACAAACAAATGTTTTGGCCCCACTTTATATTAGGTGGCCTTATGTACTTACTGAGTTCAAATTGTATTACAAAACACTTTTGCTGATATTGAGGTAGAGTTAGGGACAGGTGTGGTGGTATGGGTAAGTTTAAGGGTAGAGTTAGGGACAGGTGTGGTGGCATGGGTAAGTTTAAGGGTAGGGTTAGGGACAGGTGTGGTGGTGTGGGTAAGTTTAAGGGTAGGGTTAGGGACAGGTGTGGTGGTATGGGTAAGTTTAAGGGTAGGGTTAGGGACAGGTGTGGTGGTGTGGGTAAATTTAAGGGTAGGGTTAGGGACAGGTGTGGTGGTGTGGGTAAGTTTAAGGGTAGAGTTAGGGACAGGTGTGGTGGTATGGGTAAGTTTAAGGGTAGGGTTAGGGACAGGTGTGGTGGTGTGGGTAAGTTTAAGGGTAGAGTTAGGGACAGGTGTGGTGGTGTGGGTAAGTTTAAGGGTAGAGTTAGGGACAGGTGTGGTGGTATGGGTAAGTTTAAGGGTAGGGTTAGGGACAGGTGTGGTGGTGTGGGTAAGTTTAAGGGTAGAGTTAGGGACAGGTGTGGTGGTGTGGGTAAGTTTAAGGGTAGAGTTAGGGACAGGTGTGGTGGTGTGGGTAAGTTTAAGGGTAGGGTTAGGGACAGGTGTGGTGGTGTGGGTAAATTTAAGGGTAGGGTTAGGGACAGGTGTGGTGGTATGGGTAAGTTTAAGGGTAGAGTTAGGGACAGGTGTGGTGGTGTGGGTAAGTTTAAGGGTAGGGTTAGGGACAGGTGTGGTGGTATGGGTAAGTTTAAGGGTAGAGTAAGGCACAGGTGTGGTGGTGTGGGTAAGTTTAAGGGTAGAGTTAGGGACAGGTGTGGTGGCATGGGTAAGTTTAAGGGTAGGGTTAGGGACAGGTGTGGTGGTATGGGTAAGTTTAAGGGTAGATATAGGGACAGGTGTGGTGGTATGGTTAAGTTTAAGGGTGGGGTTAGGGACAGGTGTGGTGGTATGGGTAAGTTTAAGGGTAGGGTTAGGGACAGGTGTGGTGGTATGGGTAAGTTTAAGGGTAGAGTTAGGGACAGGTTTGGTGGTGTGGGTAAGTTTAAGGGTAGAGTTAGGGACATGTGTGGTGGTGTGGGTAAGTTTAAGGGTAGAGTTAGGGACAGGTGTGGTGGTATGGGTAAGTTTAAGGGTAGAGTTAGGGACAGGTGGGGTGGTATGGGTAAGTTTAAGGGTAGGGTTAGGGACAGGTGTGGTGGTGTGGGTAAGTTTAAGGGTAGGGTTAGGGACAGGTGTGGTGGTGTGGGTAAGTTTAAGGGTAGGGTTAGGGACAGGTGTGGTGGTGTGGGTAAGTTTAAGGGTAGGGTTAGGGACAGGTGTGGTGGTATGGGTAAGTTTAAGGGTAGGGTTAGGGACAGGTGTGGTGGTGTGGGTAAGTTTAAGGGTAGGGTTAGTGACAGGTGTGGTGGTATGGGTAAGTTTAAGGGTAGGGTTAGGGACAGGTGTGGTGGTGTGGGTAAGTTTAAGGGTAGGGTTAGGGACAGGTGTGGTGGTATGGGTAAGTTTAAGGGTAGAGTTAGGGACAGGTGGGGTGGTATGGGTAAGTTTAAGGGTATTGCACTTACAACATTACTTTTATGTTGAAGTTTATTTGTGACTAGGTTCTGTGTTCTTTTCTGTGTCCTGTTCCTGTGGAGTTTTGTAGTTCTTTGTAGTTTTTCCATGTCAATTAGTTTTCCCAGGTGTTCCCATTCACCACACCCCTTGTTATCTCATTTAGCTAGTCTCCCTTGTGTGTATATAAGGCCCATGTTTTCTCTGTTTCTCTGTTGGTCGTTGTTTAATGTTTGCTGTTATGCAGGTATTCTCAGTTCTCTGTTCCCGTGTTTTCTTTGTGTTTGCTCGGTGCTATTTTGTTCCTGATTTTTGATTGTTTATTTATTCAAATTCTCCCCTGCAATTTGGATCCTGTCCCTCTACCTGCCGTCTGTTTATTCCCTGTTTCGTGACACTTTAATGACATCCCATTCCTAATCCGTAGGGTTTAATATGGAGTCGGCTGATCCTTTGCAGCTCTAACAGCTTCAGCTCTTCTGGGAAGGCTTTCCTCAAGGTTTAGGAGTGTGTTTATGGGGAATCTTCTAGAAGCGCATTTGTGAGGTCAGGCACTGATGTTGGACGAGAAGGCCTGGCTCTCAGTCTCCGCTCTAATTCATCCCAAAGGTGTTCTATCGGGTTGAGGTCAGGACTCTGTGCAGGCCAGTCCAGTTCCTCCACACCAAACTCGCTCATCCATGTCTTTATGGAGCGACGCTTTGTGCGCTGGTGCACAATCATGTTGGGAAAGGAAGGGGCCGTCCCCAAACTGTTCCCACAAAATTGTGAGCATGAAATTGCCCAAAATGTCTTGGTATGCTGAAGCATTAGGAGTTCCTTTCACTGGAACTAAGAGGCCAAGCTCAACCCCTGAAAAACAACCCCACACCATAACCCCCCCCCCCCCCCCCCCCAAACTTTACACTTGGCACAATGCAGTCAGGCAAGTCCCGTTCTCCTGGCAACCGCCAAACCCAGACTCATTCATGGGATTGTCAGACAGAGAAGCGTGATTGGTCACTCAGAGAACACGTCTCCACTGCTATAGAGTCCAGTGGCGGCGTGCTTTACCCCACTGCATCCCACGCTTTGCATTGCTCTTGGTGATGTAAGGCTTGGATGAGCTGCTCGGCCATGGAAACCCATTCCATGAAGCTCTACACACTGTTCTTGAGCTCATCTGAAGGCCACGGAAGTTTGGAGGTCTGGAGCTCTTGACTCTGCAGAAAGTTGTCGACTTCTGTGCTTTGTGACCCTCAGCATGCGCTGACCCCGCTCTGTGATTTTACGTGGCCTACCACTGCTTGGCTGAGTTGCTGTTGTTCCCAATTGCTTCCACTTTGTTATAACACCACTAACAGTTGAGCGTGGAATATTTAGTAGTGAGGAAATGTCCCGAATGGACTTATTGCACAGGTGTCCACCGATCACGGCCCCACGCTTGAGTTCTCTGAGCTCCTGAGAGCGGCCCATTCTCTCACTAATGTGTGTAGAAGCGTCTGCAGGACTAGAGCTTGAGTTACACACCTGTGGCCATGAAGGGGTTGAACATCTGAACTCAGTGATTTGGAGGGGCGTCCCAATACTTTTGGCAATATAGTGCATGTTAGTGTCAAACATGTCTTGTAATAAATCACATATTATTATTGAAAAAATATTAATAACCCATAACATCTATTTTTTACAAACATGTTTTGTGTCAATGCTGTTACATTCAGGATATGATCATCAGAGCAGTTGAAGCAGTGGAGAGTTTTATATCAGTAGTAAGTCATGGAGATTTAGTCTGAGCAAAAGTAAATAGGCTACTAGTCTATTGTCTACACAAATAGTACTGTGTGTTTATCACTGTATTTAGCACATGAGATGAGAGACATTTGTCTTACCTTGGGAGATGAAACCACTTCACTGATGGGTCTGAATGTGTGTTTGGTGTGTTTCTCTGAGTCTCTGCACACTAAACACACAGGCTGTTTGTCCTCCAGACAGAAGAGTTTGAGTTTCTCACTGTGTAAACTGCACATCTCCTCAGACTCTGATGAACGCCTCTCATTTCTCTCCTTTATCAATGAATCACACAAGTTTTTTAACTCTAGATTAACTGGAGGTTCACCTCTTGAGGATCTTCTCCTGCAGACGGGACACTCCTGAGTTTCCTTAGTTTCCCAGAACCGTTGTAGACACTCTTTACAAATACTGTGACTACAGGACAGAAAAACAGGAACCTTGAAGATTTCATAGCAAACAGGACAAGTAGGATCTTCCACAGATTTTGAATCCATTTCCTCGTCTTGTAAAAGATCCAAGAATCCACAATTCACTTTCACTTTCTAAACTTTGCTTTGAAAAGTAAATAACTATTACAGTCAAAATCGAATTCAGAAATACGCAATAATCCTAATATAAAGTGTCCTCCTCTGTTCTTCACAACTCTGACTTGTTTTAGCTTTCAGTAAAAGTGAAAGGTAGAAATAATAAGACTAGTCACTTCCTGATGGTTTTGTAAGAGGGTGGAGTTTCTGGGGTTACATAAACCACTAAAACTAGCCTTACAAGTTTGTCATTTTTTTTTTGTCTTCTTTAAGACTGTTCATAACTTTGTCAGTCACATAAAAATGTACATTGGCATAATAAAAAAATAAAATAAAAAAAACATTACCCATAACCCACTGCCTGGACTCATTATGCTAAATTACTCATTATACTATTCAGAATCAGAAAGAGCTTTATTGCCAAGGAAGTTTTCTTGGTGCTGAAGCTTCCAGTGCACATATACAATACAAACACAACAAGAACATAGTAATACAAATTCTAAGAATAAAAATATGAAAATAGCATTAAAAAAATATTAGGTCAGTTACGTTTAGTCAGAATAAACATTTACAGATTATAAACATATTTACAGTATGTGAGTAATATGAATAAATATAAATATCTCCTGAGTTTAGAAAATATTGCACTAAACAGTCAGAGTATTGCACTTACAGGCATATGCCTTGGGGGAGGGGGGTATATTTTAACTGTTCAAGAGGGAAATGGCCTGTGGGAAGAAACTGTTCCTGTGCCTAGATGTTCTAGTAGCCAGTGATCGGAGTCGCTGTCCTGATGGTAACAGTTCAAACAGGCGGTGTCCAGGATGAGTGGAGTCTGTGATGATTTCCCCTGCTCTCTTCCTCTCCTGGAGGGTTGGCAGGGGGGCACCAATAATCCTTTCTGCAGTCCGGATTGTGCGTTGTAGTCTCCTGATGTCAGATATTGATATACGTCAGCTGTCTCATTACCTTGTTAACTCTGCCTATGCTTTCAACATGTCTCTTTCATACCCTGTGGAGAAATCATGTGTGTCCACTCGCAGGTGTTGTGCTATGAATTCTGACACTATTGAGGATTGTTGTATTGTGTTTAATGATGTGGCCTCTTCCAACTTGTATTATGAAAGTTCACCTTCGTACTTGTGTGTGGATGAGCTACTCTCTTCTTTTACCTCTGCGTGCACCAATATTTTAGACTCTATTGCCCCTCTGAAGACCAGATGTGTTGAACCGAAGCTATGAGGATGGTTAAACGACTCCACCATGCCCTTCGTTGGTGTGTAGACGGGCAGAGCGTAAGTGGAGGAAGGATAAGCTTCAAATTTCTTACAATATTTTTAAGGGTCTGTTGTCAAATTATCAGAAAATGGTAAAAACTGTGAGGGCCAAATATATTTCTGATCTTATTGAAAATAACCGTTGCAACACTGCTGTTAAACCTCCTGCCTCTGATAGTACGTTTCTGTACAAAATGGTGAAGATTTTCATACATATTTAATGGACAAGATTGCTATATTCCTCTATTTCCTCCCTATTCTAGCTTGTGCTGCTCTGGGGAATGTCCTAAACTCAGTATTTCAGGCACTTTTTGTGTTTTTTCCCCTCTTCATGACGGATCAAGAAAAGGCTTTCGATAGGGTTGATCATGTTTTTCTGTTTGACACCCTTAATGCTTTTGGTTTTGGGAAAAGATTTATCTCTATGATCAATCTTCTATATACTAAAGCAACTTGTATGATTAAAATGGGTGGTGGGTTAAGCGTCCCTATAAATGTAAGAAGAGGTATCTGACAAGGCGGCCCAATTTCAGGACAGTTATATAGTATTGTAATTGAACCATTGCTATGTAAACTGAGAAGGGAACTAATGGGTTTAGAGGTTAATACCACAACAGAGTTCGTTAAAGATGATAAAGTATATGTTCCAAAGCTTGCATACTCTTCTGCTACACACTCAAAAGTATGTACTTTTTTTTTTCACAAAAAGAGTACATACTTTTAGGACGTAGTATAAGTAGGCGAATTGGGACGCAGCACTAGCCTTTATTATGGATATCTATGTATACAACCACAACCACTCTTCATCTACTGTTGGTAATCCCTGTAACATATTGTATATGTTATACATATATGAGGTTATGAAGACATCTAGTGGTCATCTGATATAATGACATCGAAAAAACCTCAAAAAAACCTACCGTACATCAGACACGTGTTTTTCACAAGATCGCAAGGGCCTGCAGAAACAATCGACATGTACGTCACTGAAAAGCAAAGCAAAGGACTGTGAGTTTGGTGATCTGCACAATTCATTAATTCATGATAGGATGTGGCATAAGAGAGGATCAACTAAAAGGCAGACTTCTAAGAGAAATGGATCTCACATTAGAAAAGACCATAGACATGTGCAGGGCAACGAGATCACGTCGAGTCAGATGAAAGCACTCAATGATGAAGTAAATGTACACAAAGTTGAATCCATAAAGCCAAAGAAGAGAGACACCAAATCAGAGCAGACGTCAGTGATGAGAAAGGAATGCAGCAGATGCGGCAACAAGCACGAGTACAGAAAATGCCCAGCCTACGGGAAAACATGTAAGTCTTGTCAGAAGAAAAATCATTTTGCATAGAAGTGTAACACCAAAGACCTGCAGAGTCAGAGTAAAGAATGCACGTGATTGAACAAGATGATAACATGTTTATTGGTACAGTAGCAGTGGAAAAAGAGAGAAATGTAATGTCCATCAACTCAAGTAAGGAGGATGAACAATGGATCGAGACAATCCAGATAAACAAGAATGATGTAAAAGTGACACTGGATACTGGAGCTGAATGTAATGTCATGTCAGAAAGAGTGTACAATTTGCTAAACATAACAGGGAGACTGCAGAGGTCAAGCTGCAAACTTGTTACATATTCTGGACACAAGATGGCACCATTGGGCAAGAAAGCACTGAACTGTATGTACAAAGGACAGAAATACAAAATCCTGTTTGAAATAATGAAGCATGATGCACCTGCCATTCTAGGACGATCTGCATGTCAAAAAATGGGCATGATTAAAAGACTGTATGAAATTGAAAAGAGCAGTGACATTCTCAAGGATTTTGATGATCTATTTGAAGGATTAGGCTGTTTACCAGGAGGACACCACATACAAATTGATCCAAATATCAGACCAGTAGTGCATGCGCCAAGAAGGATACCTGTAGCTCTGCGAGAGAAAGTGGTTGAAGAACTACAAAGAATGGAGCAGATGGGGGTCATTGCAAAGCAAACTGAGCCAACTGAATGGGTCAACAGCATGGTAACTGTAGTTACATCGAAGAAAATGCGCATTTGTATGGATCCTAAAGATCTCAATCTGGCAATAAAAAGAGAGCATTATCCAATGCTGACAGTAGAAGATGTGGTCTCAAGAATGCCGAAGGCAAAGTACTTTCTGTGCTAGACGCAAATCAAGGGTTTTGGCAGATAAAGCTGAATCATGAAAGTTCAAAGCTTTGCACTATGAACACGCCAATTGGGCGATACCGTTTTCTTAGGTTACCTTTCAGTATATCCTCAGCGTCAGAAGTCTTTCAGAGATCCATTGCAGAAATGATAGAAGGAATGGAAGGTGTGGTAAATATCATCGAGGACTTGCTGGTGTGGGGAGACTCCATTCAAGAGCATGATGAAAGGCTAATAAAGCTGCTGGAATGTGCAAGAAAAAACAATTTAAAACTCAACAGGAGCAAGTGCAAAATACAAATGACAGAGATCAAATACATAGGACACATACTGAGTGCTCAAGGAGTTAAGCCAGATGAAGAAAAGATAAGGGCAGTGACTGAAATTCCACCACCACAAAGCAAGCATGAACTGCAAAGATTTCTTGGAGTCGTGCAATATCTGGCAAAGTTCATTCCCAACATGTCTGACATAAGTGCACCTTTGAGGAAATTGCTGGAAAAAGAGACAGAGTGGCACTGGGAGGATGCTCAACAGCAAAGTTTTAAGAAACTGAAATATTTGGTCACTCAAAGTCCTACTTTGATATTCTTTGATGTGAGCAAACCGGTCACATTGTCGGTAGATTCCAGTTCAGAAGGAATAGGAGCTGTGATTCTGCAAGAAGGAAGGCCAGTGGCTTATGGCTCGAGAGCTCTGAACGACTGTCAGCGTAGATACGCACAAATTGAAAAGGAGTTGTTAGCCATAGTTTATGGATGTGAGAAATTTCACCAGTATGTGTACGGAAAGGAAATCACAATTGAAAGTGATCACAAGCCATCAGAGAGTATATTTAAGAAGCCACTGCATCAAGCTCCAATGAGATTGCAAAGAATGCTTCTACGACTACAGAGATACAATCTGAAGGTGATATACAAACCTGGTAAGGAACTATACATAGCAGATGCTCTAAGTCGTGCTTATCTACATGAACAGAAGGAAAATCTGCTGGGAGAGGATCTAGCAGTCAACTGGATTACGTCACAACGTCCCACTTCAGAGCAGAAACTGGATGCTTTCAAAACAGCAACAGCAGAAGATGCAGAGATGCAGATGATAAAAAAGGCAGTGTTGACTGGATGGGAGAAAGAACGATCTATGATGTCAAGATCAATACAGCAATACTGGACATTTGGAGAGGAAATCAGTTTTGAAGATGGTCTGTTATTCAAAGCAAATAAGCTCATTGTTCCAAATCAGTTAAGACAGGAAATGGTCAACAAGATACATGAGTCACACCTGGGAATTGTCAAATGTAAGGCAAGAGGTAGAGACATTTTGTACTGGCCAGGTATGTCGACACAAATTGAGGATGCAGTATCTAGATGTGCTATCTGCAATGAAAACAGGAACAACAATCAAAAAGAGCCATTGTTCCAACATGAAGTGCCAGGACGACCTTGGGAAAAAATAGGTACAGACATTTTTTTACCATGGTGGTTCAGCATTTCTGTTATGTGTGGACTATTTTTCAAAGTACATAGAGGTAAAACTACTCAGGGACACAACAAGCTGTGGAGTCATCAGAGAAATGAAATCCATCTTTGCAAGACATGGAATTGCAGATATAGTAGTGTCTGACAATGGACCTCAGTATGCAAGTACTAAATTTTCAAGTTTTGCAGAGGAATGGGGATTCAAGCATGTGACTTCAAGTCCGGGTTATGCACAGTCTAATGGACAAGCCGAGAGAGCGGGGCAAACAGTCAAGAATCTCTTAAAGAAAGTGCAGAGTAGTCAATGTGATCCGTACATAGCACTACTGGAGTACCGTAACACGCCAATGGAAGGGATAGGATTATCACCTGCACAATTACTGATGGGGAGACGTCTCAGGACGAAGATACCAACATCATCTGCATTGCTTACCACAGAGGCAATGTTGCAAGTGCATGAGCAACTTAAGCAGAGACAGAAGAAACAGAAGCAGTACTACGACAGGATGGCTAAATAGTTACCTGATCTGCAACCTGGAGAAGGAATAAGGATGCAAAAGGGAGATTCATGGAAGCCAGCTGTTGTTCTGGAAAAGCATGAGCAGCCACGTTCTTTCATAGTAAAGACTCCTGATGGAAACCTGTTCAGACGAAATCGCAGACATTTAAGAGAAACAGACTCATCAACATTTGAGAAAAGTGTTGACATGGATACTGATAATCAGCAGTCGGTTGATGAAACACAGAGCAATGCACTTGACAGTAAGGATGTTTCAAATGAAAGAAATGGTAATAAAAGTGTAGAGAAAGTACAATGTATGAGCATTGTTGCATGTGTAATAAGTTGAAATGCAATAGTTTGAGTATAAATGCATTTGTGAAAATGTGTTGAATAATTTTGTAGTTATGCTGAAAGTTTGGTAAAGTAAACTTAAATGTTGTGTTTAAAAGTTGTGCAGAAGTTCTATGCATCAGTATAAAGAAACATACTTAAGAAGGGGGATGTAATATGTTATACATATATGAGGTTATGAAGACATCTAGTGGTCATCTGATATAATGACATGGAGAGTCACGTGTGTATGCTGGGGGACTCGTGGGGTGAATAAATGTGATGGGATGGTACGGCAGCTGGCTTTTGGTCTGTCTGTCTAGAGAACAGAACAATCCCCACAGCTATACCACCAATGTGGCCCTCTAGTGGAGTCAAAAATTACATGCATCAAATGCATAACACTATATCACAGGCAGAAGGTCAGGATCCTCTGTTTATTCTCTCTCTCTCTCTCTCTCTCTGCAGACATGAACTGACTGGATCTGAGAGACACACTTTAATCATTCATGATCACACACTCACTCAATGAGAGGAAGATATTACGAACAGCCTGCTGTAACAGTCACATGTAGGCTATATTCTGGTTTTACTCTCAATGAAACTTTACTCTCAATACAGTAAAGACACCGTTTTATTTGGCTTGGAGGAAAACAAATAGTTTGCATAGTTAGTAATTGCACCTAATATAGAAATCCTTCCCACTGCAGCTTCAAAAATATGATTAGCACTTTTACACTGTTTTAGGAAGTGTACCTGAAAGTGTTTCTTCTTTTTATTTCTCTTATTTTCATTGTCTATATAAATAAAGTTGACGTGACTTGACTAGATGTAGGCCTATTTCAGCGCAAACATCATCTGCCGTCCCCCATGTGAGGAAACTTCCTCTTTTCTGTGAAGTGGTCTGATATTTCCTCATGTGTCAGTCCAGAGCGAGTCTCGCTGTGAGGAGCTTCATGAGAGCCAGAACACAGACGGACTGAAGTCCAGACACTCATCTGAAGCTGCATCCGCGCTCTTCTGCTGCGATCGGGCTCTTCTGGAAACTGGGCTTTAGTGAAATGATGCTCATCTCTGGACTGATGCTGCTGCTGCAAACTGCTGCATGTGAGTCAACTTTATGATGCTGTTCGATCACATGAATCTCTGAAATAAAAACACTCTAATATTACATTTCCAAAACAGTCTGCAGTGTTTTGCAGACTGTTTTGCAACAGAGGAAGTGTGTGTTTCTTTCTTAGTGTCCATTGTGCTAACAAGCTTCAGTGTTTTCTAAATGTATTTACAGAGCTGCCAACTTTTCAAAAAAGCTTAGAGTGAGATTTGGTGGGGCCAACCAAAATTTTGCCGCGTACAAAGCAAAAATTGCAACAACAAAAAATACAATAAATAAAAATTTTATATATATATATACATATACACTCTAAAAAAAAAGGTTCTATATGGCACCAAAAATGGTTCTTCGTCGTAATCATAGAGGAACCACTTTTGGTGCTATATAGCATCATATCTTAACATGTTCTGTAAATGGTAGCGGTGCTATAGCACCTTAGTTAGCGGTGCAATATAGCACCTTAGTCATAGAACTGGTGAAGAACCGGTGAAGAACCACCAAAGCACCAAAATTGGTGCTATATAGCACTTAAAAAGGTTCCCCTATGATTACGAGCCAAGAACCATTTTTGGTGCCATATAGAAACTTTTTTTTTAGAGTGTATACAAAATGCATCTATATGACGCGTTGTAGGCTATAGCCTATATCCTGTAGGCACACACACACACACACACACACACACACACACACACACACACACACACACACACACACACACACACTGCCCCTGCCCCTAAACCTACCCATCACAGGAAACTGCACACAAAAAAACTCATTCTGTGATTTATAAGCATTTTGAAAAGTGAGGACATGGGGAACGTCCTCATATTTCACCCTCTTTTTGTAATACCCATGCCATTATACACATTTGTGTCCTGATATTTCACAAAAACATGCCCACACACACACACACACACACACACACACACACACACACACACACACACACACACACACACACACACAATTTTAAAGCACTATGTAGGCCTAGAGGCATGGTTTTGTCTAAATAGAACAAATTGATTATACATCACCTACAGCACACTCTTACAGGGAAGAAAAAGGGAAAAAACTGTCTGTCCTGTCTGTTGCTCTTCTGTCTGTTGTGTGGTTCTTTTTTTTTGCTGTGGCTGATCTAAAAAAACAGTGTTGTAGTAAAAACTACTTTGAGTAGTTAAGTTACATTCAAGCTACCCTTTTGAAAAAGTAGCTACACTACAAGTTACTATCAAAAAGTAGCTGGCTACACTTTTTTCTTTTTCTTTTTTTTTTACAATGAGTTTGTTAGAAATAACTGAATAATTGTTAATGAAGAATGTTATAATATTTGGGGTTTTAAGCTTCATAGTGCAATGTAATAATGATTTCAAAGAGTATAGGGTGAATTCAGGGTTATTGGGACACTTTTCCCCAGTCATTTCTATGGAAAAAAACTGTCAGAATCATTACACACAATACTCAAATATAGCCTATATCTCAAAATGGCTGCCTAAGTGCAAAATGGCTACACATTTAACATCAGTGCAAGAACAAAATGTATGCGAATCAACTTTGCGATGCTGTTTGCGAACGTTCGTTGGAACTATGGTTTCGGGAAACACGACTCGTTAAACTATGCTTATAAACCAATCAAATGCGTGTGTCTCACGTCCAATGCATGAGAGTTGGCAGCTCTGTATTTATTTATTTAATTATTTTAAATGTATAATATGGGGATTCATTGAATGATGTCATTAAGACCAAGACATTATAATAAAAGTGAGAAATGTCACAGTTGAACAGAAAGACATTCTGCATTATCAGAACATCTTGTTAACATGCATAAGCGTTTTAGAATAGACTGTGAAAGCACGATCATTTTAATACAAATCTAAATTTGCTTTTTGACTGAGGGCATACATAAAGTTTTACTTTGACATTGTCATTTATTTTGCATTGCACTCCAAACAGAGTTAAATCTATCCAGTGATATGGTTATGTTCAGTAATTCAGGAGGAGACACTGTTTCCTTAGAGAAAAGAGTTGAGCGTTTGTGTTTATGATGCAGATGAGCGTCACTTCAGACGAACTGAGGTCAGATGTTTGAATGAGATCATATCAAGAGTTTGATCCCTTTCTTCTTTAATTCTGTGAATGCTTGGGTAATTTGTGTCTTTTTAATTCTAATCATTTTAATTGGGTGGATGTTGATAGTTCAGTGTGTGTGTGTGTTTTGTTCTTCAGGTCTGGGGTTTAACTGCAGGTTTAATCAGACAGATCCCTGTTACACAGCTCTGGGACACACACTCAATCTGCTGGTGGATGCTAGTGATTATACACTGAAGATACAAAAGAGAATAAACAACAACACAGATGATCTAGTTTGTAGAGTAAAGAGTGACAGGAAGGTGAAGAATAGATGTGATCTTTTTAATAACAGATCTGTGACAGTCATTAAAGGGACTCTGATAATAAACCGTGTGATCGGAGCAGATTCAAGGATTTACACTTTAGAAGTCGATCACTCAGACGGCAGAGTAACATCTGCATATCTTCAAGTGAATGTTGAAGGTACAGTAACTCTCTCATCAGACTCATTACAATCTCACGATTTCTAAAGATCTCACTGTCATGAAAATTAAGTAGTGGAATTTTTGTGAAGGTTATTAATAATAATAATAATTATTATTATTATTTAGTTAAAAGCATCAGCACTTTCCATGTATTAACACTATTTTCAGAATTAAAAACGTCTCAAGTTACTGGTGTAACCGATGTTCTCTGAATAGGGAACGAGACACTGCATAGCTATGATGCAATGGGAACGCCCACTGGGTGTGCCGATTGTCTGAAGCCCTTATAGAATCACGCCAATTCATTGGCTGATGGTGCGGGCGCCGCCCCGACGTTCTTACGTCGCCACATTATACTGGCGCGCACGCCATCTGCTTCTCAGATTTCTCTGCTGAAAAGGAAGTTCTGTCAGCAGCGCGAGGAGCTTGGCAGCAAACGCAGCGTCTCATTCCCTATTGAGAGAACATAGGTTACACCAGTAACCTGAGACGTTCTCTTTCATAGGTTCACTCAACGCTGCGTAGCTATGACGCAATGGGAACGATATACCACAAACGCCAAGCTAAGCGCTGCCATATCTGGCTCAAAGAATACCAGATAACCTACATGGCCAGATCAAGCAGATAGAACATGCGAACCCGGAGCCATGTCGAGATCCAAACTATAGAATCTCACAAAAGTGTGCTGGGAGGACCTACCTGTCGCTACACAAATGTCCTCCAGAAGCGCCCCTCTAAAAAGCGCTTGAGAGGAAGCCACACTTCTGGTAGAATGTGCCTGAATGCTAAGAGGTGAAGGTACACCATCACCTCATATGTCAGCGAAATAGCCTCTGTCACCCAATGAGAAATCCTCTGCTTCGATGCGGCGGCCAACACCGAAGCATACCAAGAGCTGGTTTGATTTTCTCCAACCACCAGACCGATCTACATAACACTTCAATGCTTGGACAGGACAGAGCAAATTAAGCTTTTCGTCCTCTTCTGAAGTGAAAGGAGGAGGGTGGAAAGAGTGAAGGGTGATAACCTGAGAATGAAACAAAGTGGACAGAACTTTGGGCACATAACCTGGCCTAGGTCTTAAGGTCATCTTGACTAGACCAGGAGCAAAATCCATACAGGTCCCATTAACAGAGAGAGCCTGTAGATCGGCCACTCGCTTCAAGGAGGATAAGGCTAACAAAAGGGCAACGTTGAGAGTCAGAATCCATTCTGTAGCTGACTCCAAGGGCTCAAAGGGAGCCTTCGTTAGCACCTCCAGGACAACTGAAAGGTCCCAAGAGGGAATAACAGGGGAGTGTGCTGGTCTCAGGCGCCTAACCCCTTGCATAAAAGATGAGACTAACTTATGTTTGCCCAGAGAAACTTCATCCAACTCCCTATGAGCAGCGATGGCAGCGACTTAAACCCTAAGGTTGGTGGCTGCTGCTCCAGCGCCAAACTTCTCCTGCAGGAACTCCAGTACTGAACCCACCAGGCAGCTAACTGGGTCCACCGCATGGGATGAGCACCATGACTCAAAAGCCCTCCACTTGGAGGAGTAGAGTCTCCTAGTGGAAGGAGCTCTCGCACTCGCAATGGTCTCCTGAACATCAGCAGGAAGACCAGCGTCTAGAGCTAATGGCCCCTGATGGGCCATACCCACAGCTTCCAAATTTCTGGGTGAGGATGCCAAATCCTGCCCTGAAGCTGAGACAGTAGGTCCTCTCTGACCGGGATCTCCCAGGGGGGAGAGTCCAGAAGGAGAACCATCTTTGAGAACCAAGTCTGGGACGGCCAGAATGGGGCCACAAGCAGGAGACTGAGTCCGCTCTCCCTCACTCTGCACAGAACCGCCGGAATCAATTTGATGGGCGGAAATGCATAGAGTTTCAGATTGGGCCATGGGTGTGCGAACGCATCTAACCCCAATGGCGCTGGGGAGCTCAGAAAGAACCAGAGCCGGCACTGGGACGACTCTTTCGAGGCAAAGATGTCCACCTCCGCTCTGCCGAACACTTCCCAAATCTGAGATACAGTTTAAAGGTTCAGCATCCATTCCCCCAACCTGAGCTTCTGCCTCGACAGAAAATCTTCTGCGAGGTTCAAGACCCCGGGTACATGGACTGCTCTCAGGGACAGGAGTTTGTCCTGAGCCCACAGGAGGAGACGGCGTGCATGCCTGTCCAGGGTGTGTGACCGTGAGCCCACTTGGCGATTCACATGAGACACCACCGCCATGTTGTCTGTCCTGACGATGACATGGTGTCCCCTGAAAGAGGGAAGAAAGTGCCGAAGGGCCAGGGTGACGCTCTCAGCTCTAGGCAGTTTATATGCCAAGAGAGAACCTTCCCCTCCCAGACTCCGCATGCTGCTCTGCCCTCGAATACAGCGCCCCAGCCGTTCAGAGAGGCGTCCGTCATAATCATTTGGCGATGGAAAACAGCCCCCATGCTGACCCCCCTCTGGAGAAAGAGAGGGTCCCATTATACTGATAGGGCGCTGAAGCAACCGCGTGACACCTTCAGTAGGCGAAGGGCAGATCCTGTTGATCGGGTGCCTAAGAGCTTCATCCACCAGAGGAAGGGCCTCATATGGAGCAGTCCCAGGGGAAGCACCGGGGAAGCTGCGGCCATGTGACCCAGGAGCCTGCAACAAATACCCACAGAAACATGATGGCCAAGCCTGATGTGGACCAAATATGTTAAGAGACTGGAAATCCGGGCAGGAGCCAAACGGGCCTTCATCAGAACGGAATCCAGGCGAACCCCTAAGAAGGTGGTCTGCTGAGCTGGGGTGAGAACACTCTTGTCGGTGTTCACTCTCAAGCCAAGAGACTGAATGTGCCGAAGAGCAACGTCTCTGTGATGAGTCACCGACTCCCTGGAGTGGGCCAGGATGAGCCAATCGTCCAGGTAATTGAGTATATGGATGCCCTGGTGCCTCAACAGGGCCAGAGCAGCATCCATACACTTTGTGAACGTCCGCTGCACCAGGGCTTTGTATTGATAAGCCCTTCCCTCGAAGGCGAATCTGAGAAACTTCCTGTGTCATCGGACAACCTGAAAATGGAATTAGGCATCTTTCAGGTCTATTATAATGAGCCAGTCACCTGCACGTATCTGTGACAAAATAGCCTTCAACGTTAACATCTTGAACTTCCCTTTGTAAAGGGCGAAGTTCAGACGGCAAAGGTCCAGAATGGGACGCAGTCCACCGTCCTTCTTCGGAACCTGGAAGTAACGACTGAAGAAGCCACATTCCATTTCCAATAACGGGACCTCTTCTATCGTCCCTTTGAGGAGGAGAGAAGTAAGTTCCTGTTGTAGAACCGAAGCCTCTGAAGCGCTGTTTACTACAGTTGGAATAACTCCGTAGAAGCAAGGGGGGTTGCAGCAGAACTGGAGTGTGTAACCGGACTGAACTGTGTGGAGGACCCAGGATGATACCCCTGGCAGATGTTTCCACTCGTGAGAGAAATGTGACAGAGGAAATGGTGTGCTAAGGTGCAGTGGACATACCTGAGATAGGGTTTCAAGCTGATCCTTGAAGGGAGGCGTGGTCATCCGTGAAGGAGTGTGCATGGCGTCCTGATGCGGAGTGGGAGATGTCACAGCCTGAGTGGAAAAAGTAGGCCCCGCTGGCACCTGGAGAAGACCGAACGTGTCTCCGTCTAAGCGAGCAGCGGATGGTAAGGCAATCGGACGTGAGGGGAGAAAACAAAAAGCGTCTCTTTCCTTCAGCGCCGGAGGAGGCGTGGGTCGGGCAAGTTCTGTACTTCGAAATGTGCTGGGCGGCGAAAGTGACAGAGCTGGACAAGGAGAGCTGGCGAGAGGTGGGCAGAAATGCTTGCGCGGTCTGACCCAAACTCGGAGCTCTCCTTTTTCTGACCTGAGGGTCAGGAGCGACTCAAAGTGGCCGGAGCAGAGGGTTTACTGGGCCACTTCGGGTCAATGCGCCTGTGAGGCCGTTGGCAAGGAAATGGGCGACCGCAAGCTCCCCAGATCGTGGTGGGTGGGGGATAACCCTGGTCGCTCCTCCTTCCAGGGAATTCTCTCGTGTGAGAAGGAAATTCTCTGGACTGAGAGAGGGAGGGGTTAGGAGAGTCCCTAGCCCTCCTAGGCATAAACTGCTTGAAGGCAGCCGACTGGGACTTGGCGGCTCGAAACTTTTCAACCACCGTGTTGACCGTCTCCCCAAACAAACCAGACTGAGAGACTGGGGCGTCCAGCAGGAAGACCTTCTCTTTGTCACGGATTTCCGTGAGATTGAGCCACAGGCGTTCTGCCACCAGATGAGTGGCCAGCGTGTCTTCAAACGCAGGAATGGTGGAATAGCCCTGCTCCACAGAACCAACGAGGTTGGTGAATTCAGCGTTTGTCAAGCGGGCTGAGAAGGGCTGTTTCCAGGATCTGGAGATTTCACTATGCAGATTGCTGAAAAATGGCAGCTTTCTCTGTTCTGGCCTGGAATTAGGACCACTAAAAAATCTCTCATCGTTCGAGAAGATTGTGCCTCGCGGGGCTCGTCCGGCCACTCGATAGCGAGCTTTTCAGTAGCGCGCAAAAGCACGTTGACGAGCTCAGCGTAGGCCGCCGAAGGCCGAGAGCGTCGTCGATTAAAGCAGGTCTAAAATCCTCAGAGTCGGACGCTGCAATGAACATGACGTCATCTAGCCCAAAAGAAACCAACTCGCGTGCTTCCGGGCTAGGACATATGTATTCATGAGAAAACTCGACCGGCGGAACCCCGCGCATGTGCTCGGGGGAGGGAGGGAGAGAAAGGGCGAGGCCCATCTGATCGCACTCCACATCCTGGAGCTCTATATCTGAACCCCAGTTCGCGGATCCAAGAGAGGCCTATGCAGCTTCGGGAGTGGAAAACGAGGAAAAACGGATGACTCCCAAGGGCTAGAAATGGCCGCTTCGTGAAGGCAGAGAAATCTGAGGAGCAGATGGCGCGCGCCAGTATAGTGTGGCGACGTAAGTGCGTCGGGGCGGCGCCCGCACCATCCGCCAATAGAATCGTGATTCTATAAGGGCTTCAGACAATCGGCATACCCAGAGGGCATTCCCATTGCATCATAGCTACACAGCGTTGAGTGAACCTATGAAAGAGAACTACTGTTTCATTGTGGTATGTTAAAGCATTTCAAACTGTAATATGCTACATTGTTTGCTACAGTGCTTGTTTAATTTGTGGCTTGTTTATACTTGTTTAACCCTTGCTATGTTTAATTCTCGCTATGTCCAGATTTCATCTCAGCAATAAATGTGTTTAGAAATGTCTTGAATTTGACTCTGGTTTCATAATGAGTTGTTTGAATGTGTCTGTCATGTGTCCCTCCCTCCAGCTCCTATTGGCTCAGTGGAAGTGTCAATCAGCTGCTCCTCCAATGGGGTGAAGTCAGTGTCCTGCTCCTCTGACGGGGATCTGCTCATCTACAGCTGGACTCTGAATGGAGATCCACTGAAGGATGGAAACACCAGCATTGAGCTGAATGAGACGACTGATGGAGAGATCAGCTGCAGAGTGAAGAACAACGTCAGTCACGGACAGAAGAACATTAGTGTAAAACACTGTCCTGGTGAGCTTTTAATACATGAATGTCCATGCATTTGCTAAACAACAGCAACAGCAACAAGAGTGATGAAGACAATGAATCTCACAAAGCCTGTCAAGAACATGTCAGTCACATTTCACCCCAAAATCAAAAGAAATTATGTTTTGCAATGTAACATAACTACATGTTATTTATTGTAATGTTCCAGAATTAATTTTTACAAACACAATCATTCATAATGATAATTGTTATTTGATTCTTATTACTGCAATTGCATATGATACATTTTGTGTAAAATTATTATTTTATTTAACATAATTCAAAGACAGATAAATACTACAAATATATTATTATATATGTATTTTTTTTATTATATACAAATTTCATAATATATTTATATACTTGTTATATTAATAATAATAATTATTATATATTTTATATAATTATTATTATAGTTACTGTAATGAGAATTTTGTGCAAAATATTACTTACTATTTACAGTTTCGCTTTTGATTTTAAAGTAAAATGTGACCTTGAAAGGTTTTCTGAGATTCAGACAAATTTATTCTCTTAATTGAACAGGATCAACTGAAGCTGTGACCTCTCGTTTGACCTCTACACTGTCCAGAAGCACACCGACATCTGAACATGGTTCAAGTTTCTCATCAGCTGGTATGAATCTCACCCTCACTCCGAACTCTGGAGCATTTCCTTCATGGATGTGTGTGTGTTGAGCTACAGCACATTCTGTAAATTACAAAACCTAATAATAATGATGGGCCACAGGCTGTTCTGTAGCTAAAATTATTTTTGAACTAATTTACTCTGCTGTTAATTGCATTTAGTTGTTAAAAGTTTTTAAATTCTTGTTGCTGTTGCAGTTGATTTGAATTAACTTTTAGATTCAGTATTGGAGTTTGTTTTAAATGACCTTGTGTTTCTTTCTTTCATAGTTTCAAGTCTCATTAAAGTCTGTCTGAGTGCTTTGGGCTGTGCTGCGCTGATCCTGATTCTGCTGTTCATCACTGCATGTCACTTTTACAAGAGGGAACATCTCAAGTTGACACTAGGTCAGTTCATTTTAAATCTGTAGTCAGTACAGTAAGGTTAAAATGTAATGCTGTAGCTGCAAATGCAAGGAGTAATTACAGAGCCAAACGCATCGGTTAAGTAAGGAATAATTGATTCCGGGCCGTTTAATTATTAGAAAAATAATGCACACCCGTGGTGGTAATGCAGTCTTGATTTCTAATAATTCAACGGCCTGGAGTCAATTATTCCGCTTGTACTAGTTACCACACAGTTATTTATTTCAAGACATTTGTCAGGTTTTGACGTTAAACTGCTCTTGTGTGCGGGAGTCATTTCTTACGCATACAAACCCAAGACTCTGTTGCTCATTCCCAAAGAAGACTTTGAATGCAAAAGCCTCTAAAAGCCATCTCGGTCAAAAATTAGATAACGGTACTGAGTGAATGCTCTCCGCACATAGTATACGTTCATCAAATACTTTCACTTCAAACCCACTGAATCCCAGCCTCAGCCCATTCAGAAGTACTGCTTCGTAGGTTGAAACCTATACATACACTCTAAAAAAATGGCGCTATATGGCACTAAAAGTGGTTATTGACTCTGGTTATTGAGTGGTTATTGACTAATCATAGGGGAACCACTTTTGGTGCTATATAGCACCATCTCTTAAAGGGATCCCATGGTGTCAAGACTTGTATGGCTTAATATAACATAAATTATGTCTCTTACTGAAATATGTAGTAGAAAACCCATGAAAGATCCACGTTATTAAAAAAAAATCCATTATATATATGGACAATGGACGGCGCCATTTTGTTTGCGTTCTAGGTTGATGACGTAGAATGGTTGCACTCGGCAATCAACTGGCGCTACCCATAGCTATTTTTACCACAACACACCTCGAAACATGTTTCAGAGTTAAACAAAACCAATCAATTGCTTTGTAAGTCTCAACACCATGGGATCACTTTAACAGGTTCTGTATATTGTCACGGGGTGAGGAATCACACGACAAGGCAGGCTGAGTGAAACAGGCCCCGGAGGGTGGATTTTATTTACAGTGCTCGTGAAAATGTGAAAACAGTCAGTGAGCCGGTGCGTGGTGGCTGGTGATCCTTGTGCTCGATGGTGCTCAATCCTTGTGAAAGTGGGTGTCCAAACGTGCTCCAGTGAAGTGGGCTGTCGGTCACTCGCTGCTTTCTGGGGGAGAACAACAAAGAGAGGTTAGTCCAGCAGGGCATTCAGCTCGAGACCAGAGTCTGTCTGTCTGCTCATCCATAGCTGCTTATATGCCTCCGGGCTGATGAGGTGCAGCTGTGACCGATCAGCCCATGGTGATGACGTGCAGGTGTGTTGTTGCCAGGGCGACGCTGATTCCTCTGGGTGGACTCGTCACAATATTGTAGCAGTGCTATATAGCACCTCAGTCATCCCAAGAACCGCTGAATAACCACTGAATAACCACTGAATAACCACTGAAGAACCACTGAATAACCACAGAAGAACCACTGAATAACCACTGAAGAACCACTGAATAACCACAGAAGAACCACTGAAGAACCACTGAATAACCACTGATACCCCTTTTCTACCAAGCCAGTGCTAATCCCAGTTCATAGTTGGTTCGACTGAGGAGCCTTCTAAGAACCGTTTGCTTTTCCACATGCTGAATAACTGAATAACCACTGAATTACCACTGAAGAACCACTGAATAACCACTGAAGAGTTTGTGTTCGTCTTGTTGACCCCGCCCCCAGCGCCTGACGTAATCGGTTCTTACTCCTAGCCCTGTTCTAGCCCAGCAATGTTTTGGTGCTACTTAAGAACCACTTTTCCTGGCTCGGAGCTGGGGCTTTGGGTGTAGAAACACAAAGAACCGATTTGAAACTAGGCTCTGGCTCCGATCTAGCTCTAGCACTGCTTTGGTGGAAAAGGGGTATGAATAACCACTGAATAACCACTGAATAACCGCTGAAGAACCACTGAAGCTCCATTGAAGAACCACAGAAGCACCACTGAATAACCACTGCAGCTCCATTGAAGAACCACTGAATAACCACTGAATAACCACTGAAGAACCACTGAAGCTCCATTGAAGAACCACTGAATAACCACTGAATAACCACTGAAGCACCACTGAATAACCACTGAATAACCACTGAAGAACCGCTGAAGAACCGCTGAAGAACCGCTGAATAACCGCTGAAGAACCACTGAAGAACCACTGAATAACCGTTGAATAACCGCTGAATAACCAATGAAGCACCACTGAAGAACCACTGAAGCACCACTGAATAACCACTGAATAACCACTGAATAACCACTGAATAACCGCTGAAGAACCGCTGAATAACCGCTAAAAGAACCGCTGAATAACCGCTGAAGAACCGCTGAAGAACCACTGAAGAACCACTGAATAACCGTTGAATAATCGCTGAATAACCAATGAAGCACCACTGAAGAACCACTGAAGCAACACTGAAGCACCACTGAATAACCACTGAAAAACCACTGAAGCACCACTGAAGCACCACTGAATAACCACTAAAGAACCACTGAAGAACCACTGAATAACCACTGAATAACCACTGAAGCACCACTGAATAACAGTGATGAAGTACTTGGCAACACTGCCTCTGCCTCGCTAGCATTGCTGAGAAAGATGAGACGTATACAGTGACGTAAGACCTGGCTCTGTTGTGGCTCTCAGCATGTGGAAAAGCAAACGGTTCTTAGAAGGCTCCTCAGTTGAACCAACTATGAACTGGGATTAGCTCTGGCTCTGAACTAGCTCTAGCACTGCCTTGGTGGAAAAGGGGTATGAAGAACCACTGAAGAACCACTGAAGCACCACTGAATAACCACTGAAGCTCCACTGAAGAACCACTGAAGAACCACTGAAGCACCACTGAATAACCACTGAAGCTCCACTGAAGAACCACTGAAGCACCACTAAATAACCAATGAAGAACCACTGAAGCACCACTGAATAACCGCTAAAGAACCACTGAAGAACCACTGAAGAACCACTGAAGCACCACTGAAGAACCACTGAAGCACCACTGAAGCACCACTGAAGCACCACTGAAGAACCACTGAAGAACCACTGAATAACCACTGAAGCACCACTGAAGCACCACTGAAGAACCACTGAAGCACCATTGAAGAACCACTGAAGCACCACTGAAGCACTACTGAAGCACCACTGAAGAACCACTGAAGAACCACTGAAGAACCACTGAAGCACCACTGAAGAACCACTGAAGCACCACTGAAGAACCACTGAAGAACCCCTGAATAGCCACTGAAGCACAACTGAAGAACCACTGAAGAACCCCTGAATAACCACTGAATAACCACTGAAGAACCACTGAAGCACCTCTGAAGAACCACTGAAGCACCACTGAATAACCACTGAAGAACCACTGAAGCACCACTGAAGCACCACTGAAGAACCACTGAAGAACCACTGAAGAACCACTGAAGCACCACTGAAGAACCACTGAAGAACCACTGAAGCACCACTGAAGAACCCCTGAATAGCCACTGAAGCACAACTGAAGAACCACTGAAGAACCCCTGAATAACCACTGAATAACCACTGAAGCACCTCTGAAGAACCACTGAAGCACCACTGAATAACCACTGAAGAACCACTGAAGCACCACTGAAGAACCACTGAAGAACCGCTAAAGAACCACTGAAGAACCACTGAAGCACCACTGAAGAACCACTGAAGAACCACTGAAGAGCCCCTGAATAACCACTGAATAACCACTGAAGAACCACTGAAGCACCTCTGAAGAACCACTGAAGCACCACTGAATAACCACTGAATAACCGCTGAATAACCGCTGAAGAACCACTGAAGAACCGCTGAATAACCACTGAAGAACCACTGAAGAACCACTGAAGCACCACTGATACCCCTTTTCCACCAAAGCAGTGCTAGAGCTAGATCGGAGCCAGAGCCTAGTTTCAAATCGGTTCTTTGTGTTTCCACACCCAAAGCCCCAGCTCCGAGCCAGGAAAAGTGGTTCTTAAGTAGCACCAAAAACATTGCTGGGCTAGAACAGGGCTAGAAGTAAGAACCGATTACGTCAGGCGCTGGGGGCGGGGTCAACAAGACCAACACAGACTCTTCAGTGGTTATTCAGTGGTTCTTCAGTGGTAATTCAGTGGTTATTCAGTTATTCAGCATGTGGAAAAGCAAACGGTTCTTAGAAGGCTCCTCAGTCGAACCAACTATGAACTGGGATTAGCACTGGCTTGGTAGAAAAGGGGTATCAGTGGTTATTCAGTGGTTCTTGAGATCCGCCATTGTTGAAATAGCAGGTAATGGAGCTAACAGCTGCTGCTCGTTTGTAATCTCCGTCTATACAAATTACGGCGAACTGCATGAATGCGTTGGATTCGCTGTGTTTTCGTTGTGTTTTGATGCCGATGTAGGATCGTAAAGCCATGTGAATCAATAGTAACGCAACGTTTGCATTGTTGATGGAAGGCTTGTTGGCAGCGGTGCTGTGCAGAGACCGATCGTCGTATGATAACGAGTCCAGCGAGAGCACACGACTCCTTATGCTTCTGATTCACTCATGCGTTTTTTAAAATATTATACGTGGATCGGTCTGCGCAGCGCCGATGCTCGAACAAGCCTGGTGTGTTTGTGTTTCCCGCTAGCGTTGCTGAGAAAGATGAGACGTATACAGTGACGTAAGACCTGGCTCTGTTGTGGCTCTCTAGCCCGTGGAAACGCAAACGGTTCTTAGCAGGCTCCTCAGTTGAACCAACTATGAACTGGGACTAGCTCTGGCTCCGATCTAGCTCTAGCACTGCCTTGGTGGAAAAGGGGTATGAATAACCGCTGAGTAACCGCTGAAGAACCACTGAAGAACCACTGAAGAACCACTGAAGCACCACTGAATAACCACAGAAGAACCACTGAAGAACCACTGAAGCACCACTGAATAACCGCTGAAGAACCACTGAATAACCACAGAAGAACCACTGAAGAACCACTGAAGAACCACAGAAGAACCACTGAAGCACAACTGAATAACCGCTAAAGAACCACTGAAGAACCACTGAAGCACCACTGAAGAACCACTGAAGAACCACTGAAGAACCGCTGACGAACCGCTGAATAACCACTGAAGCACCACTGATACCCCTTTTCCACCAAGGCAGTGCTAGAGCTAGATCGGAGCCAGAGCTAGTCCCAGTTCATAGTTGGTTCAACTGAGGAGCCTGCTAAGAACCGTTTGCGTTTCCACAGGCTAGTAGAGCCACAACAGAGCCAGGTCTTACGTCACTGTATACGTCTCATCTTTCTCAGCAACGCTAGCGGGAAACACACACACACACACACACACACACACACACCAGGCTTGTTTGAGATGCATCGGCGCTGCGCAGACCGATCCACGTATAATATTTAAAAAAACGCATGAGTGAATCAAAAGCATAAGGAGTCGTGTGCTCTCGCTGGACTCGTTATCATACGACGATCGGTCTCTGCACAGCACCGCTGCCAACAAGCCTTCCATCAACAATGCAAACGTTGCGTTACTATTGATTCTCATGGCTTTACGATCCTACATCGGCATCAAAACACAACGAAAACACAGTGAATCCAACGCATTCGTGCAGTTCGCTGTAATGTGTATAGACGGAGATTACAAACGAGCAGCAGCTGTTAGCTCCATTAGCTGCTATTTCAACAATGGCGGATCTCAAGTTTGTGTTCGTCTTGTTGACCCCGCCCCCAGCGCCTGACGTAATCGGTTCTTACTTCTAGCCCTGTTCTAGCCCAGCAATGTTTTGGTGCTACTTAAGAACCACTTTTCCTGGCTCGGAGCTGGAGCTTTGGGTGTGGAAACACAAAGAACCGATTTGGAACTAGGCTCTGGCTCCAATCTAGCTCTGGCTCTGCTTTGGTGGAAAAGGGGTAAGAATAACCACTGAATAACCATTGAAGAACCGCTGAATAAACGCTGAAGAACCGCTGAATAACCGCTGAAGAACCACTGAAGAACCGCTGAATAACCGATGAAGAACCGCTGAAGCACCGCTGAAGAACCACTGAAGCACCACTGAAGAGCCACTGAATAACCATTGAAGAACCGCTGAATAACCATTGAAGAACCGGCAGTGCTTCAGCGGTTGAACCACTGAAGCACCACTGAAGCACCACTGAAGCACCACTGATACCCCTTTTCCACCAGAATGAACCGGGTGCTAGTTCAGAGCCAGAGCTAGTCCCAGTTCATTGTTGGTTCAACTGAGGAGCCTTCTAAGAACCGTTTGCTTTTCCACAGGCTAGAGAGCCACAACAGAGTCAGGTCTTACGTCACTGTATACGTCTCATCTTTCTCAGCAACGCTAGCGAGGCAGCGGCAGTGCTGCCAAATTGGGCTACTTCATCACAGTTGCCGCGGGCTGCTTTTCATGTCCGCGGGTTGAAGCGACCCGAATTATGTGATATTTAGCCCCGGGAATGCAAATGTTAGTAGGCAACCATGCCAAAAAAACACATATTTTACCCCCATATGTGATTTTTACCGGGGAAGACCCCCTGAAACGCGATTGGGCTTGTTTTGAGTAGCAATTGGGCGAGTTTTGTTGTGAAAACCTGCCAACCCTGGGCAGCGGGAAACGGCTCGGGTTACGTCTGTAACCCTTGTTCCCTGAGAAGGGAACGAGCACTGCGTCGGAACGACACTTTGGGGATACTCCCTAAGCACTAGCGAATCTGAAGTCCGTATAGCCACTAAACCAATCTGATTGGCGTGCGTGATGACGTCATCGTGACGGCGTACCCGGAAGTATAAAGCGGGAGCCGGCGCACTGAAACGGCAGCTATTGCTCTGAAGCATGCGCTCCAGGCGTGCCGAGGTGTGGTGACGCAACGCAGTGCTCGTTCCCTTCTCAGGGAACAAGGGTTACAGACGTAACCCGAGCCGTTCCCTTTCGAGGGAACTCTCACTGCGTCGGAACGACACTTTGGGGAACGAGTACCCACTAGCCCACACCGAGGGTAGCGCCTACCCTAGTGTGAAACCGGAGACCGGGCACAACTAGGACTTGAGTACCCTAGAGCCAGCACCATAGGGAGAACTTCTCCACTCCTTTACCTTCCGTGCCCCAGCCGATGAAGGGAGGCGTCTGTTGAAACGGTTTCCCGACAACAGGACGCTCCCAACACTGGCCCTTGGGACCCTTACCGAGGGTAGTGCCTGCCCTAGTGTGAAGCCGGAGACCGGGCACAACTAGGACTAGGGAAACCCAAGCGCCTTCGGCGCCCCAGCCAATGAGGGAGACGTCTGTTGAAACTGTTTCCCGGCAACAGGACGCTCCAACACTGACCCTTGGGACCTACCGAGGGTCGTGCCTGCCCTAGTGTGAAGCCGGAGACCGGGCACAACTAGGACTAGGGAAACCCAAGCGCCTTCGGCGCCCCAGCCAATGAGGGAGACGTCTGTTGAAACGGTTTCCCGGCAACAGGACGCTCCCAACACTGACCCCTGGGACAGAAACCAAGGTTTCTTCCATATAACTAGGGAACGAAGGTATATGCGTGTTACCCTGATCATACGAAAGATATTCCCTCTGGGGGAAACCTCTTGGTTTCCAACCACCACTGTCAAGGTCTCACGTGCAGCAGGTCAAAAGGTCTCACCTTGGACGCTGCTGTACTGAGCCCCAGCACTCAAAAGTGCTCCACAGTGAAGGTATCTTACTCCGCTGTCACGTGAGGCGGGGGATGTAATGCCTGAAGAACCAGGGAACTGCCAATCCTAAGTTCCCTGGTTCATCTGACTCCAATGGTCCGAAGGGGGCCTCAGCCAGCCTTCGAGAACCACTGCCAGATCCCAGGTTGGGAGCTCTGGAACGAGCCACAGGCCGCATCCACCGAACCCCACAGGGGAACTATACAACCAGATGGTGTCTACCCAAGCCCATCACCCAAAGGAGTGTGGAAAGCCTTATGGCAGCCACGGACACCCTGAGTGTGGACGGGGTTGGACCCGCAGAGAAGCGATCTCGGAGGAACTCCAGCACTGAAGCCACCGGCCAGTTAACTGGGACCACCTCACGCTCCCTGCACCAAGTGGCTCACCACTTGGGGCTGTACAGTCTCCTGAAATATGGAGCCCTAGAACTGAGTAAGGTCTCTATCACCTCTGCCGACAGGCCAATATCTAGGTACCTGACCCCCTCAAGGGCCAGACCCAAAGGTTCCAAACCTCCGGCCGGGGGTGAAATATAGTGCCCCCTGCCTGAGATAGGAGATCCCTCCTCAGAGGAATCTGCCATGGAGGACCTGCCAGCAAAGCTATGATATCCGAGAACCAAACTCGCGTCGGCCAACGGGGTGCTACTAAAAGTAGGCTGACCCCCTGTTGGCGGACTCTGTCCAGGACTCCCGGGAGCAGAGCAATCGGGGGAAAAGCATACAGACGCAGCCTCGGCCACGTCTGAACCATGGCATCCAACCCCAGCGGGGCTGGATGCGTGATGGAACACCACAGTGGACAGTGGGACGTCCCTCGAGACGCCACCACCCCTGGGTGGAGTCGCTACTCCCCGGGCCTCAGCCCCTGCCTCGACAGGATGTCTGCTCTTCTACAGTACGCAGGACCCATGTAGAAATATTCGGAAGGCATTCCATGCGCCGAGATAATCTACTGAGGGAACCAGCCTCTCAAGGCTGGCCTCGTCCATGACCGCGCCCCAGCCAGTGAGGAAGGCGTCTGTTGAAGCGGATTCCCGGCAACAAGACGCTCCCAACACTGGCCCTTGGGACCTTACCGAGGGTAGTGCCTGCCCTAGTGTAAAGCCGGAGACCGGGCACAACTAGGCCTTGGGAAACCCAAGCGCCTTCGGCGCCCCAGCCAATGAGGGAGACGTCTGTTGAAACGGTTTCCCGGCAACAGGACGCTCCAACACTGACCCTTGGGACCTACCGAGGGTCGTGCCTGCCCTAGTGTGAAGCCGGAGACCGGGCACAACTAGGACTAGGGAAACCTAAGCGCCTTCGGCGCCCCAGCCAATGAAGGAGACGTCTGTTGAAACGGTTTCCCGGCAACAGGACGCTCCCAACACTGACCCCTGGGACAGAAACCAAGGTTTCTTCCATGTGACTAGGGAACGAAGGCATCTGCGCGTTACCCTGATCATACGGAAAAGATTCCCTCTGGGGGAAACCCCTTGGTTTCCAGCCACCACTGTAGAGGTCTCATGTACAGCAGGCCAAAGGGTATCCCGTTGGACGCTGCTGCCCTGAGCCCCAGCACTTCCTGAAAGTGCTCTACAGTGATGCTGTGGCCTAGCCTAATTTCTGAGACCATCGCCAGTATGGTCTCGACTCGCGCGGGAGACAATTGTGCCCGCATCGTCGTCGAGTCCCATACGATCCCTAGAACCGTAGTCCTCCGGGACGGCGTCAACACACCTGCTGTGTTGAGTCTCAGCCCCAAGCACTTTATATGGGCCAGAGCGACACCTCAATGCCGAACTGCCATCCCGTACGACTGGGCCAATATGAGCCAGTCGTCGAGAAAATTCAGCACACGGATGCCCTGGAGTCTTAATAGAGCCAGAGCTGCATCCATGCACCCTGTGAATGTGCGTGGGTGAAGAGCTAGACCAAAGGGAAGCATTCGATATTGGTACGCCTCGCCCCCGAAAGCAAACCTCAAGAACTTCCTGTGACATGGAAGGATGAAGATATGGAAGTATGCATCCCTCAGATCTATCGTGACGAACCAGTCCTCGAACTGGATCTAACTCACGATGATGGAGACCATGAGCATTTTGAAACCGAGCCTCCTCAGAGACCGATTCAAATACCTCAGGTCTACCGGACGCCACTCTCCTTCCCTTCCGAGAACTATAAAGTACCGGCTGTAGAACCCGGACTCCCTCTCTGGCGGAGGGACGCACCCTAAGGCTTCCTTCGCCAGTAAGGATTTTACCAGTTCCCTTACCCGACCCTGCTCTTTGTCTACAGTACGCAGGACCCATGTAGAAATATTCGGAAGGCATTTTCATGCGCCGAGATACTCTACTCTCGAGGCTGGCTTCAGGTGTTACACGAGCGTCGTCCCCAACCCCCTGAAGCGGATGACCGGCAGGAAGTGGTTGGGAACGATTCTCTATGCGCGGATGCGTTAGCTGCCCAGCCGCAAGTCCTTCCGGAGGCGGCTGGAGCAGCATGCGTTCGCGGGAAATCGATGGGGCCCGAAGCGTCATAGACGGCGGGATTACCTCGATTTCCCCGGAGCGCCGCAGAGGAAGCAACCTCGGTTGCTCCCCCGTGGGGGGGACCGCTCTTGGAAGTCCAGCCGAAGCTAGGACTTCTTCCCAGCAGCCTCCCTCTCTGGCCGGTCTCATCGAACACGGCCAGCCGAGAGTGAAGCAGTCTGAGTGTGAGCAGCTTTTCCACTGACAGGCAGTTCCCTCAAGAACTGCACGAGCATGCTCAACACCCAGACACTGCACACAAAGCAGGTGTGCATCTGAGCCCGAATAAAGCAGGGACACAGATGCACACACTGCTTAAACTCTCTCACATTCTTTTCCATTCTTTCTTTTCATTCACACACTTTTGCAACTGTGACAAACAACAGTAAATAGACAGACAATTTCAACAGAGAGCGCTATGCTGAAGAGCAATAACTGCCGTTTCAGTGCGCCGGCTCCCGCTTTATACTTCCGGGTACGCCGTCACGATGACGTCATCACGCACGCCAATCAGATTGGTTTAGTGGCTATACGGACTTCAGATTCGCTAGTGCTTAGGGAGTATCCCCAAAGTGTCGTTCCGACGCAGTGAGAGTTCCCTCGAAAGGGAACACAAACACACAGACCGATCCACGTATGATATAAAAAAACCGCATGAGTGAATCAAAAGCATAAGGAGTCGTGTGCTCTCGCTGGACTCGTTATCATACGGCAATCGGTCTCTGCACAGCACCGCTGCCAACAAGCCTTCCATCAACAATGCAAACGTTGCGTTACTATTGATTCACATGGCTTTACGATCCTGCATCAAAACACAACGAAAACACAACGAATCCAACGCATTCATGCAGTTCGCCGTAATTTGTATAGACGGAGATTACAAACGAGCAGCAGTTGTTAGCTCCATTAGCTGCTATTTCAACAATGGCGGATCTCAAAAGTTTGTGTTGGTCTTGTTGACCCCGCCCCCAGTGCCTGACATAATCGGTTCTTACTTCTAGCCCTGTTCTAGCCCAGCAATGTTTTGGTGTTACTTAAGAACCACTTTTCCTGGCTCGGAGCTGGGGCTTTGGGTGTGGAAACACAATGAAATGAAGCTTATGCGCAAGTTCTGGCAGGAAGATTCAATGTTACGTCACTTATCACATTCAGACCTATCCAATCAAGTCATAATTCTCAGAGTATAAAAGATTGGTAATTAACACATGTCTGAGTTCACAGATGCTGACGCTAGCATTGCAGTTGACGATCCGGACGTTCCGTTCGATCGCTGGTCCTAATGTGCAATACAGTGGCGTTCAAAGTCCATGTCAGCCTATCATTCCGTTCATTGGGCTGTCGCAGCAACAGCACAGCATATTAGCCTCTATCATTTTTCCCACGAATGCAAGGAATCCACTCACGGGTTTTAAAGCGACATGCACCCATTAATCGGGGCTTCATGATTAACAGAAGTTAAGCTGAAATCGCGAATGGGTTCAGTGTTATCAGATCGCTAAAGTTGAATTAACTATGCTAATTTGCTCAGCATATATTTTTAAGTACAGCACAGACATCAGTGCTTGATCCGTTCTCATTCAATGGTGCTATTCATCTTGCAAGCGCTGTGAGTTCATCACATACAAAATGCAATTGAAACTGACACCATAGTTTCAAGCTTAGAAGTGTTATGGGCCTGTCATCCAGCAGAGTACATATTTTGCTCAAACATACGGGGCACCCAGTGTTGAAATGGCTTCTTTGTGTGATTCGACATGGCTTCCTTTACCATGAGGAAGAACCGCAGCGTTCTGTGCTCTTATAAAGGTGCCGTTGCTTATTGCTTTATAAATATGCGCTTCATATTAATAAATTAGTTAATTAAAGCAAACCTGTATAGTAATTGTGCTTTTGTCTTTGCGTTACTCCAGTTAATATGACTCTATTCGTGTTTTATTCCGCTACTGATGCCTCTGTCTATTTTTAGGAACTTTAGAATTTAGTGCTATGTCTCATTCGGTCCTTCTGTACTACGACGCCATGGTTACAATTATGAATTAAACATAGTGTATCTCGCTAGTACTCAAAGCACCATATGTCAAGTAAGGTTTGCTTAATAAACAAGGTTTGACTGGATATTCAATAGCCGCAATTTAGTTCCGTACTCAATCCGACCCATTTGTCATAAAGATTGCATCCTGTACAGCAACTAAATTGCAGCACGGGAATACAATTATTCAAATCTTTTATGAATATAGTAAGTGAGCAGAGTGCGTTCCCTTTATAAATGCATGAAACCGTCAAATGCTTCAGTTCAACTAAACTCTGACACTAGTGGAAACCGTTTCGGTCAATCTGACTACACCAAATCATGAATCTATAGCATGTTCTACTCTTAGTTGGTCAAACGTATGCACTAGAAGGCAGAATTGGTCAGTGAACAAGCGCTGAGCCATTCAATCCTGATTGTGTATGTTCCGTGTTGTGTTGGCTCCTCCAATTGGCCATTGCATTCAAGCGCTCCACAGACATTTACATTTACGCATTTGGCAGACGCTTTTGTTCAGGGTGACTTGCATCGTATTTAGGGTGCACATTTGGTATTTTGTCGGATCTTGCTTTCCCTGGGAGTCGAACCCATGGCTTGGCGTTGCTGGCGCTATGCTCTACTGTTTGAGCTACAGGAAAGACGTGTCTGTGATTGGCTACGCTCGCATTGTAAACACCAACATTCGTCAGTCTATCGAGACTAACACAATATACGGGGAGTAAATATAGTGTGACTGTTTGACAAAGTCTGCACATGCGTACTGCACATGCGTACTGATGCGTACTGATTTCTGCAAATGACGAGCTCTCTCGCAGTGAGCTTTTCGTTTTTCTCGTCACCAAAGCTGGCACACACGGTGCGGCTTATAATCATTGTGAATCGTTGCTTTTCAGACTGTGATCCTGATGTCACACTGTGGGAACTCCGCTGCTTTAATGTCAGACTGCATGATAATCAAACGCACAAGAATTTGTCTGGAGGTTACATCAACCCACTCACATTTGTTTAATTTACTTCAGGTTACAATTTTATCATGGCTGTTGGTGAGTATGTCAAACATGTTGTCAAAGACACAAGATTTTAACCTATGGTCAAAAGAATTTAGGATTGAGATATTTGTCTCAGACTGCCAAACAAAAATCATACAGTATGAACTTGGCTCAGGTTATCAAACGATGACTCTCACATTGATTAATGTTTTTCATTGGTTCGGTTGCTTTGCAGGGTTCTATAGCCAGCTATGGTCTATTAGCTAGTAACGCGTCTTCTAAAACATTCTTATCCTTCCGCAAGGGCATTTGTTTGGTTTTCAATTGTCAGTTATGTATTTGTCATGCTGTTCACGAGTTCACACTTACATATAATTTGTAGAGAGTTAATTGAATTGCGTATTTGGCGTGCTGTCCGGGGGGGAGGGCTTCGAGCTCGGACTTCGGCCCGAACCCAGAGTACCCTCCGTATGTAAGTGGTTTAGAACTAAAAGATAGGGCAAGATGTGGAGAAGGGGTGGTGGAGGGATGCTGAAAAAACTGTCAACAAAATGGAGGTAGGACGGCTGCGTATATATACCTCTTTGTTGATTAGCTGAGTACTCTCCACCTGTGTCAATTATCTGACATGTTCCTCCCGAACCTCGTTTAGTGAAACAGCATTTCTGGTTTATTTTCTTCTGCGGGTTCTCTCAACAGGTTCTGATGGTTAGATGGTGTTCTATCTAGCTGTGAGCTGGAGTCACGCCCAATGGTTTCGAATCCTCCAACTGCAGATGCTAAGAACTGCAGTTCCCCAACTCCTCTATGCCTAGGTCATTCTTTTAATTTGGGGCGCTACGAACGCAGCTCAATGCGTGGAGTCCGCATACTCTATCAAGGTGCCGTGTACATGGTCATCCTCTGCATTATAGTACAAGCAAGATCTGACTCAAACACTCAGCAACTTCAAGTAATAATTTTCATGCAAATACTGGTGGTGGCATGTTTTCTCCTTTATTACTACTCATCAATCCTGTTTTCGTCAGTCTCTATAAGCCTTTAATGAATTTCTCTGTGACCTAACGTGGTCTCTGTCCAGGTGGCCTATTGTAGCCTTCATCTCTGTGGCCTACTGCGGCTTCATCAGCGTGGCCTTCGTCTCGGTAAAAGAGGATATTTCTAAGCACATCCCTGCACCCCTAATCATTCTGCAATTTTTATATTCCCCAACGCTCTCCCATATCAAGGTGGTTAACTCACCTAGAGACAGACCTACAGACCATCTCCTCAGTATACCGGACATTCATTCAGGGTTATGTGCTGCTGCTACAACAGCAACTGAACGCAGGATTGTTTGGTGGTCAAGATGGTCATCAGCATTCTAATATTATAGAATGCGCAAACCTTCAGGTAATCTAAGATTGCCTACGTGTCTTGACAAGCATCAGGTAAGTTACAGTTTATCATTTAACTCCTAATACTTTTTCATGGGGTCTATCGAGACCAACCCATGCACCCACGCTGTCTTCTCCTCACTATGGGCTATCGCAGCCTTCTCTGCGCACCGGCTTATCATTCTCAGTCGCCGCATCTTTCTTGTACCCTCTCCTATCAAAGCTGTATACACGGCCTAACTTGGCAGTCATACAGCCTATGTGGGGGTTTTTTCGCACCCCGGCCTATCGAGGCAGTATACACGGCCTAACGTGGCAGTCCATACAGCCTACGCAACTTTTCGTACCCCGGCCTCTCGTGGCAGTATATACGACCTAACATGGCAGTCATACAGCCTACGCGGCTTTTCGTACCCCGGCCTATTGAGGCAGTATACACGGCTAACATGGCAGTCATACAGCCTACGCAGCTCTCTGTACCATGGCCTATTGAGGCAGTGAATATATGGCCAACGCGGCAGAACATGCAGCCTACGCGGCTTTTCGTACCCCGGCCTATTGAGGCAGTGAATATATGGCCAACGCGGCAGTTCATACAGCCTACGCAGCTCTCCGTACCATGGCCTAGTGAGGCATTGAATATTTGGCCAACGTGGCAGTCCACACAGCCTACGCGGCTTTTGCTTTTTCTCTGTTTATTGGTTAACACCTATGTCAATATCCATATCTATTGCATGTTCAATGTCCATATTCTAAGTAATTCTTATGCAAATACTGGTGGTGGTGTCACAGCGTCACATTCTCAGATTATTACTCATGCCGTTTGTCAGTCCATATAGCTTTTATTCTTCGTCAATTGCCTAACGTGGCCTTTGTCTCCAGGTGGCCTTCGTCTCCAGGTGGCCTAACGTGGCCTTCGTCTCCAGGTGGCCTTCGTCTCCAGGTGGCCTTCGTCTCCAGGTGGCCTAACGTGGCCTTCGTCTCCAGGTGGCCTTCGTCTACATGCGGCCTAACGTGGCCTTCGTCTCCAGGTGGCCTAATGTGGCCTTCGTCTCCAGGTGGCCTAACGTGGCCTTCGTCTCCAGGTGGCCTAATGTGGCCTTCGTCTCCAGGTGGCCTTCGTCTACATGCGGCCTAACGTGGCCTTTGTCTCCAGGTGGCCTTCGTCTCCAGGTGGCCTAACGTGGCCTTCGTCTCCAGGTGGCCTAACGTGGCCTTCATCTCCAGGTGGCCTTCGTCTACATGCGGCCTAACGTGGCCTTCGTCTCCAGGTGGCCTTCGTCTACATGCAGCCTAACGTGGCCTTCGTCTCCAGGTGGCCTAACGTTGCCTTCATTTCCATGCGGCCGATCAAGGCTCTGTCTTGTGGCCGTTCAAGGCTTTCGTCTCTACCTGGCTGATCAAGGCCCGCCTGCGGCCGTTCAAGGCTTTTGTCTCTACCTGGCTGATCAAGACCCGTCTGCGGCCGTTCAAGGCTTTCGTCTCTACCTGGCTGATCAAGGCCCGCCTGCGGCCGTTCAAGGCTTTTGCCTCTACCTGGCTGATCAAGACCCGTCTGCGGCCGTTCAAGGCTTTCGTCTCTACCTGGCTGATCAAGGCCTGTCTGCGGCCGTTCAAGGCTTTTGTCTCTACTTGGCTGATCAAGGCCTGTCTGCGGCCGTTCAAGGCTTTTGTCTCTACCTGGCTGATCAAGGCCTGTCTGCGGCCGTTCAAGGCTTTTGTCTCTACCTGGCTGATCAAGGCCTGTCTGCGGCCGTTCAAGGCTTTTGTCTCTACCTGGCTGATCAAGGCCCATCTGTGGCCGTTCAAGGAATCGCAGCATTTACGACGGGCGAGTATACAATTCTTTTACAATTTTTGGGGGTGAGTAGGGCCCGTCCTGGAGGAACTAATTTCCTCCACCAATTTTTGGGGGTCGGCTGCTCCCCTGCCTTCATCTTCAGGCAGGAAATGCAGAGTCCGTTACCCTCGTGACGAGCGCTACGGACGGGGCCTACGCCAAAGAACCTCTAATTTAATACTTGCTGGTCTGCTAATAAACTTGTGGTGTTATCATATTTTATCTGGTCTCCCGAGTCTTCCTGGTAGAACTGATTTGGAACTAGGCTCTGGCTCCGATCTAGCTCTAGCTCTGCTTTGGTGTTAAGTCACTTAACAATTTAAACTCCTCTTCTGTAATGGTCTCTTTCCACTTACACAACAGCTGACTTGTTGTTCGTACTGATTTCACCATCAATTTGCCAGCCATTGCTTCTGTGTTTGAAAGGTCCAACCCAGCTACTTGAATTAAAGTTCCAATTGTAGTGACATGAGATTTAATAAGCAGTTCCGTCAAGGCAGGAAAAACGCCTTCATTCGACACATCTATACGCGAGCCATAAATCAAGGGTTCCTGTAAAATCCAATAAAAAGAGGTTGTATTCTCAGTCCTCATCACATTAAAGAGTGACCACACTTTAAATAAATTACAATAGAAAATGGGTAACTTTGAAAAAATCATCCTTTTAGGGTTCATTAAAAATAAAGCTTTATCAAAACCTAAATTTTCAAAATTCCACAAAATGATAGAAGCTGCTAAATTCCAATTTTCATTCGAACAACTATTGAGAAATCTTTGTACAAATTTTATTTGAAAAGCTGCAGCTCTACTCTAAGTTGATCAGACCTTGCCCCCCTTCATCTTTGGACAAAAAAGAACACTTTGTGGAATCCAATGCAAATTATCACCAAAAAAATTTACCAATACAGATTGAATTTTTCTCATTAATATCTGAGGAGGGTCAATACAAGCTAACCAATGCCAGACAGTAGAAGCTGCTAGATTGTTCATTATTAACACGCGTCCTCTATAAGACATCTTAGATATTAAAAATTTCCATTTATTTAAACGCCCCGTTATCTTTTCCTCCATTCTTTCAAAATTTTTTCCTCACTATTACATCATTCCCCAGGTATACACCTAAATATTTAAAACCATCTGTATTCCAATTTAAACCAGCCTGAAGAACAGGTTGTCCTGGAAACCATTTTCCAATTAAAATGGCCTCACTTTTTTTCCAATTTACTTTTGCAGACGAGACAACCATAAAATCACTTCGAATCTTAGATATCTTATTCACATCTCTTTGTTCTTTAATAAAAATAACAATATCATCAGCATAAGCTGATAATTTAAAAACAACTTCAGAATTTGATATAGCAACACCATTTAAATCAGCTCTACATTTTCTTAACAATGGTTCAATTGCTAAGCTATATAGCATACCAGAAAGAGCACACCCTTGTCTGATGCCTCTAAGAGCCTTAAAGGGGGCACATTAGTCACCATTTACCTTCAGTATGCTTTCAACATCACAGTACAAAACTCTTATTTTATCAATAAAAACCTTTTCAAAGCCAAAAGCCTCTAAAATATCCCATAAATAACTATTTTCAACTCGATCGAATGCTTTTTCTTGATCTATTGATATTAATCCAAAATCTACATTTAAGAACCTACCAACATCTAGAACGTCTCTAATAAAAGAAATATTATCAACAATTTGTCTGCCTGGTACACAGTAAGTCTGATCAGGGTGGATGACCTCCTCCAAAACTTTACTCAATCTTATAGCTAGCGCTTTAGATAAAATGTTATAATAGCTGCACAGCAATGACACAGGCCTCCAGTTTTTAATGTCACTGAGGTCTCCTTTCTTTGGCAGCAGCGTGAGGACTGCTCTACTGCAGCTCAGTGGCAACTTGCCACTGTCCAGACTTTCATTGATCACAGCAAGCAGATCTGCACCCATTTCTGGCCAAAAAGACTTATAAAAGTCTATCGATAGGCCATCTATACCCGGTGCTCTGCCGCTTTCCATACTTCAAAGAGCTTTATGTAGCTCTTCTAAGGTCACCGCTCTGCAGAGTTCAGTATTTCCTTCTTCAGACACCTGAGGAAAACCTTCAATGAACACATTATAACTTGACCCGTTTATTTCACTACTGTATACAGCTCTTTATAAAATTGCGAATCTCTACATTATCCATCTTTTGAACGGAGGGCATATATGCATCTCTTTTGACCATTTTTCTTTTCCAAATTAAAAAAAAACTTTGACGATATATCCATCCACTCTATATTCTGAAACCGTGATCTGATCAGAGCCCCCTGTGATTTCAGATCTATCAAACCAGCCAATTCTTTATTTTTTTATCTAAAATATCAATAAGCTCCTGATTCTGCACAATATCAACAGATTCTTGAAGTTTATTTATGTCTTCTTCTAAATCAATCATCAAGTCTTTAGTGATATTGAAAGTATACTGCTGACACAACTGTTTGATTTGAGTTTTACCAAAGTCCCACCATTGCTGCAGAGACTGGAAACCAGACTTCATGGTTCTAAAATCACTCCAAAAAAACTTTAAAATGTCTCTAAATTTTTCATCACCTAATAAACTATTATTAAAATGCCACAAAGCACTCTTGGGTTTTATAGATCGTAAAGTTACAAAACATTGCACTAAAATATGATCTGAAAAACTTACTGGTATAATAGAACTTTCTCTAAAAAAATTAAGTTGATGATTAAAACCATAAAATCTGTCCAACCTTGCTAACGACAACAAATGATTATATGAATGGACCCAAGTATATTGCCTCTGTGTCTTATGAAAGTTCTTCCAAACATCTACAAGATCATGGGTTTCTATTAACTGAGTTAATCTTCTTCTAGAAGCCATATGAGGCTCAACATGATTCCTATCTGAGGCATATTCAGTACAGTTAAAATCACCACCTAACAACAAAACATCTTCAGTACCACAATCACTTAATACCTCACATATTGTATTTAAAAAAACATTCTTTCCACTGCAATAGTGGGAGCATATACACAAACAAAAATAAAAAACACATTTTTAAATTGAGCTCTTATCTTTAAAATTCTTCCATTCAAAATGTCTTCTATTTGATATGAAATTGGAATACAATTCTTAGAAAATAAAATAGCAACTCCTCCACTAAGAGATGATTTATGACTTAATATAGATAAGCCATCATATTCTCTTGCCCAGTCTGCTTCATTATTAACGTCACTATGTGTTTCTTAAACAAAATATCAATTTTTTTATATTCATTAACTCATATAGATCAAACCTTTTCTTCTCTTCTCTTGCCCCATTTAAATTAAGAGAAGCAATATGAAGATCTCTCATAAATGAAAAGAAAAGGATACTCAAGAAACACAAATGTAAACTCATCTCATAAAAAGTGTAATTTTAAACTATGTCATTACCAACATTAACACCCATCTGGAAACTCACTTTAGTGAGGATCTTTTTCAGTCTAAAAACCTCTTGATCTGAAAACAGACCCTCACTCTTGAAAGCTTTTGCTCTCTCAACAAATTGCTCCAAATCAGGAAAATAATCTCCAATGCGCACATTTCTTGCATTTTTAGTTACTCTTAGGAAGAACTTTATATCATCAATATTATAGGGACGACTCAGGGATTCATTTTGAGATTTAGCATAAGAGACACAGTTTCGCTCTCTGTATCAGTTTGACTCATTTCAATGTTATCCATTTTTGCTTGTTTGCTACATTGACGCTGCTTTAATTTCCTCTTTTGTGGTGTTTTAAAAACACACTCATCATGTTCTCCTACCCCTTCCATATCTTGGCTTTTTTCAGAGCTTTGCTTATTCAGCCCACTGTCTGACTGAGGCCTGTCTGATACCTCATCTTCCGCTTCTGCTATAGCTACTTGTTCCTCACTCATCTGTTTTATTACTTCCAATTCTCCTTTTTCTTCCACAAAATCTACATCCACAAGTTTTTGCTCAACACTCTTTTCAACTACCCTTGATGTAGTAGGCGACTCATTACTAACAGTTTGCACCAAATCAACACTTTCAACCATCACAGGAGTTTTATTTATCCCTCCTTTTTTTGGACAAACCCTCACAAAATGTCCAGTTTCCCCACAACTAAGACATTTCATGTTATTAATTGTGGCATAAACTGCATAGTTAAAATCCTCATGGTGAAAATTAAATGTTAGATCCAAATCTTCCTTGTTATCTTTTAACACCATGTAAACAAACCGTCTGAAAGACACCACATGCTTCAATAACGGCGATTTACTTCCAATTTGGATCATCTTAATTGGGGACACTAGCTTACCATATCGTTCTAACATCTGCGCAAGTACCTCATTTTTAATGAAAGGTGGTACGTTCGACAAAGTATCCTTTTTTGAAGGAGTAGATAACTGTAGCACCGGGACAAACGCATGATCACTACCCCACTTTCAACCAGGTTATTTGCCAACTCGACAGTTTTCAGAAAAACAACAACTGCGTTATTCATCCTCGATGCCGACACAACGCTCTCATAAACAACCACTTTCCCTACAGCTAAACTGCTCTCTTCAATACTCGCGTTTGAGGCAATCTTAACAGCATGACGCCGTGTGAGAAAATCCAAATTCCCAATGTTTTTAGCCGCCATGCTGCCAGTATAGTAACTGGCAGACAGGGAGCTCAAAATACACCATCTCGGAAACTACTGATAATATAACGCAAAAGAGAGAAAAAAGAGAGAAAATAAGAACTTTCTTTTTGACACAAAGCCACAAAAAAAGTCCACACTCACCGCACTCCGTTCACTCACTCACTCAACAGACGCTCACGTATGCGCACATGAAAGGGAGAGAGAGAGAGAGCGAGAGAGAGAGAGAGTGTATGTGAATGACCTCAGTCTGTGCGTCTCTTCAAGTGTTCGACAGCAGCGTCTACTAATACGAAACTGTAAGAACAGCACCTTTATGACCTCGCTAGTGAGAAATGTCATGTAGCTTTTTAGCTGCTAAACTATTTTACTGAATAAATCGTCAGAGCCGCACTGACAACACGTTTCTGCACAAGTGTGTGTCCGCACTGTATGTGAGTACATTTGAGTGGGAGAGAGAGAGAGATCAGGAGAAAGAGAGTATGTGCTTTTCATACATAATAAAACATAATTGGCAAAAAACATGGAAATAATTTGTCGTTTTTATCCTATTGTTTACTATATTTATTTGCTTGGTCTGTGTCATTGTGGGTTTTGGTTCTTTTGCTGTTGTCGGCTGTAAGGACGTTTGAAATGGTGGAGTGATATGGAACTGTAATGCGGTCAAGACCTGCTGGAACTACTTTAGCCGTGCGTTTCCCTGACAATAATTGCACAACTTAGAACGTTCGCCATCCAATCAGATTCAAGCATTCAACAGCCCCGTAGTGTAATATTCCTTAAAATACTGAGAGGATTTGTGGCATATATGTTATATATGCTGCATCGATTTGTAAAGACTATTGGTTCAAAGGCCAGAAGTAGAAACATTACAGGTGTGGTGAAGATGATCTGAGGCAGTTTTGCTGGAGATTGAACATACTTTGTCAGGTCATGAAAAACAATAGGCAAATTGGTTCAAAATGGCAGAAAGACTTTGAAACTATTTTGTTCCACAAGCCTCATGAATATAACTTTAAAATAGATTATTTGACTCCATAATGATTTTTGACTATTCATTTTACTCATGTATGATCGTGATATTCACAGCAAAGTTAAAGTCATTGGGTCTCATTCATGAAGTACACGCAGAATTATTTTTGCAAATCATTCATTAAGCTTTTCTGACATAAATGTGTTTGTATTTTTACAATGTTAGTTTGTATAAAAACTATTTGCACCAACTTCCAACGTATAAAAGGTGTGTAAAACATCCAAACATTTGGTGTTCTTTTGAGCAAATCAATGATGATGCAATTTGACAACACAATTTTACATTATACAACATATAATAACAAATTAGTTAAACAATTAGTTAAATGTGAACATAAATTGCTAATTGTTAATGCACACCCTGTCTATGAATAATTGAAGGGTTATGAAGCATTTGTGGATCCAGAGGAGAGTTTATATGAAGGCACTTTTTACATGTAAATTACTCAGAATTTACTCATATATTTATGATGGTTTTATAAATTTTATTTTATTAGTTTTATTTTTATAAATCGGGTCGTTTGACACTGACGTAAAACCCCACTTTATTCACCCCAATGGAAAGCATATTTACACTATCTGAATTGTTCCCTATTTAGTGCACTATGTGCAATTCTCCATGTTGAAAATAGTAAATGTGGGAACAAATGACCGATTTCAGCCACAGCTTCAGCTTCTATTTATAATGTAGGGGGGCGGGACGCTTTAGATTCTAGAGAGCATTTGATTGGACAAAAAATCTGATGAGAAGCTGAAGGGACTTTAAAGGGTTAGTTCACCCAAAAATGAAAATGATCCCAAATTGACTCACCCTCAAGACATCCTAGGTGTATATGGCTTTCTTCGTTCAGCCAAACACAATCTGAGTTATATTGAACAAATATCCTGGCCCTTACAAGCTTTATAATGCCAGTGAATGGTAAAAAAAAAAGTTGAAGCCCAAAAAGAGTGCATCCATCCATCATAACAGTAATCCATACGACTCCAGGGGGTTAATAAAGCCCTTCTGAAGCAAAGCGATGCGTTTATGTGAGAAAAATATCCATATTTATAACTTTATAAACTATAATCACTTGCTTCCAGTAACGGCCCTACGTGAGTCGAGTTCTGGCGGAAGAGTGACCTCTGACCCGACACATGATGTATTGATGAACGTAGAAACGCAGAAGATTGAGAAACAAAACACCAGTCACAAATTATAAGTCTAAATATAAATAGAAATGTCGGAGAAGCTTGAGTTTGTTGCCCAGCGCTATTTGTTTGAGCCGCGAGAGGCATCTACTCTTACCTAAGCTTACTCTACGCCTAAAGACCAAAGTACACTTTACACGCATACACGCATACACACACAGTCGAACGCACAGCCTTCCAAAGTATACTTTGTAACGTCTTAGGGTCACATATATTATTAAATTAAATTTAGCTCATAGGGAATAATGGGTATTAATATTTAGGGATTTATGATTAATCACAACGGGTTATAATTGAATCACAAATCTCCAAAATCACCCAAAAAGGGAATACCTAACAGGTATTTATGCAATACATATATATCTAAATGGTTAACAACAATTTATTGCAATCAACTCTGGATATATATCTATATTAAATAATCACAGAATAGCCTCTAAGGAATTGATTCAGAATTCCTCTACTCCGTTCGGTTTAACGAACGAGCAGTACAATACTTATCAACTTGGACTTCAACCCATTTTCGAGAAGTTTCTCCCTCTGGCCACAAAGGACAAACTTTCCGAGTTATGGTATTAATTAAAGCATTCCATGATACTTATAAGAGCTCGTAGCTTAGATCTGACATTAAAGGGACTCATGTTTTGTGAGCAGCAACAATGACAATTAAAACGTGGATACAATGGTTTTAATAGTGATGGCTACTACAATTACATATGACTACATAAAGGATACATGTATATACAGAATAAAAGAGGGTAAAGAGGGAGGATGAGGAGAGAGAGGAGGAAGAGTGAGGAAGAGGAGAGTGAAGAAGGGCATGGTTCGGTCACACATTTCCCAATCAAAACCGCGAGAGCCAGCAACGAACAATTATCACCATAATAGGGGTACAATCTCAAACGCATCTAAATTTCGATAGAATTGATACTTGCATGGTTTCTTTGTGTTGTTTAAACAAGATGCACGCGTTGCGTTTCTCAGAGTGTTCATGCGCTGAAGCTCTCCCTCCGTTCGGTCCTTCCGGGGTCGGTCCGCGGGAGATTTAACGGCGTGTAGGAGCGGTTGTCTTGGAAGGAAAAGGCATCTCGTTCGCGCTTAGAAGATTCGCGCAGTGATGTGCGCGCTCGGATGGAGCGCGCCGGTGTTGCGTCATCTTCAAAGGGGCGATCAGCTTGGCCAGGCGGGCTCGGGCCGAAGCCCCGCGAGCCCCGCTGGCGTGATGGAAGGGAAGTTTTGTCTCGTCTGAGTCCTAGCAAATTTTTACTGAGAGCGTGGTTGCTTCAAATCCATAGAGGAAGTTGCACCTGGCATGCAGAGTTTGGGCCTTCTGCTCCAGGGCCTTGTGAGGCCTTTGGCTCTGTGTTTGTGGAGGTCTGCCATGTGGGCACCCTGCTGGGTGAGAGCCACCCCAAACACAGCTTGTGCTGTCCGTGATAGCAGGAGAAGAAGAGAGGGAGGATCTCTGCGAGCTCTCTTTTTAAAGTCGAAAATAGTCCCACCCTCTGGAGGCAGGCTTGACCAATGAGATTGTTGGGATTTCCAGGCGGGAAATTCCTTGGGAGAATTTTATTGCTCTTTGTTCCAAAGCCTGAAATCGATGAGTCTGTGCTCAGGTATACTCTAATTAATGCAACAAACACATATTGCTTCGTACAAGGACATGACATACGTGGAAGTGTAAGTTATGAAGCGTGCATTAATTTGATAGGAGACATGACATATATGAGGTTACATGGAATAGGAAGTAGTTCACGGGACATGTATACATAGGGAATGCAATGATAGGGAACACATTACAAGAGAGTTATATGTGTACATACAATGTCCTGGGGTGCATGTTCATTTATAGACGATGTGTCTATAACTTGAGGCCACAATGTGTGTTTTACAGGCTTTGTGTCTTTAGTTGGGAACTTTCCATGTGGCCGCATTCCTTTTAGGGGCCATAAAAACCTTATCAGCAGGTTTCCCTGGTAACGGAGGATCCTTCTTTGTTGTGTTGGGGGGAAGGTCTGTTATTCAACCCAAAGTATTTAAAACATATTTGTTAAATGTAACAGGCAATTACGTGTCTGAATCGCCTCAATCACTACAACTTCTTTTGACTTGTACACGTACACAAGCGTTCGACACATGCTCAGTTTTGAGCAATCTCTCGCCATGAGCACTGTCCTTCGGATGAGATGTTAAACCGAGGTCCTGACTCTCTTTGGTCATTAAAAATCCCAGGATGTCCTTTGGAAAAAGAGAAGTGGTGTAACCCTGGCATCCTGGCCTAATTTGGCCTCCTAATTATCCCCATACTGATTGGCTTCCTCGCTCTGTCTTCTCTCCACCAATCAGCTGGTGGGCGTTCTGGCTGTGTGCTTCGCGTCATTGTCATGTTGGAAGACCCAGCCTCGACCCATCTTCAATGCTCTAACTGAGGGAAGGAGGTTGTTCCCTAAAATCTCGCAATACATGGCCCCGGTCATCCGCTCCTTAATACAGTGCAGTCGCCCTGTCCCATGTGCAGAAAAACACCCCCAAAGCATGATGCTACCCCCCCCATGCTTCACAGTAGGGATGGTGTTCTTGGGATGGTACTCATCATTCTTCTTCCTCCAAACACGTTTAGTGGAATTATGACCAAAAAGTTCTATTTTGGTCTCATCTGACCACATGACCTTCTCCCATGACTCCTCTGGATCATCCAAATGGTCATTGGCAAACTTAAGACGGGCCTTGACATGTGCTGGTTTAAGCAGGGGAACCTTCCGTGCCATGCATGATTTCAAACCATGATGTCTTAGTGTATTACCAGCTCTTTTCAGGTCATTGACCAGCTCCTCCCGTGTAGTTCTGGGCTGATTTCTCACCTTTCTTAGGATCATTGACACCCCACGAGGTGAGATCTTGCATGGAGCCCCAGTCCGAGGGAGATTGACAGTCATGTTTAGCTTTTTCCATTTTCTATTGATTGCTTCAACAGTGGACCTTTTTTCACCAAGCTGCTTGGCAATTTCCCTGTACAATTTTGTCTCTAGTGTCTTTGGACAGCTCTTTGGTCTTGGCCATGTTAGTAGTTGGATTCTTACTGATTGTATGGGGTGGACAGGTGTCTTTATGCAGCTAACGACCTCAAACAGGTGCATCTAATTAGGATAATAAATGGAGTGGAGGTGGCCATTTTAAAGGCAGACTAACAGGTCTTTGAGGGTCAGAATTCTAGCTGATAGACAGGTGTTCAAATACTTATTTGCAGCTGTATCATACAAATAAATAGTTAAAAAGTCATATATTGTGATTTCTGGATTTTCTTTTTTAGATTATGTCTCTCATGTACCTACGATGACAATTTCAGACCCCTCCATGATTTCCAAGTGGGAGAACTTGAAAAATAGCAGGGTGTTCAAATACTTATTTTCCTCATTGTATATGGTGTCCAATAAGTGAACAAATCTTTTCAGCTATATTTGAGTCGATTATTTAACTCTAAATCAGTCAAACAGTTCAACTATGTTGTTTTCCCATCTCATGTTCAATGCAAAGCTCTTATTGCATATTTTTAAAAAATACACAATTGACTCAACCAGTCAGAAATTTTGTAATTTATAAACCGCAATGGAAAGTTTTGGTCGTGGGTCGTAAAATACTTCACTTCTGTGGAAACACCAGCATTAGAAACATAGGTTTAGATCTTCCTTATAGAGGAAGAATCTCATACAAACTAGTCTTGGTCTTCATTACTTGATGTTTTTTTCAACATTTGTTTTTTGCTACTTTCTCAGTAAAATAGTTTCACTACTGAAAAGGATTTGTCAGTTTGCTGTAGACTAATGGTGCATTCACACCGGACGCAAAATAAATCGAGCTATTCACGCAAAGTTGGACGCTTGAACATTTTGAGTTTACTCGCTTCATTCACGCATGACATTCACTTCTCAACAGACATGAATTCGCGTCATGGGAGGGGCTTCTGCCAGCGGCTCGTTTCGTTGAGAAATGGCTGACATGAGCTGTGTTCACACTTGACGTCTTTTTTGTAAAAATATTACTGTTCATGTGTGACAACTTAGTTTTAAGACTTTTTCAGGCAATAATGTAGTTGTGTATGCTCAATAATGCTCAAATCTGTGGTTTATATATAAAGAGAGAGCCTATTTGAACATTTTATCTGGCGTTTTCGGAGTTGTGAGATCCAGACGATCAGCGGTGCTCAGCGCTTGTTAACCCCGGCGAGAGCAGCCTTTCCTCGGCCAGTCCTTCAGCCGTCTGCCGCTGGCTCTGATGTCTCTGTGGCGTCTCGAGCTATAATTTGTCTTGTGTAGATGTAACGGCGATCTTTGGGCTCATGGATCTATAATTTGTTCCCTGGCAAATCGTTTAGGCTGAGGGCAAAATGAAGTTTCATGACTTTTTTATTTTTAGGCTATAACTTTACGTTACCGTTGTAGCCGACTATAGCGCTGACTTTGAATGTTTGACTGAATTGTTTGCTTTATTTCATGTATAGCTTCTTATACCTTTTACTTCTACTTTTATATTATTGATCATGCATAAACTTGCATTTAACAAAAAGAGACTGGGTTGTGTTTCATGTAATTTAATGTTATCACAATGATAATCATATGCACACTTGTCTGAACCAGATATTAATATATGATTAATATAAACCAGATATTCTCCTCATTGTTATTACTACTAGAGCAAGCTCCTGATTGGTTAACGCGGCGCGAATATCCGCCAAAGTTCAGATTTTTCAACTCGGCCGAATCACACATCAAACGCTCAATTCGCGACGTGTCTTTCGCACAAATCACACATCAAACACTCAATTTGTGTGTCATTTGCGCCGCAGAATGTCTATTTGCGTCTTTGCATTGACTTAACATGTAAATCACTCGTGCAAATCACGTCATTCACGTCCGGTGTGAACGCACCATAACAGACTCGTACTGACACCATTTCTCGTTTCTGTCTGCAGAATCAGTTCCAGCTGCTGATGTGGAATACGCCGCGGTCAGGCCGCAGACAAAGAGGAAGGAGAGAAAAGAGGAAGAGGTTCAATACGGAGAGGTGACCTTCACTCCGAACAACTCAAACGCTCACCAGGAGCCTAAGGAGTGTTTGTACTCTCAGGTACAGAGACGCTAGTTTCACAACAAAAGTTGTGTAAATTAAGGCCTTGTGTTCGTTTATGTTCACTTTGGGAGTTTTACAGTTTATATAAAATATATTCATGGAGTATCAGAGAAAAAATGTTGTAACTTCTTTTGTTTGATCATGCATATTAATGAAGATATTGTATGTTGATAGTGTGTGTCGTGTTATGGACTATCCCAGCTAACAAAAACATGTTCTAAGATAAGTTCTTATAAAGTTATGAAAACTTTATTTTGAATGTTCGAAAACGTCTAGTTTCCATTTCATCATTTTGCAAATATTATGGGAATGTTACTGTTGAATGATCTCTAAACCAATGTTCCGTCTAAGCTGCGCGCGTGCAGAAAGAATAAAATGCCACGCAGAGGACAGACACAGACGTGAAATGTGGGGAGAAATACATTTGATTGTAGTTTAAATGAGAAATAATTGCAGTGCTGTGTTCAACCGCTATAGAGTTAGCATCGCTATCGTGTTAGAACCGGTGGATGCGGTTTACAGGTTTCATAGAAAGACATTGATGTTGCGTGTGAGCAGCAGTGAGTTGTGTTTGCGGTCCAAATAGCTCAAAATGAGAGGCAACGAGAAACGCAAAGACGTGGAATAAAACCTCATCATGTTTTACGGAAGAGTGGCTTGATTAAGTGAGTCAACAGGCTTCCTGCTTCGCTACTGTTCGGACGCTCTTGCTTACTGCTCTGCGCTTTGCTCTATTGCTTCTATATTTTATCTCATAATTTCAACTTCAGCAAATCAGCACAGTGCTCAAACGACAAAGCTTAACTCCAATGATAAAATTAGAAACTCTGGTGACTGGATTACTAAACAAAAAGCGGAATATTTCAACCGACCAGCCTCCCACTGCCTTCAGCTTACATTCTGGAGAAGGGAAAACACAGCTGCCTACATTCAAAAGGATAAGAAAATGCCTCTTCTAGAATCTACTTGCTGCACAAACTGCCACAGACTTTTACAAAGGATTGCAGTTCTTGAAACAAAGTTATTTGCGGAACCATCCAACCAGACGAATCACACAGCAGAGCTTCATCATGAACGCCGTCTGTCCCATAAATGTAGTGCTACTCAACAGGTAGAGAAACAAGTAACTGATCAACACACTAATCGATGGCACAAACAGGGAGCGAGACCCAAAGGCACTCGAGACATCAGATTGTCACGAGCATCACATATTGCCGCAGTAGCATGCTCTACCCCAGACTCAAGGATTGCAAACACTAGTTTCCTACCACCAAATATACATCTTGAAAACAGATTTGAAGTATTAATGAATGTGGGTGAGGAATCCCCAAACGTGATGAATGTGACCGAACACAGATCGAATCAGCCCATAGCTAACACTGATGCTAACAGGCGCTCAAGGTCGAGCAGACAGCGGCCCTCAGCTCAGAGGGCAGCCGAGCCCAGGACTCTGATAGTGGGGGACTCCACAGTCAGAAACATTAGCAGCAGGGATACATCTACATGCTGCCTTCCACATGCAACAGTTTCTGATGTCAACAGGGAACTTAAGAACATTCTGATGAATCATAAGACTGCAAATCGACAAAGAGAGCAGTCAGAACTCCTTTAGAGGGATTTCAATGAACTTTTCGAAACACTTAGAAAACTGAGTTCAGCCGTTCATCAGTGGACCACTTCCAGCAAGAGGAACAAATAGGTTCTCACGGCAACTTGGGCTTAATACATGGCTGCAAAAAACCTGCAACATGAAGGGAGTGAACTTTATCGACAACTTTAATCTCTTCTGGAGTCAAAGACAACTGTTTACATCAAATGGCCTCCACCCAAACAAACTCGGTGCAAGAGTGCTACAGGACAATATTTATTTTTCAGCTGTATGTGCCAACCCACTCAACCTGGATGGCACACACACACCAGTACAGAGTATGGACGATCACAGGACTTAATTTCAGCATCTGAATGGACATGCGGTTGACACACCCCACAAGGACAATGATAACACCACGCAGCCACAACAACCCCTTCTCATGGACACACTCCCAGCTGAGCCCCGCCCTCAGAGCTCACCACAGACACACTGTGACGGATTAGAACTGCTCCAAGTGACACAGATCGAGGCACTAAACAGCAGCATCTCAGCCCAGACTGTGGAGACTGTGGAGGCACTGGTAAAAATGGGGACTATCGGGGGTCAGACTGGTGAACTTTTATGCCTTATGGCTGGTCTGAACATGAAGTTGGATGAAATGTCGAAGTCACTCCATGAACCGGATGATAACATATTGCAGCTTCCGGTAACACCAGAGCAACAGCCCTCCTCACCAGACATGTTATTCCTCTCTACAGCATCCCCGCTTCTGAGCTTCACAGAGAATATGGATTTTGTTTATACTGGAACCAGACAATCACACTCGATCGCTGCGAGCCCCCAGATATCAACCAAAGAGCGTCGAGCCCCACAACCACCAAAGACTGTGGGCCCAGCTCGCTCTGCCCCTCCTCCTGTGAGATTTCTTCGGTCACAACGCCAGGGCACACACCCTCCTCCATCTGTACCAAAAACAACTGATACCAGCTCTCAGTGATGTGTTCTGGGTCCTCGCAAAGTCAACAGCAACCTTATCAAATGTTTACAAAACAAGCGGGAACCCATTGTGCTTGTCTCTTTCTCTATAACTGTTCTGTTACGTGATAGAAAGTCTAAGGCCTTCTCAGGCCTTATGGCAAACCCATCTAATCTGGGGCCTGTTACTTGTCAAACTAAGATTACTGTGGGGGGAAAAATTTAAATCAATACTGTTAAGTTAGCACTTTTAAACATCTGTTCACTTAAAAACAAATAATTTCTAGTCAATGACTTAATAACCACAAACAACCTAGATTTTTTGCTTTTAAATGAAACGTGGCTAGAAGACAGCTGCAGTGCAACAGTCCTCAATGAAACAGCCCCTCCTAACTTTACATTTATGAGTGTCTGTAGAGCAGTCAGGAGGAGTGGGGGGGTCGCTGCTCTTTTTAAAGATGTCTATCAATGTAAGCAAGTATCATTTGGTGACTATTTGTCTCTAGAATATCTGGGTATTGTGCTAAAAGGTGCTCCACGCATCCTGCTTATCATTATTTACAGGCCTCCAAAATATTCTCCGGCCTTTACTGATGACTTTACAGAGCTGTTATCAGCAATCTCATCTGAGTATGACTGTTTTGCTATTGCTGGGGATTTTAACATTCTCATTGACAATGCTGAATCCAGTACAACAAAAGATCTCATGACTGTTCTTAACACTTTTGATTTGATACAACATGTACACGGACCCACACATGATCGTGGACACACTCTAGATTTACTCATCAGTAAGGGTCTAAACATTTCATCGATAGTCATTAAGGATGTGGCACTGTCTGATCATTTCTGTATTTTCTTTGATATATCAATCTCTCCTGCCATTGAAACTAGATCTGTCTCAGTCAAAAAGAGATGCTTAAATGAGAACACTAGTGTGCTGTTTATGAAGGCTATATCTCTAACACCAAGCATATCTGCAGACTCTGTTGATTTTCCTCTTGACTCTTTTAACTCAAAAGTTAAGAGTGTAACTGATGATATTGCTTCTGTGAAAGTCAGAAAAAAGAGTGGCAAACAAAAAGCACCTTGGAGAAACTCAACAGCAGTGCAATTAATGAAAAGACAATGCAGGAAATCTGAACGCATGACAAAAAGGCGAAAGACAAAACTTGTAGTCCATTACATCATCTATAAAGACAGTCTGCATGCTTTCAATATGGAACTAGGTAAAGCTAGACAGACCTTCTTTTCAAATATTATAAACAGAAACATAAACAACACACGCACTCTTTTTGCTACTGTAGAGAGACTAACAAACCCCCCGAGTCATATTCCCAATGAAATGCTCTCAGACAGCAAATGTAGCGAGTCTGCTTTCTTCTTCTCCGAGAAAATCAATAATATCAGAAATGCGATCAGCACATCCTTGAGTTGCCCTGGGGTGAGTCAGATCAGACCACAACCTCAAAAGTTACTATGACTGATTTCCAAGCAATTGATAGTAAAATTTTAGAAGAAACGGTACAGCACCTTAAAACATCGACCTGCGCCCTTGACACACTCCCCACTTCTTTTTTCAAAAGTGTGTTTAACTGTTAAGAAGCAGATCTCCTAGAAGTGGTAAACGCCTCACTTCTTTCTGGGACTTTTCCAAACTCCCTTAAAACCGCAGTAGTTAAGCCTCTCCTGAAAAAGAGCAATCTGGATAACTCCATACTGAGCAACTACAGACCAATCTCAAATCTCCCCTTCATAGGCAAGATCATTGAAAAAGTTGATTTCAGTCAGCTGAACAAATTCTTGAACTCAAATGGATACTTTGACAATTTTCAATCTGGTTTCTGACCGCATCACAGCACAGAGACAGCGCTCATAAAGATAATAAATGATATTCGCCTCAATACAGATACAGGCAAAACATCAATTCTGGTACTACTCGACCTCAGTGCTGCATTCGACACTGTTGACCACAACATACTTCTTGACAGGCTAGAAAATTGGGTCGGGCTTTCTGGGATGGTCCTCAAATGGTTCAGGTCATACTTAGAAGGGAGAGGTTATTATGTGAGTATAGGTGACCATAAGTCTGAGTGGACATCCATGACATGCGGAGTCCCACAAGGGTCAATTCTTGCACCACTCCTATTCAACCTGTACATGCTCCCACTGAGCCAAATAATGAAAAATAACAAAATGGCTGACCACAGCTATGCTGACCACACCCAGATCTACTGAGCCCTATCGCCTAATGACTACAGCCCCATTGACTCTCTGTGTAAATGCATTGATGAAGTTAACAGTTGGATGTGCCAAAACTTTCTTCAGTTAAACAAAGACAAAACTGAAATCACTACATTTGGAAACAAAGATGAAATTCTCAAGGTGAACGCATATCTTGAGGCAAAAGGTCTAAAATCAAAAAATCAAGTCAGGAGTCTGGGTGTGATTCTGGAGTCAGACCTGAGTTTCAGTCGTCATGTCAAAGCAATAACTAAATCAGCCTACTATCATCTCAAAAATATTGCAAGATTTAGATGCTTTGTTTCCAGGCAAGACTTAGAGAAACTCATTCATGCTTTTATCACCAGTAGGGTGAACTATTGTAATGGTCTTCTCACCGGCCTTCCCAAAAAGCCCATTAGACAGCTGCAGCTCATACAGAACTCTGAGCAGAACCAGAAGATATGACCATATCACACCAGTCCTCAGGTCTGCACATTGGCTTCCAGTTACATTTAGGATCAATTTTAAAGTACTATTACTTGTTTATAAATCACTCAATGACCTAGGACCTAAATACATTGCAGATATGCTGATTAAGTACAAACCCAACAGATCACTCAGATCATCAGGATCAAGTCAGTTAGAAATACCAAGAGTTCACTCAAAGCAAGGAGAGTCTGCGTTTAGCTATTATGCCAGTCGTAGCTGGAACCAGCTTCCTGAACAGATCAGATGTGCTCCAACAGTAGCCGTTTTCAAATCCAGACTCAAAACACATCTGTGCACATCTGTCCAGACTCAAAACACATCTGTGCACATCTGTCCAGACTCAAAACACATCTGTGCACATCTGTCCAGACTCAAAACACATCTATGCACATCTGTCCAGACTCAAAACACATCTGTGCACATCTGTCCAGACTGAAAACACATCTATGCACATCTGTCCAGACTCAAAACACATCTATGCACATCTGTCCAGACTCAAAACACATCTGTGCACATCTGTCCAGACTCAAAACACATCTGTGCACATCTGTCCAGACTCAAAACACATCTGTGCACATCTGTCCAGACTCAAAACACATCTGTGCACATCTGTCCAGACTCAAAACACATCTGTGCACATCTGTCCAGACTCAAAACACATCTGTGCACATCTGTCCAGACTCAAAACACATCTGTGCACATCTGTCCAGACTCAAAACACATCTATGCACATCTGTCCAGACTCAAAACACATCTGTGCACATCTGTCCAGACTCAAAACACATCTGTGCACATCTGTCCAGACTCAAAACACATCTGTGCACATCTGTCCAGACTCAAAACACATCTATGCACATCTGTCCAGACTCAAAACACATCTGTGCACATCTGTCCAGACTCAAAACACATCTGTGCACATCTGTCCAGACTCAAAACACATCTGTTTAGCTGTGCATTTACTGAATGAGCTGTGCCACTGTACGTCCGACTGATTGATAATGAGTTATCAGTTCAGTTCATTATCAGATAATGAGTAGCATGAGTTATGGCTTAATGAGCTCTGTGCTTTGTCTGAACTGCTTGCACTTTAATTATGTGTTTCAATTTAACCCAGTTTTTATTTTTAGTTGTAATTATACTTTTTATTTATTTATTTTTTATTTTGTTAAGGCTGAGTCGGTGGAAGAGGTTGAGAGACGGGGGAGCGATAAATCGAAATCCCTCCGGGGCGAGGACGATCCGTTTAGATCCGCTCTGACGGATAGATCTGTATAGCCTTGGTAGTACGAGGAAGGACCGTGTAGATCCGCTCTGACGGTCAAACAAAGTAGAGATAGCCCTGGTGTTCCTGTCCAGGAAGATTTGTCTGTAAGGGTAATGTCTAAACTCACAGTTACCTGACAAATATTTCTAAAGTAAACCTGACTCTCCATTTTCTTCCACCCCAGATAGGGGATTTCATCTTTATTTTCTATTTTCTTTTCATTCCTATTATAACTGTTATACTATGTATATTTGTATTTTATCCACTTATGAATATTTTAGCTTCATTTCTGTGTAAAGCACTTTGAACTGCCACTGTGTATGAAATGTGCTATACAAATAAACTTGCCTTGCCTCAGTGCTGGAAATAACAGATGATGGACACAACACGGTAACAAAACAGACATTTAAAGTTTAACACCCACCACAAGTGCAGCATACGACGTCTAAACACCAAATTAATACACATCAGTTTAAATAGATGTGTGTGTGGTTTGGGTTTCAGTGATGTTTAGATAACTATAAAAGAGTTCACATGTTCCCTTGAACATATTTAGCTATTAGATCTATTGAATTACTTCAGTTAGTTTCTTTAAACAAATTGAAGCATTTAAACTGATTTAATATACTATCAGTTTAAATACTTAAATTAGTTTTTATATTATATTATAGGCTATTATATTGTATTATAGTGTAAGCCTAATAAAGAATTGATCTCAAAAGGAGATTGTTTAGGGATCCTTGCCATTAAATCATTTGAAAACCCCTGATATAGAATATTCATAAGCAATAATCAAACATTTAATAGATGGTTTAATGCCAATACATGACTGCACACAAACACATTAAGAACCATCTCAGTGTAACCGCTCATATTATATTATATTATATTATATTATATTATATTATATTATATTATATTATATTATATTATATTATATTATATTATATTATATTATATTATATTATATTATATTATATTATATTATAAAGAATTGAACTGTCCTGGGGGAGATTTTAATAGTATTTATTGGTAAAGAAGACTACAGTTAACAGCACTGTAAAATGTGCTTAATTTAGTGACTTCTGAATGAACTGTTTTTTAATATATCACTAAGTTATATCAGTGGTTAAATAAAATAGAAATGGCACATTAAAGTTAAAAGTTATAACTGCATGATGAAAGCACTTTTGGAGCGCTGGCTCAACAACACCATTAGATCAATGAGCTCGGTCAATGCTTTGGCAAGGTAACACTTTTTTAACCATAAAATAAAGCTAAATTCAAACTAAAGGCCAATTAAAATAACAGGTACAAATCTGTATTGTGTTAGGGCAGTATTTGTGGCAGTCGAGAAATAACGCTGTGAATGGGCAGATAGCATTGCTCAGTGTGTGTGTTAGAGGCAAAATATAACTGCACACTTACTTCAGCATTTCATGATCATCAGTTATATTTGACTCTATAAAGCTTTCTTCTCTTAACTGCACCTCCAAAAGGTTTTTGCGCCAATGCATTGTTAAAAGAATCAGTGTGTTTTGTAATTGTCCCATATAAAACTTTAGCGGCCAGTTTAAAAATGGTATAATAAAATGTGCAAATTCACAGCATGAATACATCCTTTATTAAATCACGTTGACAAATTTAACGTATCTTTACGGATGGTGTTGATGCTGAATCGATTCATTCAGTTCTAATAGCGCTTAACGCAAACAGTGTCACACACACAGAGGGCAAAGTGTTGCGTTATTTAAAGGGGAAGTTCACGCATCAATGAGTAACAAAAACCACACTGAATCAGAATTTATTCTTATTACTTTCATGTGAAATGTACTAATAACACATAATAGTTATGTAGTTATGTCTGAGAACAATTTCTTAGCACCTAGGGACTGCACAAATATAGGCTATATATTATAGGCCTAGGGCTATACAGGCATCTGGCTATTCATTTGAATCCTTATTAACAAATATATACAAATATAATTTGGTATGTATGTATTTGTTAATTAATACCAGTAATACCAGTGTTGCTTTTAAAAATTTGACTGGGGGCACCAATAAGGATTTCGCCTAGGGCGTCAGAATGGCTAGAAACGGCCCTGTCTAGTGGTCACTTGCATGTGTTGATCTGAAATACCTTGACAATGAGCCATGTTTATAGTTTTTAGAAGTTTTTAACTTCTGTCTGACTACATGATCTTGGTTTTGTAACCTGTAGCCTCCTCATTGTGAATAACTAGTTTTTTTTTGTGGTCATGAAAAATGAACATTAATAAAATAAATAAAGCCACAATGTGTCACATTTGTTACATAACATTTTTATTCAAAACTATTATTTGCTCTGCTGTTGAAGGGGTTAGCTGACTTCTTTTTTTACATATAATTTCTCCAGCCTTTGAAAAAATCCTCTCACATGGGACACTTGTTGTCCTCTGCATCTGCACCCTCCAGAATGCCAGGATGAGCTCCTCAAATGGTGCATCAAGGCCGCCGATCACAATACACACATCTCACTTTATTTGGTGTTTCCAAATGGAAATGCTCCCACACCACAGATGTACGGCATCTCTTGTAATGGACGATAACAAAGATAACTTCCTGATTAACAACATCCTCATGCTGGGAACATTTGATATCCACAAATGCAAGTTCTTAAAGGTGAACCCAAGATTTTATTAATTTCATAATGAGTTTAACTCTTATACAAAAACCCTCAAAGTTATGCAAATGCCATCAGTCTTTTTTCCATTCTAGAAGAAAATGATCTTCAAACAAAACCCTAGCCCCTTTAATGTTTTTGTTTCTTTTATTATGATTTGCCTGATATATTTTTCTACTGTACTTTCAAGAACCTGATCTGTATTTTGTAATACAAAAATGTTCTGTTATTGCCATGCTGTTTGTAAATGATTATTTGTTCAGCAATAAAAAAAATGTACAGCATCTCTTATGCGGAGCCTCCATTTTTATCTATTCTATTAATATATCTATCTATATATCACCTATGAATCTATATCATTCTATATCTCTCACTTATGCTGTGCTATCTGTCACTATCTAACATATGAATGTGTCACTATATCTATCCTTTCTGTCACTTACCCCTTTTCCACCAAAGCAGTGCTAGAGCTAGATCGGAGCCAGAGCCTAGTTTCAAATCGGTTCTTTGTGTTTCCACACCCAAAGCCCCAGCTCCGAGCCAGGAAAAGTGGTTCTTAAGTAGCACCAAAACATTGCTGGGCTAGAACAGGGCTGGAAGTAAGAACCGATTACGTCAGGCGCTGGGGGCGGGGTCAACAAGACCAACACAAGCTTGAGATCCGCCATTGTTGAAATAGCAGCTAATGGAGCTAACAGCTGCTGCTCGTTTGTAATCTCCGTCTATACAAATTACGGCGAACTGCATGAATGCGTTGGATTCGCTGTGTTTTCGTTGTGTTTTGATGCAGGATCGTAAAGCCATGTGAATCAATAGTAACGCAACGTTTGCATTGTTGATGGAAGGCTTGTTGGCAGCGGTGCTGTGCAGAGACCGATCGCCGTATGATAACGAGTCCAGCGAGAGAACACGACTCCTTATGCTTTTGATTCACTCATGCGGTTTTTTTTATATATCATACGTGGATCGTCTGTGCAGCGCCGATGCATCTCGAATAAGCCAGGTGTGTTTCCCGCAAAACAAGCCCAATCGCGTTTCAGGAGGGCTTCCCCGGTAAAAATACATTTGGGGATAAAATATGTTTTTTTTGGCATGGTTGCCTACTAAAATTCGCATTCCCGGGGCTAAATATCACATAATTGGGGTCGCTTCAACCCCAGTGATGAAGTAGCCCAATTCCGTGGGAAAAACGCAGACTTAGCACTGCCTCGCTAGCGTTGCTGAGAAAGATGAGACGTATACAGTGACGTAAGACCTGGCTCTGTTGTGGCTCTCAGCATAAAGCAAACGGTTCTTAGAAGGCTCCTCAGTTGAACCAACTATGAACTGGGACTAGCTCTGGCTCTGAACTAGCTCTAGCACTGCTTTGGTGGAAAAGGGGTAACTGTCTATACCTATCAGTCAATATATCTCATAGGAAACACTTGAAGCTTCATTTAGCCGTAGTCACGTGACATGTGTGTTTCGTATGAAGCAGTGGCGTAACTTAGTAATGATGGGCCCCAGTGCAGGTTATTACGACGGGCCCCCTGGTCTGCACATTTATGAAGCACATACAAACACACACACACACTGCGCTCTAGAAGGGAATATATGCAAATTTGTGTGCCTAACGTACTTCATTTAGACCAACACTTATCAGTTTCTTATATTTAGTTGAACAGTTCTCTTTGCGTACACCTCTCTCCAACACACGCTACAGTGGCTGTGCTGTTTGCGCCTGGCCGCAGAAGCCAGATGTACCAAATCAGCACTATGGTTTTGAAATTACCGCAACCTTTTTGGTATTTTTAACACAGTAACCCCAGGAAACGCAGCAACTGCATTCCTCTACGAGAGGCAAGAGACTAAATGAGACAAAAGAGGTCCGAAAAACTTATCAACACCAAATAAGTCCCAAATGATGTCCCAAAATCTGGCTAGCTTTATAAGTAACTTTATTGTGTCATCCCTGACAGGAAATTTGTACAGCTGTGTATTACTTTATGTGTTAAATAAACTTAAACACACACACACAATTTAAAATCATACACACATATATGGGTGATTCTTCAATTGGGGGCTATTTTGCCATCTTACATTTTGATGAATGAAATTTGGTTGAATTTTGTTAGAATTATGTCAAGACAATGTTTACATGCTTTGATGTAAAGATATAATAATGGCCATGACTGAGCTTAAATATAATTTGAGTATTTTATATCTATTTGCCAACTGGCACTGCAAAACGTCATTACCATCACAACATCAAAAAGTATCATAATGCAAAGAATGTATCAAGGAGATAATTTAAACTCATTTATCTTGCAAACATTGTTAACCTTCAACAATACGTATAAAAAACTAAATGTTTCCATTCAGAGAATTACATATATTTTCTTGTTCTTACCATCAAAATTTGTTTTTCTGTGTTCATCAAAGCACACTTTTGTTTAATTTCTGGAAAATTAATTTTAGATGTTTTTTCTTTTAATAGGTGGATGAGTATTTCATTAGGCTTTTCATGTAGCACCTGAAGATTGAACATAAAACAGTTTTAAATATATGTTTGCTGTAAATTAAGCAACGTGGCGGTAATGACATACTGTTCTGGTAATGACATAATGTTTTGGTAATGACATAAATGAAAAGTGCACTGATACATAAAGCAAATTTAAAGGCTTAAATAATGACTTCTGGTGAGTGTTGTTGAAAGAAATGGACAGATGTGAGGAGATATATATAAATATGACACAACCATCAACTTGAACATGTTTATTTCAATCATGAAGAAACCATACAATATTTTCTAGAGAATCAATTGTCACAATAGGATAAAACAGCATAAACATATCCTTCATAAACATTTCATTACTATGACTATTGCCATTAGGTGAAATATTATATGTTTGGGTTGCATTGGGTTAAAACTAACAATGCAAAAAGTTTTGGTTAACTCTCCATTGTTTGCGTTTCTGTCTTTGCTCCCGTTTTGAAAGTTGTGAGATTATTTTAAGCTTTCCTGTTTCTTTTCTTCTTTTGTATCTTTCCTTTTCTCTGTCAATGTACTGCTGATATTTTACAGGATCTTCCTTCAATTTTTTTCTATAATCTCTAGACCTTTCAGTTGATTTCTTGGGAGCCATTCTGGTTAAAAAATAAGAAAAAATTGTTTTAGGAAGTAAGGCATCTCACTTAAGTTTCATTGTAAGTTTCATTGTAAAATCACACTATTATGCTTCTTTAACTTAATTTATAAACACATAATATGATATAGATAGTGACACAGAACATGTCATTACCACCATCACTTGTCATTACCATCACAACAAGTTGTGTGTTGGTAATGACGTGTTGCGGTAATGACATTTAAAAAAAAAATCAGGAAAAAAGATGCTAAGTCATGGATTAGCTAACATCACTCAACAGCTAGTACAAAAAGAACTTTAAATACACATAAATCATGTGAATATATATATATATATTTATTAAAATATTGCTGCTACAGCATTTATGGTAATGACGCTGAATAAGTCTACTCCATGATCAGAAGGAATTCATGATTAAATTACTTACTTTTTCAGACATCAAATGTCACTGTTCTTCCATGGCTGACATGTGCTCCCCTGCTAGTCTTCATTTCCATGGGTACGGCATAAACAAGTCTCACCCTCAAAAAAATCCTTGCTATAATCATAGACTGTCGCGGTAATGACAGTATTGTTGTGGACAATACTAAATTGTTAAAAATATTCACAAATTGCACAGATATGAACCAGAATTATGCATCAAGTGCCTTTTTAAGTTACTGTTTAAACATATATTGTGATTTTTTAATGAACTGATAACATTTTATCACATTTTCAGAGCAGATAAGTTTTAAAGTCTGGGTTGGGGACAAGGCCTGAGTAGCCAAATATTAGTGATGAAAACATTTTTAAACATGTAAATCAAACTGATTTTAGTGTATAAAATTTTTTGGTGGTGCAATAAACATTATTTGAAATAACTAAACTATTTATTTTAAAATATAGTATTTTTAACATGAATGTATAACCTGGGGACATAAAAGTTCCCCTAATTGAAGAATCACCCATATACACAATGAAACAGCCCTAAAACAAGAACAGCCTTTTGAATGGGGGCATGGCAGCTAATAGATATACGCCAAATCCTTTAAAAAAGCATCTGTAGGCTACTGTACTGTACTGTCACCTATTTGAGTTGTGTCCGACGAGCCTTTCGCTGAGCAAAATCATCATTTTATTGGTTTCCTCAAAGTATTTCTATAGCCTACGTTTGCTTGCTAGTGCTACTGTCTTTTTTTCCGATAAAACACCAAGGCAAAGGGCACATTTCGGGGTGTAGTGAGCGGTGACGTGTGATTTTAAATTCAGCGCATTTAATTTCACAACGCATAGGCGCCGATGTTTCTGCCAGTGCGTGCCCAGTGCCCACACAGTAGATCTGGTGATCTGATAGTACTAGTTCACTAAATAAATAATTCATTAAACACATTTATCATAAGCACTTAACTCAAAAATAACTAGGCCTATTAAACAATAAAATAACTAGAGAACTGGCTGACTAAAATCAGATTTCAAAGGAAGCAAAGTAGTAAGTAAGTAAAAAGTAAAATTTATTTATATAGCACTTTTCACAGATAAAGATCACAAAGTGCTTTACAATGTATATACAATTTAACACATCAGAACAAAAACAAAACAGAACCTAAAAGCCCGAGAATTAACTAAAAGCTTGTCTAAATAAAAGTGTCTTCAGCTGCTTTTTAAATGAGTCAACAGATTCTGCCACACGCAGAGCGGGGGGAAGAGCATTCCATAATTTAGGGGCAGCTGCTTGAAAGGACAGGTCTCCCCGTGTTTTAAGACGGGTTTTGGGGACACTCAGGAGATTTTGACCAGAAGAACGAAGAGTACGGGAGGAAGAGTATGGTGACAGCAAGTCTGTGATATATTGTGGGGTCTGACCTTGTAGTGCTCTAAAAGTTAGAACTAAGATTTTATAGTCAATTCTGTATTTGACAGGCAGCCAATGTAATGTGAATAAGATTGGAGTAATGTGTGCCCTTCTGTTGGTTCCTGTTAGAAGCCTGGCTGCAGCGTTTTGCACAATTTGGAGACGACTCAGTGAGGATTTGTTAAAACAAATAAAAAGAGAATTACAGTAGTCTAAACGTGAAGAAATGAAAGCGTGAATAATCAACTCCATGGTATCTTTTGACAAAAAGGTCCTCAGTTTAGAGATGTTTCTCAAGTGATAAAAACAGTTTCTGACCAACTGTCTAGAATGACCATCCAGAGACATTGAATGGTCGAACAGAACACCAAGGTTTCTTAGGCTCAACTGAATGGTTGAGTCCAAGGAACAGAGATGTTGTTTGATTAGAGGTAGTTTTTGGTCTGGAGCAATAATTAAGGTTTCAGTCTTTTTTGTGTTTAGTTGTAAATAATTATTATTTAACCAGACCTTTATGCTAGACATGCATTCCATCAATTCAGTTAGTTTATCTAATTCTGACTCTTTGAATGTGCAGTACAACTGGATGTCGTCAGCATAAAAGTGATAAGACACGTTCTTAAAATTACGAATGATTGCACCAAGAGGACTAATATACATTAAAAACAAAATAGGACCTAAAACCGAGCCCTGAGGAACTCCACAAAACAGAGGAGTCATTTCTGAAAGGATATTGTTAGCATGCACACAAAATGTTCTGTCACTCAAATAAGAGGCAAACCATTTTAAAACCGACCCTGAGAATCCCATTTCATTTTGTAGCCGATTTATCAATACAGTATGGTCTAATGTATCAAATGCCGATGATAAGTCAAGTAAGATCAACACAGTGTGGTGTCCAGAGTCTGCAGCCATCAGAATGTCACTTGATACTTTTAGAAGCGCAGTCTCAGTTGAATGATTTTTACGAAAACCTGACTGAAATTTATCAAACAACTTTTTACTTTCAAGAAACGCATTCAGCTGTTCTGCTACCACTCTCTCAAGCAATTTAGATAAAAAAGGTAATTTAGATATAGGCCTGTAATTAGCTGGAACAGAAATATCCAAATTGGGTTTTTTCAGTATTGGACTGACAACAGCTTGTTTAAAAAGGCTGGGCACTGAACCAGTTGAAAGGGAAAGGTTGATCAGTTTAACAACATATGGTCCCAGTAAATCAAACACATTTAACAGTAAAGAAGTTGGCAAAACATCTAGCGGGCATGAAGATGGTTTCACTTTTCTTAGTAAACCCTTAATGTCCTCACCATTGATAGGTGAAAATGTTTCCCAAGAGTACAAGGAAGAGAAACAACAAGATGTAACCTCGGATGGGTTTATACTGGCTCTAATGTCTTGTACCTTGTCTACAAAAGCGTGTAAAAAACTGTTACAATCAACTTTTGAGTGAACCGGCACTTGAGGGGCTAGAGGAGAGACTATCATAGATATTGTATCAAACAAGACTTTAGGGTTTTTCTTGTTTACAACTATTAGATTAGCAAAATAGTCCGACCTTGTCTGTTTTATCATATAATTCATTGATGTAATAAGCTCCTTCAAGTACAGTCTATGCACTTCAAGGCTAGTTGATTTCCACAAGCGTTCTACTTTACGACACTTTCTTTTAAGAGACAATATTTCTTCATTCATCCACGGACAAGGTTTCTTAGGGAAAGTGTTTTTGCTTTTCAGTGGAGCAACGGTATTTAAAACTGATTGACAGTGATTATTAAAAGACTGTAAAAAAGATTCAGCATCATTACTATCATTGAACGAACTGGGATCAAATGACTCGGAAAATTTTTCAGCGGTAGTTCGGTTTGTAACGCGTCTTTGTAACATCGGTTTACAAGGCAGATATTCCATATTAAAAGACAAATTGAAAAATATACAACAGTGGTCAGTCACATTAATATCCACAATACTCAACTGGTCAATGTTAAGACCCAGAGAAAAAACAAGGTCCAGTGTATGGCCTTTTACGTGTGTAGGACCAAAGACACACTGTTTAAAATTGAATGATTCAGTGAGACTTAAAAATTCAGATGCTACAGTACACGAGTGATCGTCAATGTGAAAGTTAAAATCCCCGAGCAACAAAACATTATCAAGTTTGATAATTGAGGATAAAAACTCAGCGAATTGCTCTAAAAACAAACGAGCAGGACCAGGAGGTCGGTAAATTAACACACAATAGAATGAGTCAATATTTCCAACCTTAGACATCTGTAGTTCAAAGGAATCGAAGGGATCAGGATTCATCAGCCTGCAGCAGAAACGGTTACGGTAAACAAGCGCGAGTCCTCCTCCTCGCCGCAACTTTCGCGGTGTCCCAAACACAGAACAGTCTGGGGGACACAGTTCATTGAGATGAGCATATTCCATTTCTCGCTGCCAGGTCTCCGTTATGAACAAAAAGTCAATACATTTCTCTGTAAATAAATCACGGAGAAAGAAAGCTTTATTGGCGATGGAGCGCGCGTTGAACAAAGCAAATCGAGCCGGATGAAAACGCTCAGATATCGCAGGGTTGTCACTTGCTACCTGGCAGGTAACAGGACGCAAGATCCGCTCTCGCAAAAGGGGATTTCGGGGCCGCCAAGTCAAGTAGAGCCGTTCAGACGGAATACACCTGGGGGACGAAGGCGCACAGGACAAGTCTCTGTCCGACTCGCGAACAGAAACCGGCTGCAAGCACCGCTCAACCCAGAGAATTCGAGGATCGCTTGACCATGGAGGTTGTTTACGTTGTTTCCTCAGCCTGACCTGGGCTCCAGCCCTGGATCCCCGTTTCCTTCTCCTGCCGCGACTCCCGCGAGGCTTGGCTAGCATCAGGTACACAGGCGATGACGTGGAACTGTCAAAAGTTGGAGGGAAAAACTCTGTGGACTTAGTCCAGGTCTCACAAAGTACTTTCATATTCTCCTTGATGGAAAATAATGTGTGTCGATCATATTGTAAAACAGCTGAGACGCAGCTAGTAGTTATCAAGGTTGTAAAAACAAAAAACAACACTAGACAAACCACAAATATACGTGAGGACAAAGAGGGTGCAGAGGCAAAGCCAAACACAGGCGCCATCTTGCAGTGTGCTGCCCACAGCTGTTAATTCACTGGAGAAATCGAAAGGTGAAGTCCGTATAATTTATATAGGTAGCTTACCTACTGTGTTATTTATTTTATCAGTCAATCATGAAAAATCTGGTGGTCTAAAGTTTCTGGCAACATTAAATCCAGGATAGAAGAAAATTCTAGAGAAAGAGCAATAGATTCACGAGTGCACAGAACACAGTTTGAGCACGCACACGTAATATGCGAGCAAGAGCAGAGCCGTGAGACATTTGAGAGCGCACGTCGATTTTCTGCTAGAGAGCGGAGAGATTCGTAATATGGATGCGCGTTAATGCCCTCGCATTTGTCATTAAAATAACGCAATAGAAACGGCCTCAAATTAACTATACAACGAGATGAAAGTCGTGTCTGAAAGCTGCACTCGTTTTTATTATTGGTTAAAATGAATGGAGAATATTTAGCCTTTTTTCCCGAGGGTGCTTGTCACGGGGTGACAAAAACCAAACGGGACTAAGATCCTGGTGAATGCAGTTATTCAGGATTTTCCAGTGAACGTCCATTCTATGCCCTGCGAATCTGTTGCCATGGCAGCGGGGCTGATTGCCTGAGTGACAGCAGGTGTGGGGCAATTACAGAGAATGCTGTGAGAGGGACACCTATTCAGATGAGGCTTTAAAAACAGAGAGAAAACAGACTGTGGTGTGGATCTCCTCCTGTATGATGCTGTGTTTTTCAGCGGGTTGTTCTTTTTATTGAGGCTGGGCTGTGGAGTGGGGAAGATTGAAGCTGTGGAAGAGAAAGGAAGGAGTGAAGGATTTGTCAGCGAAGGCTTGAGGAATATCGTCAGCAGTGAGAAAGACGCAAGTGATGAGTATTGGATCCGTTGTTTATATGCACTAACACTGAAGTGGTGTGGAGAGTTTGGAAAATGTTTGGCACGAGTGAACTATGACACCGAGTGAATTAATGATCTGTCTCCAACTTCTGTCCTCTCCTTGCCGAATGTGATGATCGCTGCATCGTTCTTCTGCTTTCCCGGAGCGAAGTCAAGCCCTGATCGAGGACTAGATCCGATCTGGTGGGAGAAAAGACCGGTGGGTGAGTGCTGGCCCGAATGCACGGTGTGCGAGTGGAATTGCAGTGCCTGAAGTGACGATTTACACGGTTTGTGCTGTGAAGTGAAATTGGTGTGTGGAGAAGTAATAGAAGTCTGCCGTGCACTCGTCTCCTACAGTCTTCCACCCGCTGTCTCTAACGAAGGGGTTTGATAAAGCAACAGCCCAACTTCCTGCTTTGAAAAGACCCGGCCCCGTTAATGCCGAGTGTTTCGTATATCATGTACTATTGAAACTGTGCTGTGTCTGTTCTAGTGCTCAGCCGAAGTGAGCGTCCCGCTCAAAGTGTCCTTCCCGCCTGGTGGTCTCCACACGCCCCTATTGGAAGCCTTTACCCTGTTCAGAAGAAGAGAAGGTATATCAGTTGCAAAGCTTCATGTGCTGTTGAACCGTTGAAACTGTGCTGTGTCTGTCCCAGTGTTCAGCCGACGTGAGCGCCCTGCTCAAAGTGTCCTCCCCGCCTGGTGGTCTCCACACGCCCTTATTGGAAGCCTTGATCCTGTTCAAAGGAGAGAAGGTATATCAGTTGAGAAGCTTCACATACTGTTGAACCGTTGAGACCTTGCTGTACTGTTCCAGTGCTCAGACGAAGTGAGCGTCCCGCTCAAAGTGTCCTTCCCGCCTGGTGGTCTCCACACGCCCCTATTGGAAGCCTTTACCCTGTTCAGAAGAAGAGAAGGTATATCAGTTGCAAAGCTTCAGGTACTGTTGAACCGTTGAAACTGTGCTGTGTCTGTCCCAGTGTTCAGCCGACGTGAGCGCCCTGCTCAAAGTGTCCTCCCCGCCTGGTGGTCTCCACACGCCCTTATTGGAAGCCTTGATCCTGTTCAAAGGAGAGAAGGTATATCAGTTGAGAAGCTTCACATACTGTTGAACCGTTGAGACCTTGCTGTATTGTTCCAGTGCTCAGCTGAAGTGGAGCGTTCCGCCCAAAGTGTCCTCCCCGCCTGGTGGTCTCCACATGCCCCTATTGGAAGCCTTGACCCTGTTCAAAAGGAGAGAAGGTATATCAGTTGAAAAGCTTCACCTACTGTTGAACCGTTGAGACCTTGCTGTACTGTTCCAGTGCTCAGCTGAAGTGGAGCGTTCCGCCCAAAGTGTCCTCCCCGCCTGGTGGTCTCCACACGCCCCTATTGGAAGCCTTGACCCTGTTCAAAAGGAGAGAAGGTATATCAGTTGAAAAGCTTCACATACTGTTGAACCGTCGAAACTGTGCTGTGTCTGTCCCAGTGTTCAGCTGACGTGAGAGCCCCGCTCCAAGCGTCCTCCCCGCCTGGTGGTCCCCACACGCCCTTATTGGAAGCCTTTTACCCTGCTCAGAAGAAGAAGAGAGGTAATCCAGTCGAATGTCCCACATATTGTTGGACAGTTAAACCTTGCTGTAACGTTCCAGTGGCTCGCTTGCCCCCACCTCTGAGTACCTCCCTCCGGAGTAACCCCAGTGATTCGCTTCGCCCCCGCATCTGCATACTTACCTGGTTCCAGTCTGAATGGGGTTCGTATGACCACGGCCTCCCCTCTTGAGTCCCGTAGAGGAGTACTTACCCAGTGACCTACCTGGACGGCGCGGGGATTCCCCCCTGATTTCCCTCCGACGAGCCTCCGGTCCGTCACGATCGTCCCTCCCCTCCCGTCCCGGGAGGTCTAGAGACACTTGAACTGTCCTGGCGGCAAGAAGAAGATTTTAATTAGGACCTATCCAATTCACTGATCTTTTAATATAATAAATAAACTGTATTATTTTATTCCCTTGTCTGTCTGGTCCTTGACACGTTCCTCGAGGTGGTTCCCGGGTTTTTCAGGGGTGGGTGCAGTCTGGTTTGGCCCGCCCCGACCTGTGACATGCTCGAGCCCCCGCGAACCCAAGGTATTGGCGCATCCTGTCACACTGACACTTCATCGCCAGGGCCCGCTTGCGATGTGGGCTGGGCCCGCGTTCGTCACGGGCCCCACCGGCCGCACGGGCCCCAGTGCGGCTGCACTGCCTGCACTGTCTGTAGTTACGCCCCTGGTATGAAGGTATTTTTGGTGCAAAACAACTGAACAGGCGTGAGAGTGGGATTTGTAGCTGTAGATCATATCCACACATGTGTAGCAATAAATTTGAAGTCACAGAGAAAAATATATTATGAGTTGTAAACTTGTAGATTTTTTTTCTCACCTACAAACACAACGCAACAGTTACACCTTCACACACTCTTCACTGCAGGTGCACAAATCCTGTTCTACGAATCACACGTGAAGAAACTCATACGCTCACATTTCTGCTACAGTTGCTGCAGTGAATATGGAGCAAAACGCATTCACACACACCCGCATCAAAAATGTGAAGTCACAGACAAATTTTGCACATCCGCAAATTAAAATGTGAATCCATGCAATGAGAGCTGCACACTTGTAGAATATTTGGTCACAAATGTATTTCTTTTCTTGGATATTTTTCTAACACAATCACAAGTCCAATTACAACTGCTTGAATCTGCTGCTGCGAGTCTCAAACGCAGTTTTTCCGCCTTCAAATGACCCGTTCCGCGCGCTCTCACTTCTGCACCAGATACTGCGCGAAATGTGGAGCAAAAGAGATTTGTGCATCTGTGAGGCAGCGGTTCAGAGAGCAGAGCATTTCAGCAAATTAAATTAGAAGAATTAGAAGAGCTCTTTTTCCCGTTCTCTGTCGCGCGCCACCGGTTGCTATTGAAGCATAATTTGTAAAACTGAACTGATCTGGAAGCAGAATCAGATTGAACTGTGATTTTCTGCTGTAATGATCAGTTTAACTGGTAAGATCCTCAGAGGAGAAGTTGTGCAGAGATTACCTAAGAATGGAAACACAGTCTCTGTGAAGGACGTCCTGAATGTGAGTAAATGTGTGTTAGTTACAGGATCAGAGAATGACACTGTTCCTCTGCCATAGTCCAGCTGAACTCTCACACGCTGAAGCTTCACTTTAACAGGAAAGACAGTGAAGAGTTGATCTGGGGATTGAGAGCAGTATTCACTGTCCCAGTACCACACACTCCAGACATTAGACTTCATGAAATCCTCTCCCTTCCTTTGGTTTGATGCTGTGGTTATTCCAAGACTCCAGCGTGTACTGTCACCAACCTCCACATCCCAGCAGTGTGTTCCTGAGTTAAAGCCCTCAGATCCCAGGACACATGGATAATAGTCAAACCTCTCTGGATTATCAGGAAGTGTTTTATCTTCATCACTGAACGACACACTGGTCAGATCAGACGAGAGTGTGAGCCGAGGACCTGCTGTGTTTGGATCTAGAGTCAACGGAGCTGCAAAGAGAAGAACATCAGATTACAGGAGGAAATATGATCAGAAATGTAAATATAAAACACATATAAAGACTTTGTTGAAAGAGATCATAAATCATAACAATGGTCTCTCAGTTTCTGTCAGAATGGATTGAGGCTTCAGGTTTAATATCAGTATTCAACTAGATTAAAAAGATTGAAAAAGCCGGACTAGAAAGTTTGAAATAGTTTTAGTTTTAGTTAGTAGTTTAGACCTGCTATGCGGTTGCTAGGGTACTCAGGTGATTGCTGTGCGGTTGCTAGGGTACCCGCGGTGGTTGGTAAGGTCTTGCTATGTGGTTGCTAGGGTACTCAGGTGGTTGCTAGGTTGGTTGCTATGCGGTTGCTAAGGTACTTGAGGTGTATGTGGTTGCTAGGGTGGTTGCTATGCGGTTGCTAAGGTATTTGGGGTGGTTGCTAGGGTGGTTGCTATGTGGGTGCTAGGGTACTCTGTGTGGTTGCTAGGGTCTTGCTATATGGTTGCTAGGGTACATGGATAGATAGATAGATAGATAGATAGATAGATAGATAGATAGATAGATAGATAGATAGATAGATAGATAGATAGATAGATAGATAGATAGATAGATAGATAGATAGATAGATAGATAGATAGATAGATAGATAGATAGATAGATAGATAGATAGATAGATAAATGGACAGATAGATGGACAGATAGATGGACAGATAGATAGATGGCTAGATAGATAGATGGACAGAGATAGATAGATAGATAGATAGATAGATAGATAGATAGATAGATAGATAGATAGATAGATAGATAGATAGATAGATAGATAGATAGATAGATAGATAGATAGATAGATAGATAGATAGATAGATAGATAGATAGATAGATAGATAGATAGATAGATAGATAGATAGATAGATAGATAGATCTGGGCTTCAGTGTTTAGATTTGAATTTTTGACAGTTGGACAGTTTGAAAATCTGAACATCCTGTCAATTAAAGTCTATGGGAGTTTTTCCAAGTTTTAATCAGCATTTTTAGGAAAAGCGTAAGTCGGATCAGTTAGAAAAGATACAGCAACTCGAGCCAGAACCGTCTGAAGGTCTGAGCCGAGTTTGGAGTGTGTGGAGTTAAAGCTCTAGGAGGAGTTGAGTAGCGTTCACACCGGACGCGAATGGCGTGAAGTTGGACGCTTGAACATTTTGAGTTTACGCTTCATTCATGCGTGATATCACTTCACAACAGACGGGAATTCGCCTCATGGGCGGGGCTTCTGCCAGCGGCTCGTCTCGTTGAGAAGTGGCTGACATGAGCTGTGTTTACACGCCTTTTGTGTTCAAATCTACTGTTAATGTGTGACAAAACGTAGTTTTAAGACTTTTTCAGGCAATAATGTAGTTGTTTAAAGCTCAAATCTGTGGTTTATTTATAAAGAGAGCGCCTATTTGAACATTTGATCTGGTGTGTGTGGAGTTGTGAGCTCCAGTGGATCCGCTCTTGTTTCCCCCGGCGAGAGCAGCCTTTCCTCGGCCAGTCCTTCAGCCGCTGGCTCTGATGTCTCTGTGGCGTCTCCAGCTATAATTCGTCTTGTGTAGATGTAGCGGCTGATCTTTGGCCTCATGGATCTATAATTTGTTCCCTGGCGAATCGTTTAGTCTGAGGGCAAAGTGAAGTTTCATTACTTTTTTATTTTTAGGCTATAACTTTACGTTACCGTTGTAGCCGACTATAGCGCTGACTCTGAATGTGTGACTGAATTGTTTTCTTTATTTCATGAAAAGCTTATTATACCTTTTACTTCTACTTTTGTATTATTGATCATAAACTTGCATTTAACAAAAAGAGACTGGGTTGTGTTTCATGTCATTTAATGTTATCACAGTGATAATCATAATGTCTGAACCAGATATTAATATACAGATTTTCTCCTCATTGCTGTCACTACTAGAGCAGATCCTGATTGGTTAACGCGGCGTGAATATCCGCCAAAGTTCTGATTTTTCAACTCCATTCAGGCGAATCACGCGTCAAATGCTCAATTCGCGCCGTGTCATTCGCTGGAATCGCACCGCAGAACGTCTATTCACGTCTTTGCATTGACTTAACATGTAAATCATTCGCGTCCGGTGTGAACACACCAGTAGTTAATATACTACACCAAATGTCAAAATTTGATTGATTGACAGGTGGGCGGGGCTTCCGGTATATGGGGGCGGGACTTCCGGTGTAGGCGGGACTTCCTGTATAGGCGGGACTTCCGGTGTAGGCGGGACTTCCTGTATAGGCGGGACTTCCTGTATAGGCGGGACTTCCTGTATAGGCGGGACTTCCTGTTTAATAAATCATGTGATTGACATTAGGTTTTGATGTTTTTTTTTTGACAGTTGGTTTTTGACCTATTGTCATAATTAATCATATGATTGACAGTTGGTTTTGATGTCTTTGATGACTTTGACAGTTGGTTTTGATGTCTTTGATGACTTTGACAGTTGGTTTTGATGTCTTTGATGACTTTGACAGTTGGTTTTTTTGTTTTGAATGCGGTATAATAAATCATGTTATTGACAGAAGGTTTTATCTTTTGAAGTCGCTGTTATCAGAAAATTCCCCGCGCATCCCAGAGCAGTGTATATAAATGGGGGCATTGTGAAGTCCGTCTCCCCCAAACATCTGTTCTTTTAAAACAATATACGCCTTACAAATGCAATCAGTTAAATGTTTAAACAATGAAATAAAAAAATTAAAAAAATCAGCTTACATGTACAATCAGTTACATGTTTATTAAAGAGTTAAAGAAAAAATAAAACAGGTTATGGATGTATAAAACAAAAAATCATCTCACGGCCCTCTGCCTTCTTTCCAATTACAATCTTTTAGCAGTAGTACATCCGTAGGGAGTCGTCCTGAGTGTGTATGTGTGTGTGTGTGTGGGTGTGTGTGTATGTACGCGCCACCTCTGACATCTCCCCTCGCATTCCAGCGATTCCAGTGACAGGTTCTTCTCATGCGGAGAGATATAACACATGTAACCGTATATTGTATGCATTGAACCTATTTCTTCATTATATCCTATTTGTATGTAAAATGATAAAAAGCAAATATTTGAACCTGTATCAAACTAAACAACAAGAACAAAGTTAGCAAATGTCTTTCCAGAGCCAATGTTGTTCGTACTCATTTTATTTCCAAGCCTAATCTTGAAAGTTTAAATTAGATTAAATATTTAAAGTTTTAATAAAATCGTATCTTCTTAATCTTCCTATAACAGCGATGTATCCAGCATCTGACGCACCATACTGGATGATTTCTGCTTAAACTCATCATAAACCATCATTTTTATATATACCTCATTTATACAAATAGTCAAGCAGGTCTTGATTAATATAACATCCTATGATTTTTAAATCCAGCATAAAGGACCGTTTTTACTAAACAGAGAATGTTCCATTACTTTTATGTTAGTGTGTTGCGTTTGGCATCGCCTCAGACATTGTAGGTGGAAATATATATTACACTCAATAATAATGATAATCTTGCTAAAACTGAAACACAGGTAATCAAACATTGTAGTTTTAGGTAGATTAAATATATATATATTACATACAACAATGTAAATACATTGAATGATTAACTTACAAAAGGAAATGCACTGTATAAAATCTTTCTCTCTCTCTCTCTCTCTCTCTCTCTCTCTCTCTCTCTCTTCGCCTTTCCAGAGCCAATGTTGTTCGTACTCATTTTATTTTCAAGCCTAATCTTAAAAGTTTAAATTAGATCTAAATTAAATATTTAAAGTTTTAATAAAATCGTATCTTCTTAATCTTCCCAGAAGACTGATATATAAAGATAGCATCTGATGCCCGATGATTTTGTGCTTAAATCCATCATAAACCATAATTTTTACTAAACAGAGCCCAGTACATAATTTTAAATATTAAAGATTCAAGCCGGTCTTGAGTAATAACGCTTAACCATGTATGAACCCCATGCAATGAAACATGTTAACAAAGTTTGTCACAAATAAACAGAATTTGTTTCAATACATTTCATTTGTTTTAAAACAATCTTAATCTAAATCTTTAAGAAAATCCCCACACAATCATTAGTGATAGCTTCAGGGAAGGGTGAAGGGTGATGGGATGATTTGAAGACCAGCTGGTCCTCTGTGGTCAATGACACAGTAGAAGTAAAGTTTGTCTTGAGTGAATATTTAATTTTACTCGTCTTATGTCTAAGCATGATCTTACTTTAAATATTAACTGGTTATATTTTACACTACTAATATTACACTACTAATATTTGACATTTTGTGAAAGCCATGATCTAGGATTGCATGTACAAGTTGCATATGATTTTACTTTTCTTGTGTCTTCCAAACTGGCCTTTATCATTGCGGAAACATACCCTTTACTGAAAATATACTATCGGTTATCTGCTCAAAATACGGTGAATTTTACAAATGTAGCCTTTTGTTGATGAGACAGTTTGTCTGTTGACCAGCATGAACAGACTACATGTTCTTTCTAGGAATTATGTGTGCACAAAAACTCTCTGTAAATTCAAGAGGCCTAGAGTAAGAAAACAGCGACATTGTTTAAGAAAAGATGTCATACTGCATACAGAAAATCCAATTTATTGTGATAGGTATTTTTCCCCCGCCATAGTCTTAGTTATATTATTATCAATATCACTGATCGCATTTTATTTGTCGGACTGTATATGGTTTTAGGTGAAGATTCCGATCTTGTTGTTGTCGGTGTAAGCGATCACTTGTGTGATGAATTCACTTTAAGCATATTTTTAATTGTATGACTAAACTTTTGTTGTTTTCTTTTGACAAACCTACATTTCAAACGATTGACCTCCTGTGTTTCACAGCCACGGGGAAAACATATTGTTTTGTAATACTCATTAAACCTAATCTTGGCAAATTTTTCTCACCTAGAACACAAAACTTGTACTGTTTTACACATTTTGACTATTTAACTATTTTTGTAGGTATCGTGTCATTTTAGAGGATTTACTAAAAGTTTAAATGCGCCAGAATCACAATGTTTGTAAATTATGTTTTTTTTTTTTTTTTTTTTCTTTTTACTCCACTAGATTGATCATATTTAGTCAGATTTCAGATGACGGTTTTTTCCAAGCATAATCTTTATACAACAATTATCCGTGCACAATTTAATTTAAGAAAAGAGACATTTAGCTATAATTAAAACATAATACAGAAATCATCTCTTCTGCTCTATTGTAAAAGTTTGCAAAGTTTATTTTTGCCACCGCCAGTAGATGACAGTTTTACATTTTGTTTCTTTGTACAGTTTTTAGATGACGACTGCTCTTTGAGCACGGTCAAACAAAATACAACATATGAAAATTAAACTATGATGTTCTTTCAGATCGTCTTTCTGCTCTATCTAGGAAGTGTTCACAAGCCAAGACATTTACAACTACTGTTGTTAAAACACACCCGTCTATTACAGTTAGTTACAACATTTGAGAATGATGTGGTCCCCCTTTTTTATAATATGCAAACTTCAATAAAAAGTAACCTTGATAAGTAGTCATTCTAAGTAAAAAAGATTCAGGCTGTTTTAGTTTCCCCACGCTCCAATAGGGATCTGCCTTTTAGGTTTGATCCATGAAACGGGAACAAAAACAACATTACAATGTGTCTTCATGGTTGTCTCAATAATTATTCAATAACCGGTGGAATTGTTTAACATCTCTTAATTTTTTACAATTTTTAATATATGTTCAACTTAAATATTAGTTTTTAGTCATTTACAAAGATGTCATGCGCACTGTCTTATATATAATTATGATATTGTTACATGTTCTGGGTTGTTGGCACCTCTAGGTGGTAAAACTTAGCAGTAAATGAGAGACGTGATTAGGCTGTTACTCAAGCGGTCCTCTGTGACGTCTTTTAATAAAACATTTCAGCGTCATCAAGGCAAACTCATTAACGGTATGCAGTGAAATAAATATAAACATACAAAACTTTATGGTAATGAATAGGCAAGAATGAATATCTAGAATGAATACTACCTCATGCGCTTATTATATTTTGCTTAAAGTTTATTTGTTCAAGTTTTTTTTTTTTTTCTGAAACAGTGTTTTACCACTTTATTTTTTAAACATCACCATTCTTCTTTGTCTGTAATTGTAATTATGTGCATGTTTGTTATCCCCTTTCCACTAAAACTACGTTTAAAGTAAATAACCATTACAGTCAAAATCTAATCTGGGTAAATTCAGAAATACACAATAATCCTAATATAAAGTGTCCTCCTCTGTTCTTCACAACTCGTTTTAGCTTTCAGTAAAAGTGAAAGGAAGAATAATAAGACTAGTCACTTCCTGATAGGTTTTGTAAGAGGGTGGAGTTTCTGGAGTTACATAAACCACTAAAACTAGTCACAAGTTAGTCATCGTTTTTTTTTCTCTTTAAGACTTGTCATAACTTTAAGTCAGTTACATAAACATGTACATTGGCATAATTTGATACCAAAAAAACTAAACTGATAGTCCTTTGATGAACTGCTAGTGTCTCACACTATAAGACTGTCTCATCCTCCAGCTGGAATGCTCATGATCTCCACTAGGGGGCTCTCCTCCCGACTCTTGTGCTCTCTTATCATGGACTACATTACCCATAACCCACTGCCTGGACTCATTATGCTTGATTATATTCAGCTGTCTCATTACTTTGTTAGCAGTAACGGAACTGCTCCGAGACAGAAGGTTGAGAATCCAAATGCAATTTTATTGAAAGGGTAATCCACAATCATAATCAAAACAGGCAACAGGTCATACACAGGCAAGCAGTCCAAACAGGAAAACAAGGCAGGATAGACAGGCAGAAGGGTGATCCACGACCAAGAGACAAGAAACCAGGGAGAATGACCCAACTCTCTGACACTTCCACTTCTTCTACTCCTGACACTTCTCTGAAACGCCACAATAACCACAAGGTGGCGCGAGTTTCAAACCCAAAGCGACACTCAGACCGAACCGATATAGTGTTCGCCAAAGCTGACATGAGCCCATTATAGCAGAGCTACCGCTAATACAATCCAGATATTCAGCATGATCCCATTTTCATGCTTTTTTAAAGGATTGTGTTGCTTTTGTGTCTATTGTCAGAATAAAAGAATAGACAAAGACACATAACATATATTTACAATATACTTTAATTATTGTACATGCCATCAGCTCAATTTAGGGACCCTGTGGTTTTTCTCTTATTCACACTTCTTAGGGACCCTGTGACTACTGTCAATGATGAACTATTGTGAAAGGTAAAACACAGAAATTACTGCAAATATAATTAGGGTACATCATTCTTTAATTATTGCACTTCATCCTTTGAATGCATTAATACATCAATTGAATAAAAACATAATTTAAACAATTATTACACATTTCAATATCACAAGGTAACTAGAGATTATGGATTCAGCCTCTTATGAAGACTTCAGATGACCCAACACCTGCAAGGACTCCAGATACATCAAATATGGATGATTAGACAAAATCACCATGTTATCATTGCTTTAAAATGCACACTACATTTGGCTTCAATGCATATATGATATTTGTAAATACTATAATTTGTACTATTTTACAACTTTCTGATATCATCTCATAAAATGCTATTGTGGTTTTGTAACAGAAACATGGAATATGTATCGTGAACAGCATTTTACACATGAATGTATGAATTAAATTAACTTCAAAGAGCCACTGCGTTGTTGGTTCCTGTACCATGTTGAAGTTATGGACTCAGTCTGGCAATAGCCGTCATATTGTTGGCCCATTTGCTAAATTCCAGACAGTTTTACTGTAGCATATTTAGGTTATGGACCCATGTATTTGACAGATATGACAATAACAGCCATTGCACTGTTGGTCCAGTTAGAGGCGCTGTATCACAGGGTCTTTATGGGTGCTTTGAAAGTTGCACTAGGACCTTATGTCCAGTGTGACTGTCACCACCAGACAATTTTACTGTTGCATTTTGAAGTTATTAACCCATTTAAAGGGGTGGTAAAACACATTCTTACGAAGGCTTGATTGTGTTTGTGGGGTGCACTGTAACATGTGTTCATGCTTCGTTTTTAAAAAATTGCATTATTTTTCATATATTTGACCTTTATTCTACACTGCTCTGTCCCTCCTTGTAAAAACGGTCTGATGGTTTCTGGGTTCTATGAAGTCGGTCCCTCAAAAATACGCAATGGGCTCAGATTGGTTAGCTGGCCCAGTGTGTTGTGATTGGCTAACCGCCTAGTGCACGTTTGTCAGAAACGTCCCGCCCCTTCCCTTCACCGGTAGCCTGTGCTTTGAGTAGTTTTAGAAACAATGGCGTCAATAAAACCATACCAATTTGAGCCCGAATCAGACCCAGACAATTTTAGTGAAGATGATCGAGCAGAACCTGTTCAGTCCTCAAGAGTAAAGACTGCGGATCTGTAGTGATCGCTACTGAATGGCACTGTTACTTTTGTATTTTTAGAACGATTATAGCCAAATATCTGTCACAAGAACGAACACTAAACATTGGCTTTACTATAGTATCCAAATCAAACACAGAACCATGTTTAGCATGCCTGTAGATAAACAATACATAAAAGCTCTAATCAAAGATTAATTTACACTAATGCCAAGTTCGCTGTTGAGATTTAAAAAAAAGTTTGTAACGTTTTAAGGTGTTTGTCGGATAACGTTAAGTATGAATGAACATTTAACAAACTGGTTTGCAGAACAGCGTTGTCATCTGTGTACTTCCTTGCTACAACGTACAATTAACAACACAAACTATTACAGGAAAACACATTGACGAAAAATAAATGATACTTACAGGTTGTGGCTACAGCTTCTGTTTTTAAATCCAACTTTCAGGACAAGCCGTTGTGTGAATCCTGCATTGAACTTGTGAAGATTGTGGAAGCTTTCCTCTGTGAAACTGGCAGTGTGTGTCTCGCGCACCCGTCTCACACTGGCAGTGTGTGTCTCGCGCACCCGTCTCACACTGGCAGTGTGTGTCTCGCGCACCCGTCTCACACTGGCAGTGTGTGTCTCGCGCACCCGTCTCACACTGGCAGTGTGTGTCTCGCGCACCCGTCTCACACTGGCAGTGTGTGTCTCGCGCAGCTGAACCGCGGCTTGTGTTTTGCAAATACAGACGAATATTGTCCATTATGTCACATTTTCCGGTCTTCTCCTCCGACCCCTGTCTGTCTCGTGCTTTGATTTATGATGGGCAGCATATATCTGCTGCAAATGCCTGTTCCCCTCTGTCTCATACACACATGCTTATAACATGTTGTATGTTAAACGCACTACAATGCTCCCCCGTCCCTAGGAAGGCTGAACAAAGTGGACCTGCAATCCGGATGAAAATAACAGTGTTTCGTCGGCATTGCGGCAACAACACTCCAGCCTATACTAACTATACCACAACAACGCTTCCCTGCGGTGATACAAAATGGCCTCGCCCCCCCTTATTTCATATTCTCTGAGGAGGGGTTTATGTAAATATTGGGGCTGGTGATGTCAGAGACCCTGGAGGAATGTCTGTAGTCCCTAGCGGCCGTTTGCTGTAGTCCTTAGAAATTGATTTCTTTAAAAGCAAATATCTCCCTTTGCTTTAAACTTTGAACGTTGTAACTTTGCAGATGTTGTTCATGCTCAAACAGCAACATTACACACTAGCTAAAGTTAGAAAAGTGAAATCGTGGTTTACCACCCCTTTAATCGAATGTAATGCACACTTAAATATGGCAGAGAAACTGAATTTCTCCATTAATTTCTAACAGAGCTTAGTGTGAGCAGCACCATTCACACAGGGTGCTTCAGGAAGCGCTGCATCACTTAAAGGGCCTCAATAAGTAACAAACAAATAAGTAACTGGGGTCAGCCTCGTTTTTATTAGAATCAGCGATTGGAATTATTTCCGAAAATTCTTATACAAGAACTACACTCTCAGAGAAAAAGGTACAGTGGAGGTACAAAACGTATAACTGTACTTTTAAAAGGTACACAATTGGTCCTTATGGTACAGTTATACCATTGTTTCCTCACTTACAGCAGGGCAAGTTCGGTCCTAGAGAGCCGCTGTCCTGCAGAGTTTAGCTCCAACCCTGAAAGACGTCTATAGAAGCTCTTATTGAGGATGAACAGAGGTTTAGATGCTGATATGTTATTGTTTGGTCACCATTATGGAGATCAGTGTTCCGTTTAGTTGGCCAGTTTGACTCTTGGCTTTTTATGTGAGTTTGTGGTTTTTGTTACAGTGTTAACAAAACTAATAATCTGTTCAAATCATAAGAAGCTATAAACAAAAATAGTCATGAAGAAAAATGACTAAACTCATCACTGACTAAAAATATTAATAAATAATATTCACCAATAATACTTTCTTGCCACAGATCAGACATTCTGAATTTTGATTTTTAAACACATTCTGGGGGCTGGGGGAGCTTTAGACGCACACATATATCAAGAATCAGCATATGAATCTCAACAATGGTGACACACTTAATGCTGCAATGCATGCTGGGAGCCATGAGTTTATACTGTGGTGGTTTAGTAGGGTTGGAGCTAAACTCTGCAGGACATCAGCTCTCTAGGACCGAACTTGCCAACCCCTGACTTACAGGTACAAAAATATACCCTTAGAGTCCCACCCCAGTGACAGCCACTCGTGCCTTAAGAGGTACAATTTTGTTAGCATACTGTTAGCATGATTAGCATGCTTCCAACATGATTTAACATGTTGCTTGCGTGATTGTGCATGATTAGTATGTTTCTTACGTGATTCTGCGTGATTTAGCACATTGCTAGTACATTTAGCACATTGCTAGCAAGAATTAACACATTGCTAGCATACTGTTAGCATGATTAGTATGCTTCTAACATGAATTAACATGTTGCTTGCGTGATTTTGCATGATTAGTATGTTTCTTACGTGATTCTGCGTGATTTAGCACATTGCTAGTACATTTAGCACATTGCTAGCAAGAATTAACACATTGCTAGCATACTGATATACCTAGATGTATTAAAATGTGCAGTTTACACAATACACTGTGTCTAATCCCACAATGCAGTGCATCTGTCTTTACCTTCCACATTAGAGAAAACCAGCCATATTAATTTCTTAAATTGGACACGCTTCAGTTTTGACATTTAAGCGAGAACTTGTTTGCACATATGAATCAAAACTCAGAGTTCAGAGGCGTCGAATGCCTCTAGCAGGCCTTTTGTATCCAAGTCGTGACTTTTCCAGAAGCGTCATTACATTTCCCACAGAATAATGATGTCATTGACGAGCCTGAATCAAACCAGCGATGCGCTGAATGACATGTGAGCACATACAGACGCACTTTATTGCCTTTCCCAAGCGTCCCGGCGTCATTGTGTCCTGTAAAAGGATCTTTCCCACTGAGACTAGCATCTTCCCCCGTTCCGTCTCCCACTGTTCCGCTGTGGATTCTTGACCATGCCTGAAGCATCACCATAGCAACGTTTACAAGTTGGGAGTGACTGTGTCAAGAGATGCGGATGAGGGGACGGGGGCTTTGAGTGCAGCGAGGGCCACGAAACAATGAGCTGTTAATGAGCACTGCTATAAGAGGAGGGGTCGGGACCTTCTGCTTCACTCGCCCACCCTGACCTTACAGTCACTGATAGAATGAGACGAGAAAAAAACATGGCCACCATATTACCACCAACATGAAACCACAAAATCAGTGTTTTATTACGGCAGCGATAGAAGATATTTACACTGAAAAGAGTTATGGGCTTGGCAAAGCCAACACACTGATCTACTATTTAAGCTCATTACTATTATTATTCTTAGCAACAGTCTCTCCTCCTAGAGCTTTAACTCTACAACCTGCTCTGACTCGGGTCGCTGTATTTTTTCTAACTGCTCCGACTTACGATTTTCGTTAAACAGACGATCAAAACTACGAAAAGTCTCAGACTTTCATTGAGGGGGTCAAAACTTTTGAACAACAAGACTAGAGTACTTATTCTGTCTATCACTAGCAAAGCCTGACGTCTATCCTAGGACATGCCAAAGCTAGCAACATGCTAAACCCAGGTTAGAAACATGCTAGCAATGTGTAAATTCTAGCTAGCAATGTGCTAAATGTACTAGCAATGTGCTAAATCATGCACAATCATTTAAGAAAATGCCAATCATGCAAAATCATGCATGTTAAATCATGTTAAAGCATGCTAATCATGCTAACAGAATGCTAGCAATGTGCTAAATGTACTAGCAATGTGCTAAATCATGCGTAATCATGTAAGAAACATACTAACAAGTTAAATCATGTTAGAAGCATGCTAATCATGCTAACAGTATACTAGCAATGTGTAAGTTCTTGCTAGCAATGTGCTAAATCATGCAGAACCATGTAAGAAACATGCTAATCATGCTAACAGAATGCTAGCAATGTGCTAAATGTACTAGCAATGTGCTAAATCATGCGTAATCATGTAAGAAACATGCTAATCATGCAAACAACATGTTAAATCATGTTAGAAGCATGCTAACCATGCTAACAGAATGCTAGCAAAGTGCTAAATGTACTAACAATGTGCTAATCATGCAGAACCATGTAAGAAACATGCTAATCATGCTAACAGAATGCTAGCAATGTGTTAAATGTACTAGCAATGTGCTAAATCATGCGTAATCATGTAAGAAACATACTAATCATGCAAACAACATGTTAAATCATGTTAGAAGCATGCTAATCATGCTAACAGTATACTAGCAATGTGTAAGTTCTTGCTAGCAATGTGCTAAATCATGCAGAACCATGTAAGAAACATACGTATCATGCTAAATCATGCAAGCAACATGTTAAATTATGTTAGAAGCATGCTAATCATGCTAACAACATGTTAGCAATGTGTTAAAACATGCTAGCAATGCGTTAATTCAGGCTAGCACTGTGTTAATAATGTAAACATGATAAATCATGTTAGCAAAAAATGCTAGCAAAATGTTAATTCATGTTAAAACATGCTAGCAATGTTTTAACTCATGTTAGAAAATCATTTTAATCTTAACAACATGCTAATTCAGGGTTTATTCAAAAATGTGTAGAATCGCGAGAATTAATTTTTTTTTCAGAATTGCAAGAAAAGTCAGAATTGAAACATAATATCTGAACAGTCAATTCATCCTTTATTTCAAAATTCTTATTTACAAATACAAATATTACAAAGGTTTTTGATTCTGTTAATTTAACATTTGACATACAGAACACACACACACACACACACACACGCATGTACAGCAGATTAACACAGAGACCTGCCAGCATTGGATCTCTCTCATCTGTAAAGTGCATCGAAGAAACTCAACATGTACAAAACTCTTCATCATACAGGCTTTGGGATCTTGAATTATTACATATTAGTTTTGCCTCATTATTTTGTACCTGCAAGTCAATCTGTCCTGAATCAAAGGGTGAGTTAAAACCAACCGGACCAGAGGTCACATGAGTGTTTATTTACTGCGCTCAGCTCGATTCGACAGTCTAACGTTGCAAACACACGTTTTGAAAGGGAGCTCCCGATGTGCGCTGTTCCCTGCACAGAGCACTCGAGCGTTCAGAGGTAGAGACAGTCCTGAAACGGGAGGCGAAACTCACAGTGACCTGAAAGTAGCGGTCACTCCTCTTGGATCCATTACAGCGCCTGTGGACTGTCCATTCCGAATGAATGCCGCCTTTATGTAGAGACTCACGCATGTTACGCCATTCCACGTCCGAGCCCAAGAAACCGGACGTTATCTCCACATGGGTTGGGCGGCGGGTCTGGGAATCCTCGGGGTTGGGATTCTGGAGCCGGGGGCCTTGCTTGTCTTAGCTTTGGCTGCACTTATGATGGCCGTGCGGATCGTCTTAGCGGTCGTAGCCGCGGTGGGACTGTGTATGGGGTGTGGAGCCGGGGACTCTGAGTTGGGCGCTAGCCGTTTGGACACGCGAAGTGGCGAGCCCCTCACAAACTGCTCGCGCCGCTTGTCCTCGTCCTGCCTCGACCTCTCCGGAGCGTTACCCTTCGGTTTCCCCGCATCGGACGGGGCGTTTCCCTTCTGCCGCGCGCCGCTGTTGCGCTTGAGTTCATTTTGGACACTGGTGAAGCGAGACATTAGCGATGTGCGCGATACGTGACTAGCTGACAAGCTATCGGCTGGGGTCGGCTCTGCCTTCGTGTGCACCCTTGGGATCCCGCTATAGTTGGACGGCGCTCCTCGGGGTACCAGCAGTCTTTTGCTTGGTCCGCGCGTGGGCGTCTTTAGCAGACGGGAATCGTCCTTCGCATGGGGCGAGCCCGCGCCATCTCGCTCCTCGGCTTCCCGCTCTTTCTTCCACTTGGAGCAGTGATTGGTCGCTGGTCGTGTCACGGTGGGCGAAAGGCTCTCGTAGGAGCGCAGGCCCTTCACTAGCGTGTGGCACTCCAGCGTCTCTCCGACGCGCGGGTAAATGACGCCGCAGGGCTCCTGAGAGAGAAGGGGACTAGATTCAGCAGGGGGGGGCGCTTTTGCCCATGAAGAAGTGTTCGCTTCGGCTTCCGTCTGTGGTGTCGTTCCTCTTCGGGACTCTTTGCCACTTACACAATCCTTCTTCTCAGCATCCGCCGAGGCATCTGGCATCTGCGTCAGCCTTTCAGAGGCGTCTTGAACCAGCTTCTCAACTTTCAAAACATTGTTAGGGGATAGTCCTGTGAGCGGCAAGACATTCACTGACGTGATACTTGTTTGTCCCAAAGCAACAAAAGCGTCATCTCTGGGGACTGTCCTTGTGTTCAACCTACAGTTGCTTCTCATAGTGTTTGGTGAGTCCATTGCATCTCGATGAAGGCTTAAACACTGAGCCTGTTTGAGCTCGTCCTCATCGCTCTTATGCAGTGAATGTCTGGTGAGCTCAGAGTCTCTGCTGAGGGTTGAGTTTGGTTGCTGTTGGACGTCAGGTGTGATGTTCCTCTCACTGGAGCGGAGGAAGTACTGTGAGAGTCTGCGCAGGCTGCGGCGACTGCCCGTGTAGCTTAAGCTCCTCTTTAGCGCGTGCTCCAGCTCGTCCGATTCGCGCTCCGCTTCCAGTCCGGTGCACAGAGCCAGGGAACGGCGCTTTTCCACATTCTCACGCTCGCGTGCCACACGCCGCTGCTCTTGTAACTCCCTCTCTGTGTTTTCCTGTTAGGAAACAAGTCAGAATTGTAAACTTCTTTTCTTTAACCGACTATTTCAATGAATGGAGTGAATAAAGTGTTCATGGAAGATTTTTCATGTATAAAAATGTTTAATACATGCAAGTAAATATAGTTTAGATCACCACATACTGTTCACGGAGATAGGATTACATTTTATGAAGTAAAATGCATGCCTTTATTTGGCCTTTTACATTTTATTTTAGCCTAATAACATGCCTTTTATTGACATTATCTGTATCTTTTTAATATTTTTTTTTTTAAGATGCTATACATTAAACATTTTAAATTTCACATTTAGGATTTGAATGACTGTATTGTTGAAATGATGGTTCTTCTGATTGGAAGAAAAATCTTGCAGTATGATTGGCATTTACAGATCAAATGAAGTTGCTTTTTTCTATAGAAGCTTGTATAAAGGTAATGGTGACTTTTTCATCTCAAAATTCTGACTTTTTTTTCCCCTCGCAATTGCAAGTTTACATCTCAGAATTGCGAGAAAAAAAAGAATTGAGTGATAAAAAAAATCTAAACTGTGAGAAAGAAAATGCAGAATTTAGTCAAAATTGCAAGAAAATTTAGATTTGTGAGAAAACAAAAAAGTCAGAATTGCGAGAAAAAAGTCAAAATTGCGATAATTCTGAACTGAAAAAAAGTCAGAAGTGCGAGAAAAAAAATCCAGAAATTAGTCAAATTGCGAGAATTTTAATTGAGAGAAAACAAAAACTGAATTGCGAGAAAATTCTGAACTGAAAAAAAAAAATCAGAATTGCAAGAAAAAAAATCCAGAATTGAGTCAAAATTGTGAGAAAATTTAGAATTGAGAGAATCTGAATTGCAAGAAAAACAAAGTTAGAATGTGTGAGTCAAAATTGCAAGAAAAAATTCTGAATTGCGAGAATTCTGAACTGAAAAAAAATTGCGAGAAAAAATATCCAGAATTGCGAGAAAAAAATATCCAGAATTGAGTCAAAATTGCGAGAAAATTTAGAATTGTGCAAAAACAATAGTCAGAATTGCGAGAAAAAAAGTCAAAATTGCAAGAAAGAAAATCCAGAAATTAGTCAAATTGCGAGAATTTTGAATTGAGAGAAAACAAAAACAAATTCAGAATTGTGAGAAGAACAAATTCTGAATTGCGAGAAAATTCTGAACTGAAAAAAAAAATCTGAATTGCGAGAAAAAATATCCAGAATTGAGTCAAAATTGCGAGAAAATTTAGAATTGTGAGAAAACAAAAAAAATATCCAGAATTGCGAGAAAATATCCAGAATTGAGTCAAAATTGCGGAAAAATTTTGAATTGTGAGAAAACAAAAACAAAATTCAGAATTGCGAAAGAAAATATCCAGAATTTAGTCAAAATTGCATGTTTTAACACAAAATTTAGAATTGTGCGAAAACAAAAGTCAGAATTGCAAGAAAGAAAATCCAGAAATGAGTCATATTGCGAGAATTTTGAATTGAGAGAAAACAAAAACAAATTCTGAATTGCGAGAAAATTCTGAACTAAAAAAAAAATCAGAATTGCAAGAAAAAAAATCCAGAATTGAGTCAAAATTGCGATAATTTAGAATTGTGAGAAAAAAAAAAGAAAAAAAAATTGCGATAAAAAAAAATCCAGAATTGGGAAAGAAAAAAAAATCCAGGATTGAGTCAAAATTGCAAGAAAATTCTGAACTGAAAGAAAAAAAGACTTGTGAATTATGAGAGAAAATTGTGAGGAAAAAAAATTCAGAATTGCGAGGGGGAAAAAAAAAAAAGTCACAATAACATTTTTTATTTTGTATTCAGTGGTGAACACAAGTTTCCATAGTTTTCCTGTTGGTTAGTAGAGAATATTTATATTATCAATAATATTACCAAACAATCCAACCATTAAACATCAGTTTAGTGGATGCCATCACTCATATTTACACTAAATGTAAAGTTAACCTGTGTGTGTGTTTGTAATAACACTTTCAGACTCTTGCAGCTCTGGGTTCAGGCACGTGCTTTGGTGGTTAGTGTGTAAAGACTCACCCGCACGGCTCTCTGGAAGCGATGGCAGAATCCGTGGAAGATCAGACAGGCCTCCTCCAGTTTGAAGGTCTTGTCGTCCTCACAGAAGAACTCCACCAGAGCCTTACTGCTCTTCTGTAGGCTTTCCAGCTCATCCTGAGCTTCCTTCAGCCTCACCTCCGCGACCTGAAGGAAGACACGAGGGACTTACACGCTGAACACATGAGCGTCTGTGAGCATGAGCTGGACTGACCCGCACCTGGAGAAACGCCCTGGTCTGCAGCTGGAGCTCAGCATCCGCCTGAGCTCTGACTCCGAGCTCCGAGACTCGGCTTTGTAGTCGAGAAAGATCCTCCAGCACAGACTCTTCTGACAACCTGACCACAAAACAACCTGATCGTTAACATGACGTCCTGTAAAGCTGATGACAATTATTTCACAACAAACCATTATTTTCTACATTAAATGTATTTTGGGGTGAAATATGACCATATTCATCCATGGATATTTACACCTATCAAATCAGATCGGATCACGAGTAGACGAGGGACACACATCCCCATTCACACCTGGTGTTTAATTGTCTCTTTCGTCCACTTTCAGTCACTTCTGTCCTGATTTCTTCAGTCTATAGGCGGTAAATGTATGGGCTTTTCCAGATTATTCCATCTAATGGATGAAATAAACTCACCTAATTAACACATGAACGCCCGCAGAAACACACGGAGAGCATCAGCTTTAGTTTCTGCTCTAACAGACACAAGAGCAGCCGAGCGCTGTGAGTGTGTGTTAGACATCAGGAATGGAGAGAGAACATTGTGCTCGGGACGTTTCTCATCTTCAAACCAAACTTGGGTCTCCAGCCGATGAAGTTTAAATCCCGTCCCGTAATGTTTCCGCATCAGGTCAGTCGCGGGTCTTTAGTGGCTGTTCCAGCGCATTTGACCACATGAGCGTCTACATGTAGTAACACAGCTAGTATTCGCTGTGCGAGTAAACCTCATTCCGCTGATCTCAAGAGACTCTCTAGCGACTGACACTAGAGGTTGCAGCCTTGTTAGAGCGTCTGACTCATGTTGGACGGACCCGGGTTTGAGTCCCACTTGTCCCACCATGGTTCGAACAGGAGGGGTTGCATTTGTGCCGTGTCCCGGATGGGAGTGAGGTTTAGGGGGGTGAGTGTAACGGAGGACAGCTAGTATTCGCTGTGCGAGTAAACCTCACTCCTCTGATCTCAAAAGACGCTCTAGCGACTGAAGCTTTTAGCCTTTAGCCTCCTTGTTATGTGGCGTTCACACCGGACGCGATTGACGCAAATAAATTGTGCTATTCGCGCGAAGGTGGACGCTTGAACATTTTGAGTTTACGCTTCATTCATGCGTGACATCACTTCACAACAGACGCGAATTCGCGTCATGGGCGGGGCTTCTGCCAGCGGCTCGTCTCGTTGAGAAGTGGCTGACATGAGCTGTGTTCACACGCCTTTTGTGTTCAAATCTACTGTTAATGTGTGACAAAACGTAGTTAAGACTTTTTCAGGCGATAATGTAGTTGTTTAAAGCTCAAATCTGTGGTTTATTTATAAAGAGAGCTCCTCTGTGAACATGTGATCTGGCGTTTTCGGAGTTGTGAGCTCCAGTGGATCCGCGCTTGTTTACCCCGGCGAGAGCAGCCTTTCCTCGGCCAGTCCTTCAGCCGCTGGCTCTGATGTCTCTGTGGCGTCTCCAGCTATAATTCGTCTTGTGTAGATCTAACGGCGATCTTTGGGCTCATGGATCTATAATTTGTTCCCTGGCGAATCGTTTAGGCTGAGGGCAAAGTGAAGTTTCATTACTTTTTTATTTTTGGGCTATAACTTTACGTTACCGTTGTAGCCGACTATAGCGCTGACTTTGAATGTTTGACTGAATTGTTTGCTTTATTTCATGTAAAGCTTATTATACCTTTTACTTCTCCCGCTTGGAGCGGGCAGTTCGAACAGGAGGGTTACATACACTATGACAGCAATGCGTTTAACTACCTCTGGAAGTGGACCAAAGTGGACAAGCGTTTCAGACCCGTTCACACCTGTATTTAGTAGGGGTGGCACGGTTCACAAAACCCACGGTTCGGTTCGTATCACGTTTTTAAGGTCATGGTTCTGTACGGTTCTTGTTGTCGTTTTTTCTTTTAATCCTTAACACTCCAGAAATTTACTTCAGCATATTATATATAGCTTAATTATCCCTAATTTAGGATACAGTATTTAAAAAAATGTTTATATCATGTAGAAGTTGTTTCCTAACTGGCTGTCTCCTGCTTACTCTGTCTACCGAGTCCAACACATTGGCTTAACATTTTTCATGTTAATCATGTTAATTTTGATCAGAACAATGCACTGTGGCTTTAATTCAGCGTGAGCAACTGACCTGATTAACATGAAAAATAACAAATTTCACCATGAAATCATGTAGTGAAGTGTTCCGTGTGTTTCACATTCACCCTGACATCCAGTGCTGTGAAAAAATAATAAAATACACGAAAACACAACACCGCCAGAAGTTTTTGCCCAAACTTCAAAGGCCTGTTTAAATTATTAAAACTAGAAGCATATCTTAACTTTAATGTTACATTTATTAGGGATGCACCGATATGAACATTTTGGCCGATACCGATAACCGATAATTCTTTATATTTGAAAGCCGATAACCGATATGTTGGCCGATAAATCTAAATACAAATTTTAATAAACTCTGAGAGCCTGATTACAAAAACAAAAGGCTCACCATTAAAAGCCATGTCCCAAACACTTCAACATAAATCAAACCGATACACTACAGCAGCCCATTAGAACCAGTGTAAGATTCCTTACCGCTTCAAATTAATTTTACACTCCTATGGCTAACTTACTTTATAAAAAAAAAATGTTATATATATCGTGCATCCCTACCATTTATCATGTGAACTATGTTATATGCATGTGTGTATGAGACAGAGGGGAACACGGTGGCATTTGCAGCAGATATATGCTGCCCATCATAACTCAAAGCACGAGACAGACAGGGGTCGGAGGAGAAGACCGGAAAATGTGACAGAATGGACAATATTCGTCTGTATTTGCAATACACGAGCGGCACGAGCCGCGGTTCAGCTGCGCGAGACAAACACTGCCAGTGTGAATGCACAGCTCTCCATATGCACTGCTTCTGCCCTGCCAACGCACTGCTTGCGCGAGCGGTGTGAATACGACGCTGGCACATCCTCCAACTCCGTGCAGCCTTCCTTATCTCTCCCACTTGCCATTTCTACATGCGACGTGACCTGCAGCACTCCACTTTTACTGTCTTTTACTGTCTTTTACTGTATGTCCACACATTCTTATTTTGCGCGAAAAGGACACCCGCTGCTGTCTGAGGTAACATACGGACACAAGGCTACATTGCGTATGCGTCGAACCGTGCCGCACACACGCTCCGAACCGAGACAAGCGAACCGAACGGTTTGGATGTTTTTTCATGTACCGTGCCACCCCTAGTATTTAGAGTCGTCCACTTGAGATCTGATCGAAACGCATCTTAATACCAGCTGTAAACGGGGCCTTAGAGCTCTCAAAAGGTTAGTTTGTATCCTGACCTTGAAGCGGGACCGACGTGACTCAAGCGGTTAGGAAACATCAGCAAGTCTTTATCCTTCTTCACAGCTTCCTGTAGTAAGAGAAAATAAATCACTATCATCTATCATAATGACATAATCTTGTGGTTTCTTTTCATGTGAGGTGGCATAATGAGAGCGAGGCTTACCATGGCAACAAAATGGAGGAGGTTCATGCCTGGTTTGTTGGCTTTGGTGTCGGCCAGTTTGAGCAGAGAGGAAATCCTGAATCCAGCAGCATTCCCAGCGTAACCACCCTGAGAGCACAAGAGACCTCAGACTGACTTCATACATGGCTTATCAAAAACAGCATAACAGATGTGCGGCAGATCAAAGACTCACAGCGTTCATGTAGTTTCCCGCCTTGAGCACCAGTCGCAGGATGTAGTGAAGCTCGGGGCAGCTCAGCAGCTCTGCACAAACAACAAACCAGCATCAAGCACTGACACGTCAATCAAAGCCTCCATCAGCTTCCACTCACACCATTAAATATCATATCAGGGCTCCAGACTTGGTCGCATTGTTCCCTTTTTTGTGCCGGTGCGACAAAATTGTAAGAGGTCGCACTAGAGCCACCACCACATTGCCCAACTGATAAGAGCTGCTTTTCTGTTGTTGAGCTGCGCTGCGTGGACCATTTATCAGCTCGGGGGGAAATCGGGTGTTACAATGAATTTGGTCCATGCAGCTCTTAAAGGGCCAGATCTAATATTCTGTGTGAAGCAGGGCAGGGCAGGAAACTGGCAGGAACATGCCGGCCAAGTGAGTTTTTAGGGTTTTTTTTTAACCCTAGAACAATGAATAGTAAGTTCTGCCATATTATTCAATTACTTTTACAGTTTTTTGCCATGGTATGGATTCAGTATCGGTATTGAGATATTTTAGTCTGGTATCGTATCGAAGTCATAATTTTGGTATCGTGACAACACTATTAAATATAAAAAGTATTTGCTGATATTCTCTTTTTTTTTGTTATGTTGGATTACAAATTTGTACCTTTTGACATTTTTACTCTTTTAGTTTTATGTTTTGTCAAGGGCTTGTTTACATTTATACTTCTTTTATAGTACACTACTGAAGGCCAACGTTGCAAGTTAAATTAAATGTTTTTAAGTAAAATTGTTGAAAATTATTGTGATAAATTATTCGATAGATTAATCAAAAATAGTTGTTAGTGGCAGCCCTAATTCTGAGCTTAGTTTTTAACAGCAGATAGAACTGCGTGCTTTAGAAACTGCCATATTGGCTCTGCTTACTTCCAATTCCTTACACACAGCACTTGAACCTTCAATAAAATAATTCATTAAGTTCAAAAAGGTTGAAGTGGGCTGTTTACATGAAGCTTGTTTTATAAAAGCATTCTGAGGTGCAAGTACATTCTCAGACTCAGCTGAACGCACAAGCACTCTTATTTAGGAGCGTTTGAGTGTGCGGTTAAAAACTAGCCAATAGTGCTATCTGCTGTTAAAAACTAAGCTCAGCCTCGATTCGAGAGAGCGATGCATTCGGAAAATCTCAGAATCGAGGGATGCATCGATTTATTGTCCCAGCTCTATATTCGCATCACGCTGACCTTCACATACACGTGCAAAGTGAAGTAAAACTTAACTTTGAGTTATATTGTGGCAGAAATAGTCAAATGTTTTTACGTTATTCATCTCAGGGCTCGTACAACCTTTTGAGAGTGAAATTTTCCAGCACTTCAAAGCTCTAAATATAAAATTTTAATGTTATTTTTAAAGTGATACACTACAGTAGTCATTGTTATTTTCAATGTTTAAAGATGTAACCTAAAACTGTGGCAAACAAACACTTTTATTTAAAAAAAGACATGAAATGACCACTATAACCATTAGATGGCGGCAGATGAGCTCTTATTGACTTATTAGCCATTTCCACTCCCGAATATATGACAAAAGTAGGAAGTCACAAGTCTTCAAATTGTGACTGAATTACACGGAAAACAAGTAAAGAGCTCCTTTTATAATCACTGAAGCTGTCCGTCAGTTCAGTGTGAGACTATAGAAGAACAATTTAATAAGAGTAGATATTTATATTTTCCCTATAAAAACATGTTTCTGTTGTTATTTAAAGTTAATTTTATCTGCATCTCAATTCAAGCTCAGTGCTTTACTATCAAATTTCCAATAAACAGGGTTCCCACTCTTTCATGAACACCAGATTCAAGGACTTTTTAAAGCACCTTATTTTAAATCAAGCACAATAAATATGATAAAGGAGGGTGTGTTACTGCCAATATATCAAATACCTACTGTACCTGTGTCTATCATTAATGCTAAGGCATATACTGACAACTAAAATACAATTTTCAATGAGGAAACATTTCCAATTTTACAAAATCCAATGAGGAAAGAGGCTGGTGTACAAGATGCAGTTTGCAGCTCTTATTCCTGCTTTTAACATTTATTTCACACTAGTTTTAGTTTTCTTTTTTATAAATCATTACTTAATTAAAACAGAGATGACACTGTATACATGAATTTTCCAATTAAATGAAAAGATATGGACAAGTTAATTGTTAGGCATTAAAAATATGCAAAATTATTTATTAAATCACCTGTACATGTACCTTTTTAAAAATCTATTTGAAGGCTTTTAAGACCTGCACATATATAATCGCTGTCGTTATAACGGCCCATTTCAAATGTTTACGTGCTTTTCTTCTTTTAATTTTTTGAGCAGTGATGAAATATTGCTCTTGTAAATACTTGCCTGCGTTTCAGTAATCAAAGTCTAGATCTTTAAAATGCATTCAAATTACAGCAAAGCGCAACCGTACGGTGGCCTGCAGGGGTCAAAAAGGATATAAACAGAGACTTTTTAAGTGATCTCATCTTGAAAACTCAGATGTGGATTTGGACGGCAATTAAATTACCACACATCCTTGGTGTTTGTCTAAAAACTGTAGGTAAATCGGCTGGGATTTTTACGCAGGAGGTGGGAGAAAAACGGGCGGCAATCAAATCACTGACCACTGTCAATGATGAAAATACCTCACGACCCCACGAGAAACAATTACCATCCGAATAGGGCTTTTGACAGTAGATGGTGCTTATGGAACAGCAGAAATATATTGAAATAGCTTCCTCCCGTAATGCTGTTTTGTTCTGGCTTTGGCAGCGCATGAAGGCCAATTTTTGTAATAGCACCATGCTACTCTAACAAAATGTAGTTCATGCTTAATTCAAGCACTTTCAAGGACCTATGTTTGTTTTCAAGTACTTTCCAGGCCTTGAATCCATGTGTCTGAAATTCAAGAACTTTCAAGAAGCGTGGGAACCCTGAATAAACAATCAAACAAACAAACAAACAAACATGTAATACTATTAGTAACAGCACTTATTAATGCAAAACAATAGTATTCATTTGATTAAATTAATTAAATCCCTCCAGCTGGAGCCCTGATATCAAAACACCAGAAAAGGCCAAGCACAAGATCTCTGGTACTTTGTGCCTCACATGTGAGCTTGGTTTAGGAGGCGAGCTGAAGCTTTCAGAGCTGCGACAGCTTCAAACCAGTCCAGTGAGAGGAAGTAGGCGGACTATTTACCTCGAGCCGCCTCCCGCAGACATCTGGCCGCCACACAGAGAGAGGTCACCGCAGGGTCAAACTCCTGCTGGAGGATCATGACGTCCAGGCGCATGCGAAAGCTGGTGATGATGAGGATTAATCAGCGCTCGGTGATCGACATCATGATGTGTTTATACTGGATCTGAACTCTTACCTGGGTAACTCCACCAGTAAGAGAATGAAGAGATCCGGCTCTGCCAGCAAACCACGGTCACCGCTGAACTTTTTCAGCCTGGCCTCCTGAACAAAAGCAAATACAGCGCCTTAATATACAGTGTTGTGATTGGAGAGACGAGCAGCATCAATTCTCTCTAATATGTGGAAGGACAGACGTGTGGTGTGTGTCAGAGACACGATACCTCTTCATGATCAGGTAACAGCTTGCAGAGTTCAGAGAGTTTCTCAGCTCCATAACGCTCTCCGGCTCCTCGTCTCACGTCCTCCACGATCTCCTCAACAGCACTGAGGGAAGAGGAAACGACTGTGAACATTACATCACTTTCAAGCATTTTCTCTGTCCATCTGTAGTACATTTAGTAGTCTTATTTGCATCAGGACTAAGGTTAATCAGGACTAATCAAAGGTTCTGGTTTTTATCCTGACCCCCCTAGACAAAAAAAAAAGCACTCTCTAATCAATGCATTTTAAAGGGATCCTAGAATACCCCTTTTTACAAGATGTAAAATAAGTCTCTGATGAGTGTGTATGTGAAGTTTTAGCTCAAAATACCCCACAGATCAGGTTTTATAACATGTTAAAAATGTATTTTTGAGGGTGAGCAAAAACACGCCGGTTCGGTGTGTGTCCCTTTAAATGCAAATGAGCTGCAGCTCTCCGCCCCCTTTCTGGAAGAGGGTGGAGCTTCAAGAGCTCATGTTAGCAGCTCTGATTACCTCTCTCTCACACACACACACACACACACACACACACAAACACTGAAAATATCAGAAACTGTTCAGCCTTTTATGTTCAAACCGGAGTCGGTCAATGATGGAGAGACTCAAGAAGAAGAGACAACATGTAGAACGAGACAGGACGCTTCTGAAGGGATAGTTGATGAATTTATGAGTTAATATTCTGCATATTCGGTCATGATAATCTCTAAAGTGCTGGTGTGGGAACTGTTGTGAGATGAGCAGAGAGTATCTGCTGATGAAGAGAGAACTGGGATAGTTTAGTGTAATTACGCTTATAACTGATGATGTCATCTTGCTTTATGACATGCTATTGCATTTGTGTTCGTACTGAATCAATAAATGAGAGAGACGGACGACTACAGCAACTCTTCCTCTTCTCCACATGTTCCCGGGGACGGGGTTTATGTCAATTTTAAGTTTAGTGATGTCACTAACTCGTAGTCCCTACCAGCCGTTTGCTGTAGTCCTTAAAAAGAGATTTCTGTAAGAGAAAATATCTCCCTTTGCTTTGAGCTTTGAGCATCGTAACTTTGCAGATGTTGTTTATGCTCAAACAGCGACACTACACACTCACTAAAGTTACACAAGTCAAATTATAATCAACCACACCTTTAACATTTCTCCAGTGCCCCATAAATGCATTACTGTAAACATGATTTTTCGTTTTAACAAATCTGCATCATTTTGACATCTGGTCCTGTTGACCTAAATGAGGTCATATTTGCTGGTCAATCCAGTTTCACTTTGTTCCTCAAGCCAGAAGAAAGGAAGGACATGTGGACATGTGTCAAACCCACAGCTGGTCTTTTGCTCATCTCAAAAAAAGGCTTACAAGACCCAACTAGTTTATGTTTTGTACTTTTATGACATTGTTAATGTCAGAGAGTATCGAAGGCTCTTGTGGTTTCTTCATGGCGTTCAAAATGAAATAATGAAAAGGCATGGCCACCGCGGAGTATAATTCAATCTCCTGCACTTCAGACGGGTGCACTTATGTGAGGTTACACACACAGGGAAGTGTGTTTGTCTGCATGAGCACTTCTCCGTAATTTCTCCACATGTTCTGACAGATATCAGTCTCGTGGAAGAGCTTTTCAAACTCAAATGGGAACTGCTGCACCCATACATTTACTCAGAGAGCAAGTGCTGACATGAAAACGCCAGCCTTTTTCTTTCATAAAACAATGGCCATTGCGTTGAAAGGGCTCAATAATGATTTATGAGCACATTTCTTTGGAAACACCTGAATCGAAATGGATACATTTCAGAGCATATTTTTTAAAAGTTTCTGCAGAGATCAGGTTCCATTCCTCATCACGGCTCGTTTGGGCACAAAGCAGGTGTGACCTTTGACCACCTTCACTGACCGGCAAACCCAGCTGTTCTGATTGGACGGCATCTTCTGAACACTTGTCATCTGCCCCCAGGGATTCACACATCCACCCTCCGTCTGAGGACAATCAGTGACTCAAAAATAAACACAGCCTGCCGCTACTGCCCGTCTAAAGTGTTAAGACACTTCCTCTCGGACACCTTCATTTCCTGTTTGTAACAAATGGGGCTTTATCACTGCCCTCGTTTTTAAATGGCCAATACAATACCTCGAGAGCAGTGTGGCCAATATATCTTATTTTAAACCATATTTACTCCAAATATTGTCATTTTCATTGACCTGGCCAATATGTATATTGCCCATGACTAGTTAAAATTAAACCAAAACTTACATTTTCAACTGCCGCAGAAATATCCCAACATTCATGCTGAGTTTTGAGTCAAGTTTTAGGCTGGGCAATGTATATTTTAACCTAAAAGTGACTTTTCAACTACCCAGAAATCATCTTGTTCTGATGCACAAAGTCACAAATCCAAAGCCATTTAACAAAAGCCAACCTGCTCGCAATGCCTACAGGGTAATTCCTAGTCAAATCAATCCAATTCCAGAAACTTCCCCAGCTCAAATGTTTTATGCAATTGTTTTAATAGAGGGAATCGAGATTAGCTTGACATTATTTGTTCTTCAGACATTCCCCTTTAAATGCAATAAGTATCTGCTGTGTGCAAAGTGAACCACATTTGGTTTTTGACCATTGAAAAATTTGTAAAATACAACTATTTGAACACGGAGCCGCATTGAGATCCCCATATCTCTGGGATTGAACCATATAGGGCCTTGAAAATTAAGATTTCAAAAGAAAAGTTAATTAAGAATGAGGATCTAGAAGGATATTAAGATATCTTTAATACTTTTAGAGTTACAGGCAAGGAAACTTTGGAAAAAGATCATTTATGGCACTCAGACAGGAATGTTCCATGCAATTGAGTTGATACACAAAAACGAGATCCATTTCTAGTTTCAACATTATTTGTTCTTCAGATGCTCCTCTTTAAATACAATAAGTATCTGCTGTGTGCAAAGTGAACCACATTTGGTTTTTGACCGTTAAAAAATGGGTAAAATACAACTATTTGAACACGGAGCCGCATTGAGATCCCCATATCTCTGGTACTGAACCATATAGGGCCTTGAAAATGAAGATTTCAAAAGGAAAGCTTATTTTTACCAAATATTGTCCTTTTAATTGACCTGGCCAATATATATTGTAATATATAAACTTACATTTTCAACTGCCGCAGAAAGATCCCAACATTCATGCTGCGTTTTGAGTCAAGTAGTGTAACCTGTGAAACACAAACAAAAGGTAATCAGCTCACAAACCATTGCCTTCAACAATAAATTAAGACAATAGTTGATTATCAAGCAAGCGTATACATTGAGCAAAAGTAGCAAGGTGACTTTTGCAAGAAATCCATTATCTTCAACAATAAATTAAGACAATTACTGCACTGCAAAAAAATTCTCTCTTACTTAGTATAATCTAAAATTCTTAAAACAAGAAGCATTTACTAGACAAGTAAAAATTATTGTCTTATTTTAAGCTAAAACGCACTTAATATTGAGTTATTTTCCACCAAAACAAGTTAAATAATATGCCAATGGGTTAAGCAAAATAATATTAATTCAAACAGAAAACAAGGATTATTTTGCTTATTTTAAGCAAAAACTCACTCAATTTTGAGTTATTTTTTCCCAAAACAAGACAACTTTTGCTTGTCTAGTAAATGCTTCTTAAATTCAAGAATTTTTAGATATGGGGACTTTTTGTGAATTTTTTGCAGTGTGCAGATATTTGTTTGAATTGTCATTCTATGAAAGCATGTATATGTGGTTCTTTGGCATTAAATATCGCTGTTTTTTCAGCATCTTGAACCATGAGCGTTGCATTTCTATCAAGTTAAGATGAGAAGTGATTGAAGATAACCCTTAAACACGGGTATTTATTGACCCGTCACGTCGTTCACTACCTTCCCCCTCATTCATTTTTTAAAATTAGACATCAACCTTCTTAGTACTCCTTAATCTATTCATTATATGCCTGTTTTTTTATTAATATTTTGTACAAAAGAATTGCATAGGGTCAATAATGACCCGAAGTGTGTAATAGTGCAAGTATATTTTTTTCCTGCGCAATGATAATTTAATCTCTAATCGCTCAAGTGCAATACACCTTTATTCCTCAAGGTGGCGATGTCTGAGACACAATGATCACGTGACACTTCACTCATAGTTACCGCAGGCAGAAAACAAAAGAATAGGAAGAATCGTCAGCAACCCTTGAAATGGCTCAGAGCAAGTGCCGAACGCAGTCAAATATTAGTGTCACTTGACTTGGTGGAACTGGTGAAGAAGCTGTCAGCCATCAAAATATACATTTGGAAGAGATTGAAAATGAGTTTTGAGAATATGTTTGAGATGCTGAATGTCCTGGGAAATGAGCCCTGACGAGGATAGTGATGATGGTGTAAAACATCTGCTCAAACTGAACCCTCCCAAGCTGCAAACGGTAACAAAATATGCTTTGTTTTATTCTTCTGTAGTTGTTATTAAATATCAGGAGAGTTTTATACTATTGCGACATTAAGAGATCCATCCGTGTTAGAAATAGATCCGGGTCGCTAAAGACCCTAATATGTAATAATGATTGGCGAAACAGTCATGTCTTTAAAGGTGCAGTGTGTAGTATTTATGAGGATCTATCGACAGAAATGCAATATATTACACATAACTATGTTTTCAGTGGAGTATAAAGACCGTAATGTTTTTATTACCTTAGAATGAGCCGTTTCTATCTACACACACCACGGGTCCTTTACAGTGAAGCTGCCATTTTGTGCCGCCATGTTTCTACAGTAGCCCTAAAGGGACAAACTTCTCTACAGAGCACTAGCTACTCTCTGCGGTCTCAGACGACCACATCTTTGTCCTGTGTGGGCCACCGTAGCTTCTCTATGTGCTTCGAAAGAGAGGGGTGAACGGTGGATGACTGCAATTCACAACCTCACCACTAGATGCCACTAAAATTTATACACTGCACCTTTAAAAGGTTAAACCCTGGAATCTATTCCATTGTTGTGCTGTTCCTGATGGTCATGACCGGGCCTTGGCATTAACTTCTAGTGGTTTTCCAAAGTTACTAGCCACTCACGCATTTTCACTGGCCACAATTTTAACATAGACATCATGTGGAAAAAACTGCCAAATTGATATTTTTACTATTCTCTCATAATTTGTCAGCAGGAATATTAGGCTGCTGTCACTTTAAGAGCTGATGCACGGATCCATTGCACAGATACACATGCGTTTTCTTTCTCAACTGTTTACATTCACTCAAAACAGAACTGACTGCGTTTACGTGAAGACTCGCCAAGACCGGCATTTTGACATATTGTGTGTATTTGACTGTTTAAGCGCAATAAGCAGTAATAAAGAGCTCAATATAGTGCTGAGAGGCTTTGTGTGTCACACTTTGGGTGTGAGGACAAAATCTGAGGGAATGAGTAACAATATTCATCCGAGAAAATGAAGTGAGTGAGAGGAGGAAGAGGGTTTGTGTCTCTCTCGCTGTCTGAGAGATGAGAGATGGAGATGGAGAGAGAGAGATGGAGAGAGAGAGATGGAGAGATGATGGATAGAGAGATAGAGAGATAGAGGGATAGAGATAGAGATAGAGATAGAGCAGCTGTTGTCGTGTGTCTATTCCTATTCTGTGGGAAATGAGCATTGGAAGCGTCAAATCAATATTTTTGACAACACTACATTGCTAGTGACTGTGTTACACGTCACTGCTGTAATACACACACATTTGGCGTGTTGGCGGGTGTTAATGTCAAGCCCTAGTCATGACCCTAAATATGTATTCTTGCAAGAAGCATTCGTAGCTTCTTCAGTGTGGCAGATAATAAAACAAACTTGCTCTTACTTTGTCCACACTCATCTCTTGTGGAGACCTGCACCTCAGCAAACTACGCCGAAAGCCATTGGCCCGGTCTGGCTTGCCACCCTCTTTTTGCCCAAAGAGCTCATCCAGAGAGTTGAGGTCGATGGAGAGGTCACGTTCCTCATCCAGAGAGCCACTCCACACACTCTCACGGCCCTCCACGCGCTCTTTAGGGATGCGCTCCCAGTTGAGATTGCGAAGCCGGTGTTTGCGGCCAGAGTCTGCGCGGGTCAGACCGCTGGCTGGGGCAGGAGGGGGTGGAGGCGGAGGCGGTGGAGGAGGGATCGGTGGTGGCGGGACAGGGACGGTGGCCATGAATCTCACTTCCTGTTCTTGGGTGTCATCAAAGTATGTTCCGTGAAAAGTTAAAGGACTTCAATTTTCAGAGAAGTTATATAAATGTCCAGGAGAAAGATGGCATCCGCTCGCTCGAGCTCCTCACGGTTGTGATGTTTATCTGCAGTGGGACAGAAGAACGACAGACTGAAACAACAACAACAACAACAAGTCCAGACCTTCATTGAGAGTCTTTGGGATGGAGGTGGAGGAGACTTGACACAGTGCTTGCATTGTCAATACAAGATATATATTTTTTCCCCAATCAAGAGGTGTATCAGTTTTTGGTTCAGATCTTGTATTGACAATGCAAGAGTCCAGCACTCTGTAAAGTCTCCTCCAGCACCTCCCAAAGACTTTCAATGAATTAAGCATTTGCCCATTTAAATCCGATTTAAATTCTTTTTTTGGCCGGGCAAAGTACATTTGAACCTTTTCAACCACCCAGAAATCATGCAAAAAGTCCCAAATCCAAAGCCATTTAACAAAAGCCAACCTGCTCGCAATGCCTACAGGGTAATTCCTTGTCAAATCAACCCAATTCCAGAAACTTCCCCAGCTCAAATGTTTTATGCCAGGGGTTTTCAAACTGGGGTCCAGGGACCCCCAGGGGTCCTCCAGAAAATTTCAGAGAATAAAAAGACAAAAGCAAAAATGGATAAAGTCTAAAGATGATTCTAACGGTTTCATTTCTAAATGTTTCTCTCCTTTTTTGACATATACATTCCAAAATTGTATATGTTTGCTCTGTATCTTTAGTGAGTTTCTCACTATAGTCCCCTTTATATTGATCTCTGGGGTTGTAAGGCAGTTTTCTTAACACAGTACGTAAGCTGCTTGCATACAATTATTGTGAAAGTTGCTTATACAATAACATATTTAAACAATATGTTGTATTCATAATGTCACATTTACTATTTATCTAACAGTTTAAAAATTTTTTTTTCGTACATAAAAATAGATGGATTTTAGGAAGGGGTCCCTCATAAAGGTTCATCATTTATAGGGGTCCTTGGCATCATAAAGTTTGAAAACCATTGTTTTATGCAATTGTTTTAAAGGGAATCGAGATTATCTTGACATTATTTGTTCTTCAGACATTCCCCTTTAAATGCAATAAGTATCCGCTGTGTGCAAAGTGAACCACATTTGGTTTTTTACCGTTGAAAATTTGATAAAATACAACTATTTGAACACGGAGCCGCATTGAGATCCCCATATCTCTGGGACTGAACCATATAGGCCCTTGAAAATGAAGATTTCATAAGAAAAGTTTATTAAGAATGAGAATCTAGAAGGATATTAAGATATCATGAATACTTTTAGAGTTACAGGCACGCAAACTTTGGAAAAAGATAATTTATGGCACTCAGACAGGAATGTTCCATGCAATTGAGTTGATAGACAAAAACAAGATCCATTTCTAGTTTCAACATTATTTGTTCTTCAGATGTTCCTCTTTAATATAAAAGCTGTGTGCAAAGTGAACCACATTTGGTTTTTGACCACTGAAAACGTGTACCATTGACCATTTTACTCATGGAGCCGCATTAAGATCATCATATCTCTGGGATTGAACCATCGAGGGCCTTGAAAATGAAGATACCAAAAGAACAGTTAGTTAAGAAGCAGAATCTAAAAGGATATTAAGATATATTTAATACTTCTGGAGTTACAGGCCCTCAAACTTGAGGCACAGACACACAAGAAGTGCTTATTCCCCATGTTTGAACGCTCACTGTTGGCATATAATGAGACACAGATTGATAAAGTCAACAGATTTCACTAATAGATCTACCAATCTCTGTGTGGAAATAAAATAATGATGCTGCCATCTTTCTAAAGTCATCTTTACACCCCTGTGATTTGGCTCCAGAGCTCAGGTGAAAAGTGTGATTTTGACCCTCCTCTACAAAACAGTGATTACTCAGTCAATACACATCTGTGACATTTACTATTCTGGCTTTCTTCTTCATTTATGCATTTCTTTGACCAGACCAAAATAAAAAATGTTAGCCGCGGGACATCTGGTTGAGTTGACACAGAATGACCCCATACTGGATGTTACACTGAAGCTTCAAGAACCAGTGCGATCATCAAACAGTACCGCGGTAATAAGATGACATCATGCAATCGCCCTCGCTTGCGTGCTTTAAACACACAAGCTCCGATCAACACACAATGAGGTTGTTTACAGCCATGGGGCGACCCGAAGTGAGCCTATGAGGTCAGGCACCTGGCAGCTCTTGTCGCCCAATTAACATGAGGGTGTCTGTAATGAGTATGAGCTTCCCCTCAGCGAAGTGTTTAACCTCAGGTCACACTTTCTAAAGGGTCCAAGGTGTTGTGAGATCCCAGCATGTTTTCTTCCTCCTCTGAGAAGCTCCTGCGCTCCGAGGATCTAGTACTACACACCCTACGTGATGTTCCTTCCTGCGGTCCAGTTAATGAATGCGAATGAGGCCACAGGACAATAACAGAAGAGAAAAAGAGAAGCTGACACAGATTCGGGATTCCTGGCAGAGCAAACAAGACGTTGTGCTGCCAAAAACATGAGCATGCTGTAATCCAAACACTAACCTCATTTTCCACACTTTAATAGCAATCAAAACGATGATAGAACGGAAATTAAAGTATGGGAGTGATGCCCCAAAATTGTGACTCCTCTCAACCAACTTCAACTTCATGCTTTTAAATAGCATTCAAGTTATGTCTGCTGAAAATGTCCGGTTATCAACTGGCAAGGCAATCGCTAGATGTATATTTTAATGGTTGGTTTACCCAAAAATGTAATTTCTGTCATTAATTATCACCCTCATGTCGTTCCAAACCTTGTTTGTTCATCTTCAGACAGTCCTTCCAGAAAAATGCGGCTTTTTTTGTGATTGTTGCGGGCAAAAATCCTTGATTATGCGGCATGTTTTCTTAAAAAATGCGATGGAAAATGCGGGATATTTATGCAATTTTATGCGATGAAATTGCGGGAACTTGCAAAAACTGCGGTTTGATGAAAAAGAGAAAAAAAGCACTACATCACAGAAAGTGCTGGGAATATTTAAGTTCTCATCTTGTTTTATTGAAGACCTTAATAAACACACGGCTCAAATTTACAAAACATTGAGTCAAACAGGTTCTGTAGCTTTACAAAAGGAATTCCGATGCTCAGAAAGGCCTCCATTGGCACAATACACTCTCAAGACCCATAAAAGCCACTAAAGACGTCGTTACAAAGTCCATCTCACTACAGCGGTTCTACAATAACTTTATGAAGCGACCAGAATAGTTTTTGTGCTAAAACCTAAATAACGACTTATATAGTGATGACCGATTTAAAAAAAACAGCATCATGAAGCTTCGAAGCGGTATGAATCAGTGAGTCGATTCATGATTCGGATTGCGTGTCAAACTGCTGAAATATGTGACTTTGGCGATCCGAACCGCTGAATCGACTCGCTGACTCATAACGCTCTGAACCGCTGAATCGACTCACTGATTCATAACGCTCCAAACCGCTGAATCGACTCACTGATTCATAACGCTTCAAACCGCTGAATCGACTCACTAACTCATAACGCTCTGAACCGCTGAATCGACTCACTGATTCATAACGCTCCAAACCGCTGAATCGACTCACTGATTCATAACGCTCCAAACCACTGAATCGACTCACTGATTCATAACGCTCCAAACCGCTGAATCGACTCACTAACTCATAACGCTCTGAACCGCTGAATCGACTCACTGATTCATAACGCTCCAAACCGCTGAATCGACTCACTGATTCATAACGCTCCAAACCGCTGAATCGACTCACTGATTCATAACGCTCCAAACCGCTGAATCGACTCACTGATTCATAACGCTCCAAACCGCTGAATCGACTCACTGATTCATAACGCTCCAAACCGCTGAATCGACTCACTGATTCATAACGCTCCAAACCGCTGAATCGACTCACTGATTCATAACGCTCCAAACCGCTGAATCGACTCACTGATTCATAACGCTTCAAACCGCTGAATCGACTCACTGACTCATAACGCTTCAAAGCTTCATGATGCTGTTCTGATTGGTCATCACAGCGGGAAACTGCTTTGCTCTTTTGCTGTTATTTTTGTTGGCCAATGGGAGTTTGCGCTTCATCATGGTTTCACTGATATCTATGGTTTCTCCACGGGGGTTTGCAGCTTTTCGATGACGTTCTTGTCGGGTAATTACGTCACTTCAAAGCGTTCCCATGGCAACAGGCGGAAATGGCGGCTCTTGTGTGAAGTAAACGAACATTTTTAAACTTTCTGCTAATATATATGTGACTTTTTTGCAACGAAAATGCGGGGATTATGAAATCATGCTATCTCCGCATATTTTGCACACGGAAATAGGCAATTTATGCGGCGAAAGTGCGGCGTATTTGAAAAAATGCGGCCCCGCATAAATATGCAGACGTTGGCTGATTATGCATTAAATCATGCGATCGTATAATCACGTTTTTCTGGAGGGACTGTTCAGAACACAGATACAAAGAACAAAGATATTTTTGATGAAATCCGAGAGCTTTCTGTCCCTCCATTGACATATAAGCAACTAGTAAAAACATCATTAAAGTAACTGTGGTTTAAACTCAAAACCAAAAAGCTCAAAAACATTTGTGTTATGAAGATTAATAAAGTCTTGCGGGTTTGGAACGACATGAGGGTGAGTATTTAATGACAGAACTTTAATTTTGGGGTGAACTGTCCCTTTAAGAACTTAAACGACACTCATCATCACCTCAGAAAGCCCCAACACATCAATAGGTTATGTTTTTACTTTGCTTTAACTGCTTTCATTTCCAAATACAACTTATACAAGATTCAACTCATGTTTTAAGTCAGTTTACTGTAATTTAAGTTGAAATGATTTAAACATGCAAGTTGATTGTAGCCTACTTAATTTATCTGTTTTTATACAGCGCAATAACTCGGTATACACCAGTAACTTAATGTAAGTGAAACCGAAATAAAATGGAACCGACAAATGGAATTGAACTTTAAAAAAAACACGAGTTTTAGTTTTATATCTATGCCTGAAACGCGGGCACGCACCGAGCGTCTGTATACATGTGCACGCGCCCGCGTGAACGAGCAGAGCATTACCACCTGAGCGCGCTCTATCAAACTTTCTAACAAACAAACATTAAGAGGAAAAAAAAAGAGCAAATGATTCAAACGGCATGTCAAAATAATGCCAGAGCTTCTCCACAGCCAGTTCACTAAAGATTAACGCTTCAAGAGTCACTTTATGAAGGGCTGGGGAAGATGTTTCTGCAGTTAATTCACTTAAAC